>OY754337.1:16172400-16653545 GCA_963573305.1 Pyrrhosoma nymphula
GTACGGCGGCGTGAAAAAACTAGTTAAGTTAGAGACTTATGTGGTTATATTTATTTGATTACTGAGAATCTTTGTCACGCATAACAATATTTTTTCACCATTATTATTTCAATATCTAACTCACACTTCTTACAGACGTTTTAATTAAAAAATGAAATTCGAATATGGTCTCCATTATGACTAGGGAACTACCTCGCTCAAACTACCTTGAATGAATTTGTCTTATTTTAATGAAAAATACCTTACTTTTTCAAAAATACCAAAATATTTGCCGCATAGCGCACTATTTTTCGAGATATTTTCCAAAAATTAAAAGCCGTTTTACCAGGGAAATGGTACGGGTATACACTCCAGAGAGACTTAAATTTAAAAAATGAGAACTTCATAGCAAATAGATCTCATCATAAATTTAACAGTGTGTAACTTGTATTAATTATAGACTATTAAAAAAATAAAAAATTCACTCGCTCCAGCAATTTTTCCAGAATTGCAAACAAATGTTCCGCTGTGAAGGCACTTTCACCGTACAACGTGAAACAAAATGAGTCAAGTTATGCATGCATAATTAGTAATTACTGAGCATCTCAGTCATATAAACCAATATTTTTGTGCTTAAAATATTATAGTATTTAATTCATAATTTTTATAGAAGCTATGAATTTAAAAATAATAAATTTTTAATATGGTCTCCAATATGACTAGGGGAAAATCTCGCTCCAACCACCATAACTAAGAACGGATAGGACGATAGCGTCTAATGGTCCACATGACCACAATGGTCGCGAGGAAACAAAAAACTAACAAGAATGCGAAATTGGTTTGGAATAAACGGAGAGTCACCTCTCCTATTTTTCTCCTCCCAATATCCAGAGATAGATGCCCATTCATTCCTTGGTATACATGTCGTCAATATTGCTGTCGTTTCCGCAATATTACAAATAAAAGAATGAACAACATCGTAAAGGGCCACGGAATGACCTTCGTGTTGCTTGGAGTAAATTTTGAGTGACTTCATTAAAGTGTTAATATGCATTATGATGATAATACATTAGCTGGTGTTTACGTTTTTGGCCTGTTTTTCAATGATTTCATCCACTGAAACAACTTCAATCGTGTTTCCTCCATTTCAAAAGCGTTTATTTAGAGAGTGAGTGTATCCCACAGTAAGCCACAAGTACACGAGGCGAGTTTACAAGCTACAAGCCGGCTTTTTCACAAGCAGCTCGAAAACTAGTCCAGTGTACTCGATGACTCGCTCCGTTAGCTGCTTGTAAAAACGCTCTGGAAAAAGTTGAACTGCCGGCGACTTTACACACCACTCGCCGGCTTTTGAGCGAGCTAGCTTGTAAACTAGCCACGTGTACTCAAAGTAGCTTGTGCACAAGTTGCTAGTAGCATTGGTCAGCAGACGACAACACGCGGTTTCCACACACCAGCTAGTTGGCTACTAAGCAAGTGGGAACTTTTGTGTGTACTCGACTACTAGCGTACTCGCCGACTCGCCGGCTTTCTACAAGCCGGCTTGTAAGCTTGTAAACTCGCTCCGTGTACTTGAGGCTAATAAGAATGCGAGTATTTTTCGAACTGTATTCACTCGGCAGTATTTGTCTACCACATCACTGGGATCAGTTTCATTAAATTATGCTTATGAATTCTTGGGCTATTCTCTTTTCGATTGTTGACGTCCGTTACATAACGCCCACGCTCTGCTCCATTAACATGGTCAATGGTTGATTTATGCTAATTCTATTCTCTCCTAAAAATAATTGTTCTCTCATTCCTGGCATTATTTTCGATCAACTCAATTTGCTTAATATGTGATATAAATCGTTACTTTTATGGGTTTCCGCATGAAAATCATAGTAATAACGGACCTGCAACTGCCATCTGATCTGAATGTCCAAACATTGAGAGAAAAAAATACTTCCTAGGCTGGGAATAGAACCACGAGCCGAGTTCGCGACAGTTTGAAACCCTGGGATTGTGTGTTGTCAACGCGTAGTGATAGTTTATAGGATTTAGCATTGAGAACAGTGGCTTCATCGAAAATGATGATCATCACCTCTACCTTGCAAGTGCCATCTATGATCTATGATGGACCGAGTAATGGTAGACGATCGCTAATTCTTAAAAACCGGAACTTCCAAATTACCGGACCGCATTAGGAATCTTGCGTACTGGCTCTAAGAGTCATAGTTAGATTCCCAGTCCTGGAAAATTATTTTGTCTGTCATTTTCCTGATGCTAGAGAAGTATATTTAATTTAACTTCCTTCTTATGAACTCATCGCTTCGTCCGACTGAGACGAAGTGCAGCGAACGTCCTTCCCTCCGTGGGAGAGAAGAGATGGTTACCTACAGAGCGGTCTTCATTTCACAGCTCTGTCCGATGATGGAGGGACCACAGGGGACAGACAAACAACAGCGTCCCTTTTGGACTTTAAAGCGACAGTAGTCGAGAAATTTCGCATTTTCGCGTATTTATCAAGAGGAAAAAGGGTCTTGACTCTGGTTATCTCTAGGAGAAATGGATAAGGATTAACTTTACCGAATTTTCACTCTGAATCGCTCCAAATTACGGATTCAATCCTTAGTAGCCGGCCGCAGTATCAAGGCGAGAAACGCATCGACCTCGAAATCCAAACGCCACCGGTTCGAACACCACCTCGTACACGTATCTAGTGACTGCATTAGAATTATGGGCATAGTTCCGATGGAGCGTCATTATCTTAGCAGCTGGAGCACATGAATAAAAGTCTGCCGCTGCCTCAGACCTTTCACATTACTTGTTTATTTCAATAAAAAAACTCGGCCTCCTTACCCTGATATAAGCCTAAGTAATAAATGGATTATTAATTCAAGTAATCAATGCCACGATCAATATTTTCTCATCGTTTATGGTTTTACGAGTAACATATGTGTGTTTTGGCGTGATACGCGGTAAATTATTCATTTCTGTGTGCCATAGACAGGCAAAGAGTAAAAGTAAAATTTTTGTACACATATTACGTGTCTTGTTGTACACTTCCTGCCCTAGTCATGCCTGTTTTTCATGTTTGTTTCCTTCGTGTTCGGTTCTATGCTCTAAGCCAGCACTTACCGACCTCTTTTGATCTGCGTAGCCCTTGGTCACCAATTTCCGAAAAGTTAATCCCTTAAATTGGAAAATGCTCGTTATTTATATTCTCACAGCTACTTCAGCCTTTAATTCACATACTCGTAAACCACCAAGTACGTGCCCGTTTGGGGTATGGGCTCTGCAGATTCGGAGCCATTGCTCCAAGCTGTGCATTTTAGTATAATGTACTTGATTACATCCTGCTTGCTCACTGGAAGAATTAAATTTTCACCGATTTGCTCAATATTTTCTTGATTCGTGCGTTTATATTTGGCTTTTTCTTGGGAGAAATCGATAATTGTTAGCAAATTATATGGAAATTTAGAGCGTCCTAAGGCAAATTCAATCCTTTGAGCATTGCAGACTGGACTAAGGGTCGGCGCCGTTGAAATGTTTGATTTTTTTGTGAGATACAAACTTGGTACCTGCAGAAATGAACATATGATGTAATTTCGACATGCTCGTTTATTTTCACGAATAGTAATATTGAAAGATTCCTAAATGTATCCTATTCGCAATAAATTACTTCCTCCTCAATTCCTCTCAGAGGAGTATAGAAAATCGGTCAAATGCAGATGTAGAATCATCTGCACTTGCAAGCATTCGTTAGGGAGTGATATGTCACTAGACAAAAAAATAGAGTTAGGAAAACGTAGGGTCGATGAAAGGAAGATAAGATTTTATGTGCTCCCTATCCTGATTGTGTAGACATTACTAGTCCACTTGAGTTGACTGATAGTATTTTTTTAATTATTATTATTATTACACTGATACTGCAATTAGACGTTGTCTCGTGGCAATATATCATTAGTTTCGGTTGAAAAAAAATTAATAACAAGGTTTAAAAATAAATGTACCTACATACAACATCAAGCACTCCTCTTATTTTTTATGAGTAACATTTAAAAAAAAATTTACATTTCTTGGTAAAGGTTTTGTGAGTTCTTCAGGTAATTCATTCCATTCCAGGACCCCACGATTTAAGAACGAGTGTTTGGTAGCATTCGTTTTTGCCTCCTTAATTTTAATTTCAGCGGGTGGTCATTTTTTCCCAAACAATTTGGTGGTTCCAGCCTCTTCTCCAATTCCAACCAGGCTGGATGTTTTGAGTAGCATTTAAATATTCCCAATAATATTTACTTTCGTTCTATCTTGCAGTGGACTCCACCCCAATTCTTCTAACATGCTGCTAACACTATCGGTATTTTTTGTCTCCCCAAAACGTACCTTGCTGCCTCCCTTGGCTCTAGTTTTTTGGATTTTATCGCAAGTCTAGTGGAATTTCTTTCCATATGGACTTTAATTCAAGGCGATTAGCATTTCTCCCTTATCCGTTCATCGAATTTGTGATAATCTACTAACGAATGTCAGTCATTTGAGTTAAACAATTTTCTTCAACTCAAAACGAATGCCAGTATCTGAACGTGAGCCGGATGTTATTAAATAAAACGTTCTGTCTCCACTCTTTAATTGCTATACTATCCCACATAGAGTTTCACAAACCCTAATTTCTTCAATATTCAAGTCTTTTACTTGAATAATGAACAGTAAAATGAGGCAAAGATCATTAAAGCACAATTCCGATGGTTGATAAGTGCGTTCATCGCTGATCTTATTGAATGCTGCCAAATTGAATTAATCTCTTTTCTCACAAGACGTAGTATTGCAATAAAAATTTCAGATGAGCTTCTAGTGCCTTAACACTTTTGTAGCTTGAAGGAAAAAATAAACGAAAAACTTGGTGCCCGTCGTTTAAAATATGATAGCACATTAAGACTGCTAGTGAAATACTAGACTAAATTTTCTGAACGCTTTTCCTATGGCATTACTTCGTAGACAGAATTGTTCGGCCGAATATTTACTTTGCCGAAAAGGAGCAGCGTTTTGAGCATGTATGCGTGCGTGAATGTATGTAGTGGTACTCAGCCTAACGTATGCGCGTGCCAAGCATCCAATATTCCCCGCCATACCCCGTCCATCGCCCCCTAAAGCCCTTACGCATGCGGCCAGATCCCTATTTCCCGGCATACTTCTCCCTTAAAAAAAACCCTTTCATCCTTTCTCATATCCCACGCGCTCATACTACGTGCACCCTCCTGCCTTTTATACAAACCAACCGCCCCCTACACCCCGACACAACTTCCACCGCACGGAACCCTTCCACAAACTCAGACCCTTAAACCTCCTCCCCTACATCTCCCCGCACACAAAACTCCTTCCCTTCTTCTTAGGCACTCCCTCATTCCATTTTCTTACACCGACCCCTCGGCCTTCCCTCCTCCCACCCCCCCACAAGCCACACTCCCGCGCTCCAGAGGTACCGGATGCCCGAGACCCCAAAAGCCACTAGCCACCCCGCCTCCTTCCAAGACTCTTGTCTGACATCAGTGTAAAAGGGGAAGGGTTTGGACGTGTGTGTGTGGATGGAACGAAGGGTTTTGGGGAGGGAGTGGAGGATGCTAAGGAAGGAATAGGGGGTTCTCTCTCTCTCTCTCTCTCTCTCTCTCTCTTGGAGAACAGGAGGGAAATGCTTTGGACCAGAGAGGGAGAGGAAAAAATTTTTCCCGGGCCTCTGAGTTGAATGGGATCTTCAAGGAGGAATGAGTGGATTGGATGAGGTGGAGTGGTTGTGGGTCTTTAAAGGGAACCGTGGGAAGAAACAGAGCGGAAGAACGGAGAGAGAGAAGTAAGGAAGAGGAGGAGGAAAGCGAGGGGAAGGAGAACAAGAGAGGAAAGCAGAGGAGGAGAATGAGGTGGGAGGAGAAGAGAATAGACAAGTGTGTGTGCAAAAGTCCTCCGAAGCCACAACGTGCAACACCGCGCTACATCCAACGCCTTTCTATTAATATGTATAATGTAACAAAGTGGCTCAGCTTTAGATCTTAACTTCATTTCATTTTTTGATACCGAAAATATGAGGGATGTATGGGGGAAAATGAACAGCACTGAAGGTTTAGAGAATAAGAGTTGTAGTAAAACTAGAATGAAAGGAACTTGAAATATTAAAATAATTAAACTCCCTGGGAAACAGAGTTACCTCTTGTGGTAGGGTCAAAGGATGGAATAGAATATAAATGTATTGTTCTGGGACAGAATGTCCTATGTAACAAGCAGTGGACATAGATAAAGAAGCTCTGTTGAATAGAAATATTTACAAGTAAGCTTTCTTAAAAAACATGAAGATAAAAACAGTTCCAGTAATTATTACAATACAAAAATAATATGAAAAAAAATTATGGCAGATTTTACAACGAAAATCATCAAGTTACGTTACTATAATAAGTACAAAAATACAGGAACATTATTAATGAAAATTAAATTACATTCTTTGAAAGAACAATGTGGTCTGAAGTATCATTCAAACCCTTGAATCAATTAATTGTTGACGACCAATATACTAATAGGCATTACAAGGTAGTATGTATACATAAAATAGAGTTTGAGAGTATTTATCATTGTGATGCTTCAATGATTACTTTAAAGAAAAGATAGAAGAAAGGATATGAATGAACGGTAATTTTTAAAGAATGATAAAAATGGTGATGGAATATCGGGATGGGAACCAAAATGATGAAATATGAAACATACCGACTAATAATATAATAATATCAGCCGGTATTAATAAATAGAGTAGAGACGAGGGCAAAGGTAAGGAGAAACTGCGGAATGCTTTAAAGAAATACTAGGAATGGATCCGCTAGAAGAAACAATGAAAGAAATGAAATAGAAGAAAAGAAAACGTTTCCAATTGTTTGAACATGCAATGAGAATGGATGGAAGTAGAAAGCCTAACATAGCACTAATTAGAGTAGAAGGGGCGGATGATCTTTAGGAAGACCAATAACAAGGTAAAAGATAAACCGCAAAATGATTTCGAAGATCAGAGATGACAATGGAGCCTGGTGAATGAGGGGCAGGGCTGGAGAGGTACATATGGAAGGGGATGTACCAGATGACGCACTAAAGCAGAAACGTCGAAGGGTGATGAAATATTTAGGGTCACGTTTGCATATTATTTAAACAATGGGAGACATTATAAAAGTAGTGTTCCATGTAATGTGCCTGGCATTACGTTTTTAGAGTTAGAATATATCATTGCATTCGTAACTGTCTGGTTTCCATGACTGATAGTAACTAATAATCACTTGCATATCAAGTTCCCTTTAAAAAAATCAGTCGAAGTCGGAAAACATTCCGTCTGTGGTAAAGAGGGCGGATTCCCGGCATTTTCCAGGGAAAACACGTTCCCCCAGGAGTCGCTGATAAACGACCTTCCAGAATGGGCCACCAGGTACAGAGGAAGCAAAACTTGGTGGTAATTGATTGTGGACAGCTTGAAGTCAGGGAGACAAACGCGTACAAAAGAGGTGGAAAAGATAGGTCCAGAATATCTCCAGAGGGCTCTACAGGAGTACTTCGGTAGGTACCTCTGCCCACTCATCAGCGCTGGTGATTGGCACCTAGTTTCGCTACGCCTATATCACAGTAAAGTCTTTTAAGGCAGGTTTTCACTGCATAGTCTGGTTATTGTCTGCATTAATATTTTCTGAGTATGCTTAATTCATTGATGCCCATAGAAATAAAACTCAGGTTGTGGAAACAAGGAAAAATTCACGAGGATTCGTGGATCTTGTTTGGCTTCTGGCTGTTGTTCAATGGAGAGGGTTCTTTAGGGTGTTCAAGGGCTCTTAACAGGAGTTAGGATGAAAATAGGTCAAATACCACAGCTTGAACTTCGAAACCGAAAAGTACCTCGGAAAGATGAGGAAATTGTATTTATAATTAATATTTATAGACTCCTTCATTCTGTAGGTAACTCGACCTGAGCCCAACGATGCTTAACTTCGTTGACTGATCCCGCACCGGCGTTTCCATCGTGGCGGGCCGTTGCCCGTGTGTGTTTCTACCAACAATATTCCCAAAAATATTAAGTGTTCCATCTGCTCTCCTCCGTGAGCTTCCACAACTCTCACAACTCACTTCCCCTAATCACCCATTCACACGTGACAGTGCTTTCGAATTATAGTGCATGCAATAGATAGATAGATGGTTTGTAGGGGGGGGGGCCTTCGACAGGTGCCCGGGCACTTAGACCTTCTTGGTTCATTGTGCCAACCCCATGTCTGTCTGCTACATGCAGACAGGGGACAAGAGCGCCACGGTGAACGTATGCATGATCATTCATCCAACCTCCGCGCCGTCCGGGCCCAACATTGCTTAACTTCGGTGATTTTACGGGAACCGGTGTGTCACTGTGGCTGGGCCCTTGCCCTCAGTACATGCTATAGAAATTCCCCCTTGATGATGTTTTGCTGTAAAATTCAGGTCGTTAAATAAAAATTAAGAGTGGTTTAAAAAGATACAACAGTCACAATACTAAGGTGACTGATAATAAAATGATAAACTTGACTGAGGAGAGGGCAAGACAGAAAATTGTTTCTGTTACATCATTTCTTTAGGGGCATGCCGTCACACGAAGAGACATACTGCCACATATTACTATATCCTGCATAGTAGTCTCCGATAATAGGATGTTCACAGAGGCAGACAAGAGGACATTAACTGTTTTATACCATCATTTACAGCAGGAAAATACTAGTATTATTAACATTTCACAACTAGCCCTCTTACATTTTTCACAACCCCGTGAAATTCAACTTAATCATGAAACGGTAAACGTACCTTTTTTGCGTCTATTTGTGATCAAGTAACCTGAAATTCCCGATTATTTAAAAATCTCTACGACTTTTATCTAATTGATTGTGCTTAAGTTAGAGCAAGGGAATTAAATTCACATTTAAAACAATTTACATAAACTTTATATCACTATAAAATTATATAGACCATCGCCCCTTAGCGTGCCATTTTGTTTATCCATTTCATTTTCTTAATCGCCCAGTAACCTCAGTCAGTCCATTAAACCTCAGAACTTAACTTCGCAACAGAATTTAACCGCGGATTACTCGTGTTGGATCTCATTTTCTGCTCAAAATGCACCCAAGGGAGAGGGCAGGCAGACATAAGTCGGATGCTAATCGGCTCGAACGTATTTTACTTTTTTTTTCTTAAAAAAAATAAATAAAAAATTCCATGATTAAAACGACTACTGATTTAACGGCGCTCATAATTGGTACCCGAGGAGGAATCCGAACGCGAGTCTGGTCTTGATTTCCTTTTTTTATTCACTTTTTCATCCCCACCTTCTCCTTGTCTCTTTAAACGCATAATAAAATCCATCTCCACCCTTTCCACTCGGACCCATAAACGTCATTCCCTTTTTCTTGCGAAATCCCCCACCCTTCCCTTCGTATACCCCGCAACCCCTACTCCTTTCCCCCCGCGATAGTTAAACCCTATCAAGTTCCCTTCATCAGGAAGTGGAGAGAGAGAGCGAGAGAGGGAGAAAGGGGTGGGATAAATGAGCAAATGAAAAAATAGCACCCTCCCATCCCATCCGACTCCCATTTTCTTTTCACTCGTGGCTCCCTGGAAATTTATTACGAACCACTTAATCTCAATCTGATTTTAGCGACGTCCGTAGTCTTTTGCGCGAGTCAAGTGCGCTTCGCCGATTTCATTTATTTCTCTCTCCCTCTTTACCACTTCCCTACCCTCCCCTCCCCCCCTCCCGTTCATTCCTTTACCCTCCACCTCCCACCTCCTCCTCTTTGGATTCTTTCCCGCAACCTCCCTTTCCCGCCCACCTCCTTTGCATATCTCCTTCCGAGTCTTCCCGGCCTTCTTCTTCTTACACTTCTCCTCCCACAAGCCTGCCTTGCCCGCAAATCCCCCCGATTCCTCTCCCTCCCACCCTCTCGGCCTCATCTCCTACGGCGGCAGACCTAGCCTCAACGAGAGATGGGGGGAGGCGATTTCATCGTGACTTGGAACGGTCGTGTCTGCGCGGTGAGCACTGAAAGCAATCGAGCTAGCTCGGAAGGATGAAGAGGGAGCTGCCGGAGATGTGAGGAAGACGTCCTGGAGTGAAAATACGGCTCCTTCTCCCTCTCTTTTCGTTATTTTTATCCAAAACGCAAACTGCTGTAGGAGAGCAATGCTCACAGTTACGATCCTATGAACTCATCTGCATCGATTAAAATTAGTGATTTAAAAGCATCTGTAAAACATTCTAAGAATGGTGGGAGGGACGATCACCTTTTCGCTCTCGTGAGTGAAATTCAATAATAATAAATTCGACGGTCTCTGGCGTTATATGGTGGAACAACATTTTATCACTTAAATAAAACTGCAGTAACTGTACTGTCCACTTAAATTTTAATGTAAATATTACACCAGACGTGTTTCGACGTTTCTTAGGGTATCATCATCAGGTCTACATGAGGTCTTAGACCTGATGATGACGCCCTGAGAAACGTCGAAACGCGTGTGGTGTAATATTTACATTAAAATTTAAGTGGATAGTACAATTACTGCAGTTAGTTTCTTCCTTCCTTCCTTGTTATTGAAGGTAGAAGTACCTTCAATAATAGTAATAACTAGATGATTCCTTTTCAAAACTTCTTTTTTTATTATTAATTTTTTTCTTCTTCTGTTAGTTTATATAGGTCAATTAATTTTAAAGATTTTTTATTGTCTTTGCCGACGTTTCGTATTTGTATATATTTCTTCAGGGCTACAATGAAAATATTGGGTGTTTTCTACATCAATGGAATATGGTTTACAATTTTTATTATAACAAATAATTATGTTAAAAAGTTTATATGCATTTGATTTTTCAAGTTACCTCAGAGATAGTTCCTTCTGAATGAATCGCTTTGTGATACCTTTGTTGCTATTTATTGTTAGATTCAATTGTTGTAGATTTAGATGCTTTCAAAAATCAAAGTATAATTAGATGTTGTTATAACATATCAAATTATAATAAATTTTACTTAATTTGACGATGTCTGTTTTTTTTTTAATTTGCAGGATGATCGGATTTGCAGGGAACCTTTTCTAGTATTACAATAATGACGAAGGAAAAGACAAAATTACATTCAACAGATGTGGAAAATATAGCATCATTCAAAATTCTGTCGGATGTTTCCGGTTCAATATGCACGAAGTAAATAATAAAAAGCGAATGAAACTAACAATAAGTTTATTAAACTAAGCTAAATCAAGTTGATATTTTGGGTCTCGTATTTACTGGCATACAATTATGCTGAAATATGGTGAAAATATACTTGTTTATGTTCCTATGTTTAAATGTTAACGGAACTTGAGTTTTTAAATCGTTGCCTGGAATCTCAATTTATTAGCAAGTGCAATTCGAAAAAATAGTCACGTTGGAGCTTACGAGTGTCTTTGGCCTTATGCACCAAAATAAATATCACAGCGTGGAAAATTCATCAGCAGCAGTCTTTATATAGTTGATTTCAATTTTAGATGATGGATGATTTTCATTTAACTAACACTAGTAGAAACAAATTAAAACTCATTATGAGTATTTTCAGGGCACTACCGAGATGAAATAAGGCATCACAGGATGAACCCTGGGAATATGGAGTTAGGATGAAATATCACACTGTGATATGGATCAATGGCACTATTCAAAAATTATCTTAGCCATATCGGGCGATATGCTGTATTGTTCGATTAAATGCTATATGAAAATTTTCCAGTTGCTTAAGATACTAAATTAATAACGCAACTTCAAAAATCGAACATCGCACAGCCATAAAAAGACGGAGAGCTACGGAACTGTCATTCCGCTAGCCCATAATGTCTTTTAAGAGTCTTTCCGTATTCGAAATAACGCCTCTGCAGATCTTAGCACGCAGGAATTTGCTGACCCGAGTCCCACTTCTTGTCCAATCTTCTCTTGGTCCTCTTGGGCAAATTCTTTTTTCAAATTCAAAAACCCACTCCTCGCCGTATTCTTCCCCATAATTGGATCAGGATGCTCTTCCACTTGCCCCTTTGCGAGAACTTTCGCAAGGGATAACCATAAACGGAAAACACAAGCACCTACGCTCTGGGGACGGCTACTAAAAATCCTTGATAACATTCTGCCATGACATTATCATTCAGATAAATCACGAGGATGCGTCAACGTGCCCTAAGACAATATCTTAACGAAGATAGGTAGTTAGTTTTTCTTCTAATAAATAAAATTTCTCCTGGAATGATTCGATGAAAATATTTGAAACCATCTCAAGCCTCAAGTGTAGTGTCACGGATGGAAACAATGCATATAGTGGATACTATAAAAACTGCAGTTTTCTACTTCTAGAATCAAAGGTAATATTCTGGAGATACGAGTTTAAACTTTATTTATTACACAAAGGTTTTCTTCTTATTAATTATCCGGATTGCTTTAATAATTCAATGTAAACCATCCTAAATACTCTGTTCTTTGATATTGAAAAGGCCACAACATGGTGACTCGATTAAAATGTGCATATCTTCAGGTCGCATAGCAATTTCCCACAACCTAGCTAAAGAGGTACACTTGAAGTACTTCAGGCCTAAAGGTAAATCTAGTATCATTACTCTTCAACGGCCACCTACCATATCATAAGAAGAAACAATTTAATAGAACAATGAAACGTATTTTTTTCCTCCAAAATGGTTTGCGCAAAGAATGCAGAAGAAATCAACGTGCTTCGTTCCTACGATGAAATTGCAATCGTAGCTGACACACCAGAAGACCAGAAAGCATCCTTTAACATAATGGATCGCGTGCTACAAGGAAAAGACATGACCTTAACGACAAAAAAACACTAGCAAAAGAATGTAAGAAGCTGAATGTAGATATTACGCTACAAGGGGAGGTGCTAAAAAAAGTGGAATCCTTCACCTAACTTGGAAGCTGCGTCATATGCAACGCAGCCAACGGAAACTAAGTAGACTAGCTCAGGTCAAGAAATTATTCATGATAAAGAGCAAGTTTTAGAGTTCAAAGAAAACAGAATTAGCTATAAGGGAGCATTCCATGAAAACATTCGCGGGAAGTGCTGCGCTAAATGTCCTAGAGACATGGGCCATTGGAAAGCCGGAAAATAATTGCGTAGAGGCTTCCGGTATGTGGAGCTGGAGGCAGACGCTGGAGATAACATCGAAGGATAAGATTAGAAACTAGGAAGTGTACATAAGAATTGATAAGAAAAAAACTATATGGAACACTAATAGCACAACAATTTGATGATGAATAGGCCACAATTTGAGAATTAACGGACTCATAAGGAATATAATGGAGAGAAAAATAAAAGGGAATACCACACGAGAAATTAGTTTACAGGCACCAGGGTAGATAGGAGGGCTGCAGTAAACCTATCTTATAATCGAATGACTAATGATAACGATGGTTGTCACATCCCCAAGGACCAGAACTACTTACATATTCCTTATTACATTGCCTTCCGTTTGATAATATTATATCCTTCTCCCCAAGCGGATATTTAAAAACTTTTTACATTTTTGTAAGACAAGTTAGTCCCATCTCCAATTCACCCAATGCCCTGCAAAACTCTCTTTTCCTAAAACTGATGATCTCAGGCCTGACCTCGTGGAAATTATGGATATCCATGATGAGAAAACCACCTTTGTTAATTCCACAAACTCATTTGTGGAATTAACAAAGGTGGTTTTCTCATCATGGATCTCTTTTCTTAAATTCTCTCCCGGTAATTCATTTGTGTTATTATTACTTTGTTTTTATATCTTGGCCCGCCTAATTTACCACCGTGCAATGGCTCCTTTAAGTGTCTTATCTTTTTATTAATCCCTGTCTCTTTCCTTTACCTTCCTAAAATCCTTCTTTCAGAAAACTGATACCTTTCTTGAGACATAATAATCTCCTTTCTGTGCTCTTTCGGTCCCATACGAAAAATGAGACAGCTCAGTTTTAACGTGCACAGTTCTTTTGGCGAAAAGAATCAATTAGATAGATGATATCTCACTTTTAACCCCTTAACTCGAGAAGAAAAAAATTGACGAGTGAAATTAGAAACCAATCCCAAGACTATAATTAAAGATTAACCTTTCAACCCGTTTCGACGTACACGTGTACGGACCCTATTTTCTCTAACTGAAGCCAAAGGAGTAAACAAGGAATGTAGTCGGTTATCATGATATTAAAATTAATATGCTAAAAAGCCACGTAAATACTTTTATTATGGCTTAAAACCGCAAACACGTATTGAAAACACTAAGAAAAAATGCAGCAAACCTTGAAAGTCTAAATTCAGAATTTTTACGGAGACAACAAGGAGCCAGAATTGGCATGTTTATTGAAGACACCATCACTAATTCCCAACCCATATGGGAGCTTGAATGCAAAATGTGGATAAAATATTTGTGAAGGTCCTCACTAGTGCTGATAACGTAGTAAGAGAAAATCGTGCAGTTTTTTGTTTATAGCTTAATGAGAAATTCGTTGAAACCTGCCTACGTTGAAGAATGGAATGCATATACCTTTCTGTAATTCATGGATATCTCTTTCCCATCTATAAAGCCTATTCTCTTTCTTCCCCAATCCGCTTGCCCAAAATTCTGCCCTCTACCACGACATCACATCTCCCACTTCTGCATCTCCTTCCCCTTAAAGAAATGCTCCAACCACCTTCTCCTTTTTCTCCTCTTCTCCACCAGCAGTTTCCTAAACCACCATGCCGAACACATTTGTTCGTCGTCCTTTTAGTTCATGGCACCTTCTCCATTCTCCTCACAACTCAAAACCGCAAATCCTATTTCATTCTCTTTCCTCAGAGTCTACGTTTATGCGCAGTGCAACGCTACACCCCATATTGGACTTTTCACCAGTTTTTATTGCAATTCTCACATAAGGTTCCCGTCATTGGTTCTCTCCGATTTGGGAACACCTCCTTTGCTGACGCTATTCTCCTTCTAATACCTTTACTATTACGCGCATTTTCCTCCAGCGATATGCCAAGTTAATTCAATTGTTCTTTCTGTTCAAGTATGTGCACTCCTACGTGTATGATCAGACCTTCTTTGCCCTGTAAAATTAAATTACTTTTGCTTCCTTATCATTAATCTTCATTCCGGATTTCACGCACTGATTTTTTAATGCGAATATCAAGTCTTCATTCGGATTGAGTGATCATCTGAGGTACGCTAAGACGTCAACGAATCTAACATTACCCGCTGTCCTTCTACTTTCATTCCCGCATATAGCTATTAACATGCCTCTTCTACCAATTCCTCGCCTCGGTTCCTAATCAGCCTTGTCTTAACCCACGACCTATGATTCTGTGGTCATCATCATCGGTCAACAATCCTGGGATTGGTTTGACGCAGCCCTCCACACAATTCTTCTATCTGCCAACCTCTTCATATTGACGTAACTCCTCTCGTTTACATCCTTCACAACTTGCTCCATATATATCTCATGCGAGGCCTGCCTTTTCCATTCTTCCCGTTCACTTTTCCCTCAACGATTGTCTTCATCAGGCCGTCGTGTCTTAAGATTCGGACTACTAAGTTGTCCCGTCTCCTTTTTAAGGTTTTCAGTAGACAAATTCTGTGGTAAGAAGGCTGAATATGATATGTCCGTTATTATTAGTTATGCATACCGCTGGATTCGTCTCCGTGAGATCTATAAGATAGCAAAATGTGAAATACTTAAGATTTTCAGGGTTTGAGAAAAACCCTGTGGCAATATTCGATATGTCCATTTTGCAAAATTCTTTAGTTTTCCAAGAACCGTATGTCGTGTAAATTGCTCTCCTGGTAAATTTTCAAAACATGACATATCATATTTAGTCATCTTACCACAGAATTGTCCGCCCTCATCAGGCTTACACACCTGTATTGTTTCGGCAACATATAAGTTTCAAATGAGTCTCCTGTTTCTCCAATCTACACCTATTTCCATAAGTATATCAATCAGTTGTTTTACGAATGAACTCTACCGTACACCTTTTTGAAATCCACAAAAATAAGCGAAAAGTCTTGATTAACCTGCAGGTTCCTTTTTATAAGTGTTCTCATCAACTTAATCGCTTCCCGGATTGCCTTCCCTCTTCCTAAACCGAAACTGGCCGTCGTTTAGTTGTAATAGCCATTTGCTCTACAACCATTCAAAATATCATCCTTGAATTATATCACCAACATTTGCCAGATTTGATAATTGTTTTTATTTATAACATGTTGCACTTTTTGTGTATTTTTTTATCAGCTTCCTTAAAAATAAGAATGCAGTTAGAGAACCTTTTATTTTATAGCTACTGGTATGAAGACAGATGGCTGCTTGGTTTCTCACACTAACATCTCTATCGTCTCCGAAGAATGGAAACGCCGGAACTACCATTATTATAACCCCTTTGGAACAGGAGGGAGGAAATTACGATGCTAAGCAAACGAATCCTTGCTGCTCTTTAGGCAGGCGTGCGACGCTGATGCTCCGACCGACGTGAGGGGAAAAGGGGGGAGGAAGAAGTTTGGGGGGAAGAGGGGAGTGAGGTTTATAAGGGTGGTCATTGAAGGAGGGAAGGATAATGAGGTGATAGATGTCAGGGTGGGTTGACAGGGGCTGAGGAGTCGGGGTATGGGAGAGTAAGCAGGGGGGTGGGAATAAAAGGAACTGGGAGGGCGGGTGTGGGGAGGTTGTGTGAATAGGACCAATTTAATGGGAACGCGAGAGGAGTGAAGTCGTACCTCCTTCGAAGACTTGGGGTATTTGGAAAATATAAAAGAGAGGAGGGAAGAGATCGAATTACGTCCCTTCTCTGTGACCGGTTAAGGACTAAAAGTGGACAGGAATGGAAAAAGGGGACGAAATAGAAATGCCACGAACCGGTTGACGAGATTGGAATGAAATAAAAAGAAGAGCACTCGCTGGTCAGAGAATGACTCGCTCTTATCTCAGGTGCTCGCTTTTCAGGGATTCCACGTGCAGTATATGTATCTAGTTCATTGTATCCATTCCTTAAGTAGGATGGAAATAGAACAATTTGTGGAAGAGGTGCGAAATTAACTATACTGTCCAAGTATGGGAAAATGTTTGAAGCTATGCTACAGATAATTGATGAAATTTGGAAGAATTTTCATCACCTTGTTCGTATAATGTACGTTTGAATAAAATAATGAAATGAATATAGGTGCGTCAATTTACTTCAGCAATAAACCAAAAACATAAAATAAATAAATGATTTTTCTTGATTATAATGAGCAATAAGGTGCGCAATTGTTTTTAGTGCTGTTAACAATAATTTTTTCACGTCTAAATCCATTTACCCGCACTTTATGTAAGATATAGTTTGTCGTGGTTCAAAATACAACGGCAACAAGAACGATAAGAATGCACTGCATTTGTGCAAACAATTTGATCTAGAGAAAATCTCTCCATTTAAAGTAACGACGGTGGTTTTACCAATGATTGAACCTAAGCACAATAAAGTAGTTGAAAATGAACGCTTAGTTAAAAGAATAAACTAAGAATCTGATAAGATATTTGATAGGGTAATGTTTATAAGATTTTTTGTTTAAGTGCTACCATTCCCACATCATAATTATTGAAAGCGTAAATTATAAAGCAGCGCACAGGAAAATTAAAAAATGTTTCGGAAATTATATTAAGATTTAAGCTTCAGCATAAGCTCATGTGGAACAATGATGAACATTGTAAGCGCAGGTTTATTAGTGATAGCAATTAAGCAGGAGATCAACAATTATGAAATTTATAAAGATTTAGAGGATGGCATAGAATAAAAAGGCACTGGCTGAAAAAAATAATTCAAGGATATCGAAAAACTAATTACAATATTGTTTTTTTCTCGGAGTTCTCGCAGCCTTCTCTCCACCATCCTCCCCATTCATTCCACTTTATTCTCTCACCAATGAATTGGATCCCAAATGCTCCCGTTCTTTCCCAAAAAGCATCCTCGGATTAACGATCAAACCCTCCTTTTCAAAACACATCCATTTCTCCGCGGAGGGATCTCACCATGACCAGAAGATAACGCATCACCTGTCACCACCTCCATTAATAAGCGCAAAAAAATGCCTTTTTTGCATGTCTCCGTCGCCATCACCCATGGGCCAGGGGGTATCCAGGGACCCCTATAAAATTCCACTTATTCCCCATTAAATACTTCTTACCGTCCTCTCATGGCTCATCTCATTGTCTGTCTGAAATCCTTTTCAGAGCTCATACCAGCACTGACTCTTGACCCTCCATCTCAATATACCTCATCAACACTTCGATGGAGGCCATGTACCCAGTCAGAGCTATCAGTCAAGTCGCTAATGACCCACCCTATTCCTTTCGTTGGGGGGTGCAACTGGCAAGGGCACCCCTCTATCGCACTTAAAAGCCATTCAACGGATTCTCACCGCGAAAGACTGCATAACTAGATCCCATCTTCATCTCCTATCGGATGAAGCGTCATAAAAAAAAGCCTGTCGCCCATTCGATTTAATGAGGACGTATTCCACTCACCATACACCGTACTTCACCGAAAATAATCCAACTATTGATAATTAAGCGGTTTTTTTGGTATCGTCATCCTTTCTATGTGTGTATGCACTGAGCATCGCATTGGTGGATCGCATTGCGATTTTACAAATGCTTTAAAGTGGAAAAGTCGTATTTTGGTGTGTTAGGTAAACATATCAACTGTCAGTAAAATCAAAATATGCCCTACCCTAACAACATGCATAAGGGAAGTGCTGTCGAAAAATGGGGGAAATTCGGAAATCTCTATCTATAGAGCTAGTAATTTTCTATCTAGAAATTACTCCCTAGAGTTCCACTGACAATGAGTTCCATGCTGGCCATCGTATCAATTTTCGATTCGGGCATCGCCTCCAGGGTGGTTGAGTAACTCTACTAGGCCTGTGCGATTATTCGATTAATTAAATCATCGATTCAATTATATTTACAATTGATCGATTATTTCAGCTCATCGATGTCGATTGCGGTAATTGCCTGGATTGTCAATTTCTTCAAGTGTCAATTTTTGTTCGATTGTCAATTGTTATTCAATTCACAATTATTGTCTGGTAATCGATTAATTGACGATTATTGATTCGCTATAGATTGCAAATTGCACGATTAAACTTGTTCGGTTTTTGCTCGACGCCGGCCAATGGCCGCTGCTGTTAATGCTCGCTGCTCGCTCTCGCTCGGCGCTCGGCTCGGCGTGATCAGGATGGAGCACGCCGCGGCCAGGCTCGGGTTCGCCCTCCTGCTACCGCGGATCCTTGTTTTCACAACGGTGAGCAATTCTAAAGTTCCTGTTCTGATAAACATTTTTCAATGCGTATATTTAAAACCTGTAAAATCTCCTAAAAAAGTTAAAATCTCTCAAAGACATATGATTAGGATAGAACGTACGTTCGAAAAATATTAAACAAGGACAATAAATGCTCGGTTTCTGGCTTAGTTAAAAAGGAAATAATGTTACCATCGTCTATATCCAAAAGTTTTAAGAAGAATAACGATAGGAAAATCATAGCAAAAATCCATGAAAGAAACGCATTTCCATTCAAGGTTTGAGAGATATTTTCCTTTTACACTTCTCACCAAGAGTCTCATTAGAAAGAGACCAAGGCGAAGCAAAGCCCCAGAGAGAAGGAAGGAATCTAAGGGGAGAAAAAGTGAGGAATAAAAATAATCATAACCTCTTTCCCTTCCTCGATCCCAAACCCTTAAATCGCCTAACAAGAAATTCCATCCGTTCCATCCAGACTGTGCTTACGTGTGTAGCTACTCAACAACATGGTGGCATTTGGTGGGAGGTCACCACCAAAAGCGAACGACCACTTTTCCACGACATCCGCACGACTCCCGTCTTCTTTCACCGGAAAAACCATCCGGTCGGGCGCCGATTGCGGAGGGAAAGTCATCGGAGCGAAATCGTCTCCGCTGATGGCGACGGCAAGACGAGCCATCATCCACCGAATGCAATAAACCACGTCGGGGCGGGGGAGTATGTTCCTGCGTTTCTGAAGAAAAGGGACCATCACGCAAGGAACACGGCAGCAGCACCAGCAATGAAAAGAGGGAATGTGCCTCGGGAATTCATTAAGGAAAAGGGTCGAACGAATGAGAGCGATGGGTGCCTACTTCAAAAAAAAAATACCATTGAGACGGGGGTGGTAGGAAGTGTTGGGTTCTGAGCCAAGGTGTTTGTGTGAATATGCGTATAAATTATACGACGGAAAAAATAACATAAAGGCGACAACTGAGTGAAAAGGTGTGGATGAGTTAAGGGGATGTTGGCGATAGAACGAAAAAAATATGAGCATCGGAAGCGCAATGATTTTTTATTTTCCTCTCCCAGATGGCGGGACTCTTAAGTTCATTGATTCGTGTTTGGACGGGGGTGGAGTCCGTTGGGTTGTCGTACAAATTAATGACTTGACCTCCCCGGGGAGCCAAGGGTCCCATCGGAGTGCAGACGGTCGTTTCTGGAGCCGTGTCACGTGCTTATTACTCGCGATAAAGGCATGAGGAAAATACGAAAATTAAGCGTATCGCTTGGGCACTCAATCTTATTCTCGCGATGTTTTTCTTTAGGCATAGGGAAGGGTTAAAGCTTGTTCAGGAGAGCAGAAGAAATTGAAATTTTCTTCCGTCTTCGGTGCACTCTGTTATCCTTGCCCGGAGGAACGTGAATAGACGGCCAAGAGACGATTCGGTCAAAAGATACTTGTCTTTATTTACGTCCACCTCCTCAGGATGAGCGAGGAATCGTGAGTATCCCCACCTATCGAGGGACGTGGACGTTTCGCTAATTAATCTGAACGACTATGGCGTTTCCTTCTTCTTCTCAAAACACTTCAAAAGGTGCCCTCCTTTGAGTAGAATTTCTCGTGCAGTTCACGGGTGGGACAAAATTCTGGGCCAACGAGCATTACAGCTGAAGCACACGTTTGAACCCGGGCCATCCTTTGATATGGTTGGTTATATCTGTTAAATGCATAGGTCTTTTAAAAATATATAATTAACCCGATGTCCACAGTATTCAAGTAAGAGTATTTCAGAGCAGATGAGAGATGCGTTGGCTCAAAACAATCCGTTGTCTCATTACTGATATAAATTAAGAATAGTGAATAATTGAATAATATAGTTCAACTACACTTTATAAAATTCACAGATATATAGCTTAATGATAAATAGAATATTTCGTGCAAGTTAACCCTATTTTTAGCGGTAATATAAAAAACTCGTCAGCCAGTGGAGAATTCCACTGTTACGTTCAGTATTTGCTATATACTGTATATAAAAGCATTAAGGCTGGAGATCAATAAAAGCATCACACATAGCGATGCCTTCTTACGGTTACGAATAGGTGTAGGTAGCATTTTACTACCCTCCATAAGCCATACAAAAAAACAGGGACTAGCTAACAAGCTTCAAGGATAGCAACAATTTATCATTAATCTAAAACGAGAAAATCAGGGTAAAAAGATAAAAAAGAATACCTCATGAGCAATTTATGCCAAGGAGGGTGGAAAATGGGTTTATAATGAATAGTGGACAAAATTTATCAATTTTCACAATTAAAGTGAAACAAAAAATGAGGCCTAACAAATGACACAGTGAAAATTACTGGAAAACTTGAAAAACAACCCAAAACCTTGGTTTTGAGATGCCTCGATAATAATTTAATTTAAAAATTCATTTCAAATTTAACAAAATAGAATACTTTCAAAACGAAATGCAGGTGAAAATATGCGAAGACAAAACAAATTAATGCACGAGATAAACAGAAACTACACATTTTATCTCCGTCTAAATTTTTGTTTATTATATTTCACACACAAATTCGCCTACCATCTTACATAGGCCAGAATCTCACATGCATTAACAACTATTTCTAGAAACAATGTAAATCCATTTATACTCCTTATACGAGGTGAAGATTTGATTTAAGAGCCCGGCTCCTTCTCTCCGTGAATAATGAATATCCGTTGACAGAAAAAACTACAGTAAAAGTGGTATGAATAAATAAAGTAACCCCAATATACAACCGATCCGAAAAATCCCTTGGAATCGCCGAACATTTTTATTTATTGCCACGAAAATACGAGATCAAGTTCGATTGGTTGTTTGGCTATTTGGGGGATGTGGTAGAAAACTCAGGTAAGCTGCGCCATTTAGCATAGGTGGGTATGTTGATTCGAATTAGTTAGATTCTAGGAAAGGATTATTAGGGGAAAGTAGGACGGATGTAGAGAAACCGGCGTAGGTATCAACCTGCCCTTACTTCAGCTCACACTTCATAATCTCCTTTATAATCAACTTAAGTATGTACTTATTTACTATATGCAAAACTGAGACAATTTTCTAATTTATAATTTATGTATGTTTTATACAAGGAATGTATTTTTACTTTGAAAATTGGACTTTGTTCTTTAGGACAAATTAATATTGTAAATCATTTGTATATTTATCTTGATGTCTGTTATGATAGGTTTAAGTTATGATTTGTAATATTCGTTGGACTTATAACGCGTTTTGAATTTTCTCTAAATTTGCTATATATGCTGACACTTCATAATCACCTTTATAATCACCTTAAATGGAACTTATGTATATATTTTTTATATGTAAAACTGGTACAATTTTCTGATTTCGAATTTCTGTATGTTGTATTCTATGTATTTTCCTTTGCAAACCAAATATGTTTTGATGTAAACTTCTTCCCCACAGGAGCTATTATTCCTAGGAAAATAAATTTTTATTTTATTCTACCCTTAACGAAAGGCACCAAAAGGATCACAGTAAAACGTCCAAACCTCCTCTCTTTATAAATTAAGTAGAAACAGAGATTTAACAGAGAATTGTCCATCACAGACTGGATTAAAACCTGGGTCCTCGACATCGGAAGCCAATAATCTATCCACCATAAAGATGGAAAGGCAGGACCAAAAGAGAGAGAGCCAAGGGAACGGAGGACGTTAGGG
This sequence comes from Pyrrhosoma nymphula, assembly GCA_963573305.1. NCBI lineage: Eukaryota > Metazoa > Arthropoda > Insecta > Odonata > Coenagrionidae > Pyrrhosoma > Pyrrhosoma nymphula. The sequence continues at coordinate 16,195,399 of OY754337.1, forward strand.
AAGAAGAGAAGATTAAGAGGGAAGAAATTGGCTCAAAAATCAAGCTACTCTGGGCAAAAAGAAGGCGATAGTTATATGGTATGAGGTCCGAAGCCTAATTCGAGATTCAGGTGGAGATCTTGATAGTGTCTTTGGATCTATCAAGAGGGATTCAATTAAATCATACAGAGATTTCTTTCACTGCAATAATAGACCATTAAAAAAATTGAATCTATAATATCATTCTGAACCGTAGAAACGATTGTCACTTCCTTAAAAGAAATAAAAGCACGTAAGACGCTCAGAAACATCCAATTTTCCGTGCATGAAGAGAAGAAGCCAAATTTTTTGTCATAAAACTTCGAGAAAATGAACGAGTTGTTATGAGATGTTGGAGGCGTAACTATGAAAATATGCAGTCCGTAAGGAGAATAAACTCGTTCATCGCTGATGACTTAGATGGAAATTGCATAGGCAGTCTGAAATTATCCATTATTTTGGGATAGGGTAAACACTGATGAAGGGAGATAGAAATGACAATTACCAAACAATCATTCTTAGTCAGGGTAACTAAGCATTTGAACTTGAACTAGATATTCTACTTGAACTTAGGTTTTAACAAAAATATTCATTCAGATAAATTGAGTAATCTGAGATGAATTCATTTGTTTCAATTCGAGGCCTTACTTTATTGCTTCGCTTTTTATGTATACAAACATTTTTACTATACACTATTTAAAAGAAGAAATAAAATACATTATTGTACATACTACGCTTTTAACGCTTGCGGAAGAGTTACATGATAAAATTTGAATTGAAAAAAGTCTATGTATTATTACAAGAGGAAAAACTAACACAGAAGATGATCAAGAGCTGTCTTGAAGTCAAGTATTTGAGGTGGCCAGATGTGGGTTTGTGGCCAGAAAATTCAGTCCGTAAGAAGAAGGAAAATGTTTTTCAACTTAATCAACATAAATTTAAATTTACAAACTATTGACCGAAATGATCCAACATATTGTAACTGATTAAATGACGGTGTAAACCCAAACTGAATAAGACCACAAACTTTACTCTTTATTAGGACTATAATACATAATTGTTCAGTAACACTTAATTGAAAGAGTACTTATCTAATGATATAAGTGAACCAATGAGACGGTTACTAAAAGAAATGTATGAAAATAAAAAAAATTTCTATTCACGTAGGGTCAAAAACATAGTCATCTATCACCCCCAAACAAAGGACTTTTACAAGGATGTTGCGAGGGTGTTCGGGCATGTACAGAAGAAGGAGTGATGAAAGAACCCCTAAGGCCGCACTAAAATGGGAACCAGTTGGGTGGAGAAGAAAAAGACTAAATGAGCCTTGGCAAAACGTGCTGGAATAAACACGATCAGGAGTAGTAAAATGACGAGGGTATATTGGATAGAAAATGGTGGAGAACATTGATCATGTGAGAAACTTTTAGCTGAGGGAAAATGCTGTAAGTGAGAAATCACATAGAAAACATAATGTATCTGCTTAAAATACACTGATATTGCAAAAGTATTTATTAATATTATACTAACAATCTTTCTTCAAACCATTTAGTAATACTGGAGACCGTAAAAAATCCTGAAGCCTTACTGACCGAGGTTAGTCTTGGGGTTAGCGATAGGGAAAAATAGTTGTGTTCAAGGAATAAAAAGCGTAAAAATGGGCGTAAGAGGAAAAAGGGTGGAGAAATCCCGAAAGGGGATGACTAGAGGGAGAATAGGGGGATGCAGGGACGAAAGGAGAAGAAACACCCTTCTCTGTGGGAGGGGGGGATGGGATGGGTTCGGGGGACGCAGGCACCCTTTTGGCCCCTCTGGCGGAAGAAATCTAATTACGGATTTAATGAAACAGAATTCAATTATCCCCTACCTTAACTCCCCATTCCTTCCGAGGCCACCCTCTGCTGCCTCCTTCCCCACTTCTCTCAACGCTTTCTTCGCATTTCCCCCTGCTCCCCCTCCCCTTCCCCCCCTGCCCCCAACTCCTAGCGCCAACCCCCAACCCCGTCACCCACTCTTACCATGGTCCCTCGACTCATCCCATCTCCTCCCACAAGAGCCCCGTCCGTCCCACACCACTTTATCTTTAGTATATCCTGTTTACCAAACTCCGGCCTCTTTGGAACAACTTCCTGCATCTTTCCCCTCCCTTCTTTCTCCTCCTACCACTACTCCCAGTTGCCTCTTAAAAACCCCCCTGCCTTAACTCTACCTACCCCTTTCTACCACCCCCTAGCTTAGCTGGCTCTTTCTTTCTCTCGTCTTCACTCAAGCCCCATCCTTACTTAACCTCTTTCCTTTAACAACGCCCTGCAACACTTTAGGGGCCATTTATAAAACCAATGAACTTGACCATAAAGCTTGCCTTGTTTTTAAGAGCGGGAGGGGTATGCAAGTGTTTGTAAGGGGGAATGTAGCGTATTGAGAAGTTGCGGATTCTGCCCTCTTGGGAGAAAGATAGTAGGGATCTTGGATGTGTGTTTCCTCCCCGATCGCTACTGGTTCCTCTTATGGATTAAGAGATGCGTAACGACTAAATTAAAACTTCCCAAAAAACCCGGAAATATTTTCCCTTTTTTTCTATTTTTTCCTTCACTTCTCTAGGTCAAGAGGAGCTCTGCATATCAGTACTCAGTTTGGCAAGCAATAAATTCAGATGAGACTCAATAAAATTCAATTTCACTCGGCTGAATATAATGGCTAGTTAATGGATCCTTCAACGCAGCATTCTTTTTTCACCTTCATTCCACATGAATAACACCAAATAATGAAATTAACCACTCATATAATTGATTCAGGAGAGAGACTATCGGAAGAATTTTAGGATGTGATTTTTTGTAGCAATGTACAGCGTTTTAAACAACTTGTACATTTTTCATGAGAATTGCCTAGACCCAGGTTTTATTTTGAGGCTACCTAAAGCTTTCTCATGTCCACAACTAATAAAAAAAACTTTACCATACTGATGATGAAAGAATATAAATAGCTTTATCTTCAAATTGCCATGCGCGCTCGATTCGTACAGGGGTCTGTTCAATTTTTAATGCACTTACTTAAGCTTAATCTCACAGTCACACAGCAATAAAACATTTGGGGAATGGATCATTTCTCAGGCAACCTTCTAATTGGGAAAATGACAACTAATAAGCAGTATTATTCCTTATTTTTTCATTCTAATTTCTGCTTATGACTTTTCATTTTTAAAAACGAGCATAAGAAAACATTTTAGTCACTAATTTTTTGAAATAAAAAAGTAGTGCAATTACAATTATAAAATGATGGAAATAAGCGTCTAAGGAACTCTTAAAATACATTTGTTTACATCCTAAATGCTCAACTATTCACCCTCAATAATGTCCTGGTCAGAGTTAAGTTTACAATGATCGTGACGTAGTTCCGTTGCATGATAAACAGTTATGATTTCAGGGCAACTTCAATTAGCGAAGAAGATGACCAACGTGAAAAATAACCCCGTCTTGATCAGATTAAATAGCCACTCCAACCATGAACGCCCATGTTCATATGCCCGTAAGGCTCGAATTGAACAATCGAAGATGCATGTACGATATCCCAATCAAAAAGCTGTCACGGCTGATGTCAACACCGTGCTTCTCGGCATCAATTAGTAGATAATAATGTAAATCAAATTTGATCTTACATTATTATCTACTAATAGCGTAAGGTACCCATTGAAATTCAACGGGTAAGAACAACATTGAACTTATTTTATAAGAAAACCATAAAGCCTTAAGAAAAAACTGTCAGCATGGTCATTTGAGGAGTTCGTAACCTATCCTTTGTGTTGTGTTCGTTGTAGTAGACATGCTGACCGTTTTCCAGGTGCACGGAGATGTGAGTGACTCTTGATCCTCTTTTATGCACGGGAAAACCAAAAATAGGTCACGCGGACTCATTATTACTTAAATAGCACCCTGAATGATAGATGGTCACCTCGTCCCTCCGGTTCTCTTGAGCCGTCTTCTGAGTCATTAACAGCTTGATCGCTTCCCTTGGGGACATACATATATTTGCATTCAATGACTTAATTTAGATGCGCAATTCAACGTTGATATGAGCATTGAGGATATTAATCAGGATTGGAGAGTAGAATTCCAGCGGTCAACATCAAAAGTAGAATTTGCAGCAGCAGCCATGTTTATTTGACATAAGTATCCTCCATCACCTGGACTGCGCCTTCGGCATAAAGGGTCGCCATTATCATTGGTTTCGGTTGCTTAATAAAAAATCTATGTTGGTTATTAGTGCACGTGTCGATTTATATGCACGGATGTTGTTCATTGCGTAGAATTTCCGCTCTTCTTTCGGGTAAAAAGCATGTGGTGACGTCAGTATAATTTCCGCCATCTTTAAACAGATTGGAGTTTCGAAACAGATGTGTCTATATTTGAAACAGATTTATAGCTGGTTACTCGTCCGTAGGTTGGGTTAGGATGAAAGTTGTGCGGTTCTTAGCGTAGCCCGAGAAACACCACGGGGAGATTCCCATGAGATCACTGGTGGGTATGTCTTTAAGCATCCAAGTCTAACCTTTGTCGTTTTTTAAAATGACTCATTTTTTCGCAAAGAAGACATTCCTCTTGCTTTTGAATATTAACTCGAAAGGTTATTCTTCTTTCTATTAGGTATGTTGATGAATATTTGTTTAAGTCCAAGGAGGGGAAACACAGCGGCGATTGAGAGTCTTGAAAAGTCAACGCGATGATTGAGTGAATGTAAGTCTACTGCACTTTGAAACTTTTAAACATATTTAAATAACTCGTAACGTTTAAGAAGTGGGAATTGGTCTAAAAAACTGTTCGCAATCGCAATTAGAGGCAGACGGATCCACTACGTGTCATGTATCTGAGTATTAAACGATAATAAACAACGCCATGTTTGTTGTAGCAACAGGGGCATTATTACCATTACCATTCACTGCACGTAAATATTCTTGCACGTTTAATTTCTTTATGTGTATCGTTTACTGCGTAAGTGTTCTCTCATATATATGCTCTGCCACCATGAGAGCTACTTTGAGAATAGACATTGAAGAGTATAGGTACTTGTAATTATACATTGAATTTATTGATAACCCCATGATGCAATCAATCATGGGACCCTAGAGACTCTGAGCCCTTCTTATAGAGGTTTTCTTTCTACGTGCTATCGTGGACCTGCAGGAAAACGTAAATGCTAGAGGCGTGAATATCCTTTGAAAATCAAATCTCTGGTAGTCAAGGAAATATGCTATTGTTGATTTAAGAGAAAAATGTGAGATTTTTCAGCAAAAAAACATTATATTCAGACGGTTACGAAGTGTAAAAGAAAATCGAGCTCGAGTGAAAGAATTAGAAACTTCTTTATTCAGCCATCCGTTAAAAAAATTTCCAGCCCTCTTCCTTGAGTGAAAGTAATTTTAAGAAGCAAAAAATGAAACCACTGCACCGAACCACTGCAGCTTAGCATGGAACATGGGTCTGACACTCACATTACTCCAATGGCACTCACATTTCACCCAGAGCACTCTAGCGGTCAGGCGCTAACTTTCAGCGCAACAGCACAACATGTGTACGCTTTAATTGAATATCTTGCAGATTTAAGTGGGAAATTACCTATTAATTTATCAGGGGAAACGTAAAAAGGTAATTGTATAATCAATTCTGCATCCTGAAAAATTCTGGAACCAGATTGCAGCGCAATAATTCCGTCCAGTCCTTCTCTTGGCGTTTTCGCAGGGTACTTTCTCAGCCATCTTCATTGTTTACTTAAGGTTGCGATGGCGATGTCTCGCGTTGTCCCAGGCGTATTTTAAATGGACGCTGATAAACGTCTTACAACAAATGGAGTAATTGCTGTATTTTTTCACAAAAAATAAAAGATTTATGGCAAAAGCATACAATCTTTATCTTTTTCACGCATACTTATTTTTCCATTTGCGCCTGAAACAATTGGGGTTAGTAGTAATCCATACGAGACAACGCCATTCCGTCAGACCCTTGGCATGGACCACCAGGGACCACCAGGGGGGGCCTTTGGGGACCTAAGGGATTTTTAATATAGCCTATGTTACATCCAGATACATTTTCATACTACATGCCGAATGTCAGCTCAATCGGTTCAGTAGTTTTTTCAGGATTGAGCAACAGAAAGACAGACACCATTCAATTTTTATATATTAGCATGATAATAATCACCGATGTGTATATATATATGTCAGCTTTCACATAAGAAATACACGTGAAGCTGACTCTTCATTTGGCTGCAAACCTTTTTTTATTTGCAAAATTAAATTAGAAATACTGGTTTTCTGGTATTGCGAAAGGTACTAATAGAAAGAAAATAAAATATATGTTCTTATTCTTTCAATACAAGTTTGTATTCCGGTCGAAATTCTGAATTATTTGCTAAAACGTAATGATTTTTCGCAATATTTTAACGTTTTTGAGACATCGTTCCCATAACGACCATACTTGTTTAGGTCGAGGTTCCGTGTGTATATCCATTAACTCAATGATTAATTGCCCTAAATAAGATATGAATGGTTTATTACAATGTATTAGTTTTGATTTTTTTCCTTCCCGTTAGTATTCCACGGGCACCTTCTCTAGTCTATAATAACTACTGAAAGTTATCAATAATGAAAAGTAATCGATATCGTAGACTGTCCACTCTATTTTAAATTTGATAATGCAATTCCACCACATCTCGCCTGACTGTGTTGATTTCATACTGTAAGTTAGCTTTAGTTAGCTTTAGTTAGCTACTAGCTATATCACCCACCCTTTAAATGATACGAATAAGAGGTTAATTAAGGAAATATGACATTACGTAGGAAAATATGAAAAGAGTGATTAAATTCCTGAGAAAGACACATTTTGTTTTCATATTTACGTAAAAATCTACTGTTTTGCCTCAGTGGAAATCAGCCGCATCAAAATCCAAATTAATGAAAAGGTATGCAAAACAAACTTCCAAGTTCTAGTCTAGATAGAGAGACGTTAAATTTAGCCTCTCAGTAAATAATTATAAGACACATTATTCTTATTTCTCGAGCTGTTTTAAATGTTGCTCCCTCATTGTTGTCTTGTGATTGAGAAATAAATTACTATTGGATCTAGGAAAATATTGACTAGAGCTTCATGCTTTTGAATTAATTTAACCTCAATTAATTTGATGTTGTTTGAGATTAATTGCTGCTACTGGGTCCATTCAGGTTCCATAATCATTCCTCCTTACTTGCAAAAATATTAAGCATTTTGCTTAGGTATTTTGATCAAGCTTTATAATTACTTAATATGTAAAATAGTCCAGGTAAAGATTATAATTTTTTTGCCATTATTTTTTTCTTGCTATCCTTGAGCAGTTTTTTCTTTCTTCTAAAAATGCCTCCTTTTTGTAACAATGTAATAGGATAGGATGAAATTATCTTCCTGTTTCTTACAGGGATTCCAAATAATGGTATTGCGCCAGTTTTGCAGTTTTTGGCAGGAGTTTATCTTCCATTATTAATTCCCCATTCAATTACTAATGAAAAAATATTGGTTTTTGAGAAAAAATGGGAAGCAAAGTATTTTTACTCACGGAATTCAACTGTGTATTCAATATTTAGATAACAAATGCTCCCTATTTTCGTCCGATTCAACCTTAAATACCTGGTTATGTTAACGTGTTGATAATATGAAATGCATTTTAAAATCCAGTGCCTCAGAAAAAAACCGCAGCTTCCCAAGGTAATATTATCAGTTATTTTTGATAGGATACAAAGTTTTGAGATGCTAAAAACGATGTCTGTACTAATACTAATTCATTGACTATTAATGGAAGACCGAAAAGAAAACGATCGTGGCAACAAAAAAACGCTTAAGTAAACCGAGCCCAACATAAGCAGAAAATAAGTGAACATTATTTCTTCAATGTTTCGCTCGAGAGAGACAGAATGTCCAACCACTTAGATACAATGAACACGGCCAATAAAAAGATATTATATAGATTAAACCAACATACATGAACAATTACATCTTCATGCTAAGAATCCTACGCATGAAGATAACGAAATATTATTGAATGATTCAATCACTAGAGGCGCAACTACTGCCCGTCATGAAGTTATTTTCTCATTGTCATTGATTGTGTTTAAAATTAGGTTTTGTATCTCATTCGCTGAATAATACAAAACATAATTTTATCCTCTTTTTTCTCGTAACGACTTATGACTTTGCACCACTTTGAAAACATTTTTTTGCACTTACATTATTCTATCACAACCGCAGTCAAAGCAATGACAACAATACAGTAATAATGTATCTATAATAAAACAGACACGGAAACATTTCATTCTCTTTGAAATATGGGCCAAAATTATTTCTATGCTGACAATCACTTTAATTCCTCAACATCCACAATATCTACCTTTTTCTAATAAGCTCCTCCTCTATGATATAAACTCTGTAGTATAAATCATTGCTGTCTGGCTGTGTGATCTGCGATGGTTACCTGGTTAAGAATATAATTGTCGTGAAGGAAAATGGAACAGAGGAATACAAGTGCTTGGAGAAAGAATCATAATTTTATCCTTTTTCGATAATGTAGCCATACTAACAAAGGATGAATATAGACTAGCAACAGTGCAGAACCTCATGGAAAAAACTGCGAGGAAATATGATAACACAATTAACATATAAATAGAGTGAGTACAGTAGCATAAGCAAAGAAGACATACTATCAAAAGAAGAGCCTTCTAACATAGAGAAAAAGAAGCTTGCAAATAAGAAAACAGAACATTCTGATGCTCTAACTGATATAAAAACTGCTATTACATAAGCATCATACTATAAAATAGCTGTGAAGCTTGAGAGAACTAAGAAGAATTGATGCCGTTGTAATGCAGTGCGCCAATCAAAGAGTAAAGGAAATGGAATGAATGGAAAGAATCACAAATCAAGTGGCCCTGCGGAGAGTTTGGGAGAAACGAGTCCACATGAACACTCAACTCTGAAAAGTTGGAGAAACTAACTAATCGGACATATTCTTTGAACTGAAAACTATAAAGGGAAGAAAAATAATTGGATGAATTACTGAAGAAGACCAAGGGCGTAATATATGAAGGTTATGGACGAGGCCAATATGCGAAATTATAAAGTAAAGAGAACGATCAAAACGATTTCCTGCAAAGAGAATGTAAAGAAGTGCCACGAGAAACGAATATTCCGATTAATGACTGCTGATAACGATGTTGATGAGCAATGGTTCACATTCTTTTGCTAATTAAAATATTGTATTCATAAATAAGTGTTTACACCCAAGCAGTCTAAGTTCTCTGATTACATAATACACTTTTAAATTGCCATCGGTCCATTTATTCTCTTCCTTAATATATGGATATGAGGTATGCGATGCCGTTTGACACGTTTTCCATGTGCAGTGATGCGATATCATTTGAAGCGTGATACGTTGTGTCTTTGGAAATGAGATAGAAATCATTGTCACAAAAACACGGTACAAAATTCCACTAACTATTTTATTGCTGTCCACCGGTTTCGACGACGAATGTTTTGTCTTATAGATGACGCTTTAGTCGTCGAAACCGGTCGACAGTAATAAAATAAATAGTGGAATTTTGTACCGTGTTTTTGTGACAGTGAATTCTATCTTCAATTTCCACAAAGTATCGCCATAATCGATTAATTTGATGTTTTTGCTTCAACATAAAGTTGCAATACACACATCGCATCGCCCGATATCTTCTTTCCAAAACCAGTGGTGGTCGATACTTCCCACCTCTTTCCCCCATAACTTCCCACGTGCGTCCTTTGACCTTTTTTCTCACCACCGAAATTTCATTTGCCTGTGCCGATCTTAAAAAATTCCTGTTTTCGCCCATTCCCCAAACGTCTTGACCTCCGGACTACTACTACTACCTCTAACTACTCCCTTCTAAGCCTCCGCCCTTTCCCACGTGCGTCCTTTGACCTTTTTTCTCACCACCGAAATTTCATTTGCCTGTGCCGATCTTAAAAAATTCCTGTTTTCGCCCATTCCCCAAACGTCTTGACCTCCGGACTACTACTACTACCTCTAACTACTCCCTTCTAAGCCTCCGCCCTCAGGAATATTTTACATCATCAATGGTTGTCCAACTCGTACTCATTCCTTTTTTTAAAGATGATCACGTTGGTCAAATCTGCGATCATATGATGCGTATCAATCACCATTTTAAAAATGTTGATAGACCTCATGTTTTTAGTGACGCAATTAAAAAATAATACACATATTTCATAACCCTTAATAATTCAGACTAAGAAGAGACAAAGGAATTAAAATTTGCAACACATACCTGAATGTGATATAGATCGCCATGTACATAGTTCTCTTGTATTAAAAGCTAAAACAAAAATATACTCTATTACTATGTCTTCACAACGCCGAAGTTCTTTCTTAAAATCACTCTTAGGTTGGGTACGTTTTCAATGGAAACAGAACTTGCGATTCTCACAACTTAACAAGATTTGGAGCACCTCCAGGGGGGCTTTTTCACACGCATTACATCCAAACACAGGCGGTTCAGCTCGGTGCTTAAGAGTTTTCGGTGTACACGACTGGCGACAGAAGTTTGTGGCTTAAAGTTTCGAGAGTAAATTTCCCGAGAAATAACGCGGGCTCATCCTTCCTCCCTCTTTACTCCCGTTTCTCAAAATTAGGATCCGTCAAGGAGGCAGCACCTCGGTGCATTAGCGCCTCTTAACACACTCCTCGATGGCGGAATTCCTCCTCCTCGACCGACTCCAATCCTCCTCCCCCCCTGACCTTATTACATACCCTACCGCCTCCCATCCTCACATAATTGCGATCCTCGCTGCATAACACCGGGTGGAACGCTCCTCACTTGCGATTTAATTGGAATGAGTCCTTGAGGAACACGGCGTCGCCACACAACCTATGAGATGAGGGAAGCAGAGAGGTTGAGGATTGTCCCCTAACGCCACTCCATCGTTCTATATAAACCCCCAAACAGACCCGTCGCCGCACACTCTTACCACCACCACCTTCCCCCGTGCATCCCTCGAGCACTCCACTTTCTGTAACTTACCCTTGGGGGACGGAGTGGGATGAGAGGTTAGGGGGTTGAAGCAGTGTAGCCAGAAAGTCGGAAATCATATAGCACTTCAAAACCGGTTGATACGCCCTTCACCGCGCTACAGATAACGCCTTGTTATTAATTATATGGAATTTGCTCTGAAATAGACCTACAATTTTGTAACCTACCCCGTGGCCACTTCTATTTTTCAGATGTCAACATCGTATTTTCCACAGTCACTTTCTTACCTTTAATATCCGGAGTGAGGTTTTTGTATGAATCAAACATACACAAATACACATATGACACACTTTAAAATGTCCAAATGACAAATTTATTTATTAAATTTAATTTATATCTAGTAAAAAGAGTTATTTGGTTCATAATCAGTTAGGTATGCTATTCAAATACAATCAAAATTACCTAGCCTTACAAACAATCCACGTGACTTGGTATAAGGAACTGTTCCTCTTTTACTCCCTCCCTTTCTCTCGTCGAAGATCAACCCTTGTGCTTACTTCCTGGCGTGTGAAGACACTCCACCGTCACAAATCTCCAACTGCTCAGGTCTCAGGTCTCTCAATCAACATCTCCCCATTGCTATTTATTTTCGCCGTCCTAGCCAGCACGTCTCGATCCTTCAGCTCCCCCGTATTTTCTCCCTCTATTGATGTCCTTGCTGATTATTTTACTCCCTTGGAAATGTTTTAATTTCTTTATATTATTGATGAATATGAGGGTTTAAACTATTTATTGCAATATTTATGTGTTAAAGTTGTTAAACTCCTGCTGTGCCAATTTTCCCTCCTCGAAACCTCGAGACTCGAAAATCCTCGGAGACTCAGTAACCGCAGGAGACTGCCGCGTCTCGCAAAGTGCCAGAGAGAGATGAGACAAGTGTCGCGACCTGGCTCAAACGTGCAGAAACAGCTCTAAAAGCAATAGTTCGTACTATAGACAGAGTAGGTCATTGTTTACCTTCTTTTCCAATATTCGTAATACTGCAGATACTCCCTTTAAGGCACTCATACATATACAAGGTGCTAAGACTATTCTACCTTCGTAGCGGAAATAACCCAAAAGTCTTGGATAAGATAGAATCTGCAGACAAATGTTTCGTATGTTTTGCCAAAACAAAATATAACCCTTTTCTAACGATGCTTTCTTTACTTGGGGCCAATGATTTTCAATAGCTTGCCACAAAGTATCCAAGTCAGTTATAACATCAAAATTTCCCTAAGCAGGTGAAACTCTAGCTATTTAATAGTGCAAATATGATTAGGGATGTATATTAAAGATTGTTTGCTATCAATATCCTTTGTTTTGTACTTTTGTGCAATATATTTCTATTCCTTTGTTTTTTTTACTTTTGCTTGTTATTTTTCTGTTACACAGAGTTTCTCTTTCCAACTGGAGACATTTTGTTATTATAAAATAATGTGCTAGTATTACCATAATTATTTTAAAGGTGACCCCACCAACTATCCAATGCCTTAGGGATCACCTAAAGCTCTGGTCTGTAATTATTTTATATTATCTGCAACTTTATTGAGCATGAAATATACTATTATTATTAATTTTGTACCACGACATGGAACTTAAATTAAATAAGAGATTAAATATGGCGCAACAGTGCACAAAGGAAAGTAGAAAAATTATCCACCCATAATGGCTATTGAGCGAAAGTTGCCCAAAATTTCCATATGTCTAATATATTTTATTCCATGAATTACCTTCCATTAACTAATGTTCAAATAGCTTAAAAACCGATGTATCCATCGTATACATCTAAATATCGAATTAACGCATCGCGATATTTCGCTTACCGTTGCGACTATTTTGTGTTCATTGACTGGATAACTGATACATGAATTGCGCATTAATATGGCTAAAATACGTTCTGGTTTATTTCTTCGCGTATTTTCACCTATCTTTTCTTATAATTATGTTGAAAAATTTATGGTTTGTTGGGACATCGTAGATATCATCAACAACGACGCCTAAAACATTTCGTGACAAATGGTCCATCATTATAGCAAAATGGAGAAAAGTCAATTCACTGATTGATAGTGTGGTTATAATTTTAAAGCTGCTTATTTGCTAACTTTAAGTTTCTTAGCAATTCTTACAGACTTATTTAGCATTTATCGCCAGGTCGGAGAAGCTGCTTGTAACGTGGGTCACACATGTTCAGGGGTAAGTAAAATGGGTTGCACGCATCAAAGGGGTAATATTATTATTATATGACATGTATTCCATTATTATTTTCTTACTTCAACGGAGTAAGAACCTTAACCACCGTTTCCTCGGCAAACGTAGCAAGAGAAATCTATTACTGGCTGAAGATTACTCGGGTGACGCACGTTAATGCAACAGTTAACAGTTAACTCAATACTGTCAATATATATATATATTCTCACTCACTCACTCAGTCATTCAACCCGAAGGTTGGTTTGGATAGTTGAGGGTAGAGCTCACCCCAGGGTAGGGGGGCCAGTTCCTATCCCTGGACCACCTCGCAGTCCGAGGATATTTTAGTTCGGGGGCGTCCAAAGGCTTCACCCGGATTTGAACCTGAAGCCCTTTGATTATTAGCCAAGCGCACTACCCACTGGGCCACCAATCTCCTCAATATATATTGGCAAGCGCTAAAACCAGAAAGAAAAGAGGTTTTTTTGAATTTGATCAAATTTTTTTGGCAAGAATGGACTTTGATTAAAATCTTTTTTCCCATTTTCTTCAAGCGAATCCCCACGTATCATTTCTCTTCAGTGCAGCACATCTCCCATTTTCCCTTCGTCGTATTTAACTTTCCTGACCTTTCCTTCACTCTTTTCCTATTACGCAATTATTATTCTTTGTGTAACAGTCTGCAATATCATAGTGGCAAATTTGATTTGCGGGCCCTCGCCCCTAAATCTAATAGCCGTAACTCCATCCATTTAATTTGCATCTTCCCCAGTTTTCTCTGGGAACTTCAATTCCTCCCCAGCCTTAATAAGTACGATACGGTTGTGAATTAGTTTTAATTCTAGCTAGATATTGAAATTTATCTTTTTATTACTCAAATTAGTTAAAAATATAAATTCATGAAGCACTTTGTACGCCAGAAAAAATGAACATGAATTTTTCCAACCATCTGACGCCCAAAATAAAACGTCTAACATCATTAGGCAATATCGCATCTATGAGCTTGTTAATATAAAAAAAACTATGCTTAAAATAAAGTGACGTTACAATCGAAGCCAATGTGACCGCGTAACGTTATCAGCGCAGTGTCAAAATATGTCCTTCTTAAGTGTTGAATAACAAACCTTTTTTAAATATCACCACAGCGTATAACTAGTATATTTTCGTCGATATGAACCTATGATTGCAAGAGTAAAGAATTATCACTCAATCCCATTTCTTTTGAATCCATTTCTATCCTATTGAACTAAAATGTCCTACATTCGTCATTGAAAATATGCTCATACCCATTCAATATGCTATAAAACCAAATTGCTCCACGGGCAGTGGTCTTTGATTAGTGTAAAACTTACAAAATCTCCGTTTTTGGAATTATTCTCTTTTATAAGTTTTCAACGGTTTTTGAAATTTTATTGAAACCGAAGTATTTTAATATTTACAAGGAATATTTTGAAACCTTATTAGCATGAAATGTATGCGAGTGTTTGTTACAAACTTTGGAGATCATAGGTGTGCTTCTTAACTTTTGATTGCATCTTCCAATGCCCTGTCTACATATGGTGGTAGTTAAATATACAATTGGACTAAATGTGCAATTATATAAATGTGAGCGCCCTACATACAGAACTTGAAAGGACCTAAGTGCCTCGTATGCCAAATTTATTTACAAATATTATATAATTTTAAGTTAAAGTGGACTATATATGCTAAGTACTTCTTGATCCGATATCCCAACGCTGCCTCAGAGCTTTAATATCACCAATACACTGCTCCAGATTAGAGGACACTGATCTGATGCAAATAATTCAATCGAATAGTTTCAATTGAGGATTTCTTTTTATTCTGTGCCCTTCTAAATTGGAAAAATTCTTCGCACAGCTAGACAGGCAGACAGACTAGGTAAATTCGTCAATACCATAAGTTCGCAACAGTGAAGTTAGTATTCCAAACTGAAAAGGAAAAAATCATCATATACAACACTGTCGCGCCGTCCTGACGCCAACATCACTGGGTGGGAGCGTTCGTTAAATTAAATGCTCAGTGGTTTCATTTCTGAGTGGTTTTATTGCTAAATTCCTTACAACAATGGCATGGTGGTCCCAGTCCCATGGAGAGGCCGTTTGGAGAGTGAAGGTGGAGCCGAACTGAGGTCAGAGTTTGCGAGGGGGTATGGGGTAATTGGTGGGATAGGGGAATCTCGGTTTCAGGTCGGATTGACGGCCCGGCTATCCAAGAGGTAGTCTGCTACATGGGATAGGTAAGATTCGGATTCAGGTCGAATTGACGGCCCGTCTGTCCAAAAGGTAGGTGGGAGTTCCTCGTCATCGTCAGTATCTCGTTCGCCTCCGTCTCCACCTCCGTCGCTCCCTCCATCTCTCCCTTTGGTCCAGAAACGCGCGCCTTATATACTGTTTCTAGGGGCCCGAGTGGGGGAAGTTTCCGGGGGAAAGGAACATTCTAGAGAGTCTCCTCCCAACCTTCCGGGGGGAAAAGATGCTTCGAGAAGCATCCTCATCCCACAGCTTCCGGGGCGTAGAAGGCTCTAGAAGGTCCTTACCCAACGGTCATTTTGCCGGAACCCCCACTCCTTTGCCGCCTCTGGACTTCGGAGAGAGATAGGTGGGGGACTGCAGCAAGTGCAAGTGCACCCACACCACATCACCCCCGCGGCAAATAAAACCCGGGGGGGTATCCTTAAGATGCCCTCAAGGGACGGGACTGTTACAGCAAATACATTATCAAAACATAAATTTCGTCCAAAAATAAAATGGTTTGCTTAAAAGCACATTCACAGATATAATAGCCAATTCAACTTTTGCCTTAAGGGACACACATATAATGGATATTACCAAACATATCCTAATGAAATTCCAAAAATAACCTTTGACAACATGGGTAATACGGCGGAGTCGACTTAATTGTTTTGCCAAAATAGCCGTCTCAATGGGATCGCCGAGCAAAACTGGGTATTTTTCAACTATAACAATGGAAAAAACGGTGACCCAATGAGACGCCTATGATGGTTCCCGTAGAACAAAATGTCCTCTCGTCTAACTTTATGCATTACAGCCATCCGAGCACCCTCATTAACTAGCCCACCCCACTGTTGGAAAATTACTTATGATGTCCATTCTGAATAGGTGCTTTCGGCGTATTTTCTCACCAGGTGGGACGAATGCGCACTACCCTTTCACGGAACTCATTGACTTCCCTGCCACAGATCTACGCTGGCAGGCTTTTTGTGCGGTGGCTAAGGGCAACACTCATGTTCCTTTGGTAGTGCATTGAGGGAGAAATCATTCACCCCTCGTCCATTGCCATGCTTGAATGGATGCATACACCCACGTCCGCCACCTTGCCTTGGGTTGAAGACGAACCTTCAAACAACCTATTCAGCTCAGAACAAAGCTATGTTTCTGCCGAGGCCTAAGTTAGGGGTTACGCGAGCCAACCAGGGTGCCCGTATGGACACGGTCAATAAGACCGAAAAATAATAATAAAAATTATATCCGCCGTCAAAGCCGTATTACCCTGCATACAAACAAAAAAATTCAAAGTAACTCACAAACAACAAAAAATTCATATTACCCTATCGAAATTAATTCTCAACATTTGAAACAAATAAAAAGCCCTACGAAAACCTATTACACGAAAAAAATACACATCACTCTATTGAAATTGAACCACGACATTAAAAGAAAATAAATACACAGCCATACGAAAACCTAATTTGCACATAAAAAATACACAACTCTATTGAAATTAATTCACATAGTTTTTTAAAAACTACGCAGCCCTACAAACATCTAATTACACAAAAATACACAAAGTCCTATGAAATTTCCTCTAAACATATTTACACGCGATTTTCCATACGTGCACATCTCTCTTTTCATAACTTAGTCCGTTGTCTCTAGAGTCTCTGTGCACGCATTTCACATGTCTCTGATCATGAAGCACATATCACTGACATTTCACTGTTATTATTTTTATTTTTATTTTTCACTCACTTCGCTGTTTTATTATCACAAATCACTTCTCCGGCCCGCGCTCGGACCGCACGGATTGCTCTCCTCCTCCGGTTATGCCCCACACGCTTAGGGCGTCTGCGTTTCCCCGGAGGCGGCTGGATTGTCCGTTCTGTGGAAGAGGTGGGGGCGGGTGCGCACCACCATAAGACGTCCAGGCCCTCCCCGGGCGTCGGAGGCAGCTCCTCGGTGACTTCTTCACTGGCGGCCGCCCCATTAAGAGATCAGGATATTGGGGACGTTCAAGGAGTGGAGATCGCTGGAGGGGTGAAACAATGAACTCCACGGGTGTCTTGAGACCGTGGTGGCACAGGGTCAAAGGGAGTGAGGATGATCGACTGCGAGTCACTGGGTTTCGGGTTGGTGTTCGGATGAAGGAAAAGGGATTCTTCGGGAGGCGTTAAAAAATCTCCTGGGCAAGGGCCGTAAGTTATATGGTGGAGGAGGATGGGGAGGGGACAAGGGTAAGGCAGGGGCCAGAGGAGAGTGAGTGCTCGTTGGGAGGGGAGAAGGACTCGGAGTGCTTTCGTCGACCCTCGCCGACTGCCTGGCGGTGTCCGGTGGGGGGCCATGGGTGTCCATCACTGGAGGCAGGGTCTCCACTTGCGGGTCAGGGGGTAGGGGTATGAGGTTGCGTGAATGAGCGAGGATGCGCCTTCCATTCTGCAAGTTCTCTCTGTCGGCAGTCACGGGACTCCTCACTCTGACAATCTTATAGGGCCCTAACCAGCGTGAAACAAACTTCCGGGCCTGCCCGTGGGAGACGACATTGTTCCGTAAAAGAACCATTTGTCCTTCTGAGAGGCTCGGTAGCATCAACCCCTTGCTGTATTTCCCTTGCTCCAACTCGCTTTTCCCATCGGCCGTGGCAAAATGCCCTAAGAATTTTACTTGTCTTAGGAAGAAATGACATTTCCGCGGATTCCATCTGAGTTTCGCGGTACTAAGTCGGCCAAATATTTGTCTCAAACCAGCTATATGTCCCTCGTACGATAAATCGTAACGCAGAATATCGTCTAAATAACAAATGCATCCGTGATACAATAAACCATCTAAAACTTTAGACATTAATCTCATGAAGGTTGAAGGAGCGTTTGCTAAGCCAAAACTCATTCTATTGCATTCATAATGTCCCTCTGGCGTGCTGAAGGCCGTATATTCCTTGCTAGAGTCTTCCATCTCGACTTGCCAATACCCACTACATAAATCCATGGTCGAGAAATACCGAGCGCCACCTAACTGGTCGAATATTTCGTCAATGTTAGGCATGGGGAAAACCTCCTTTTTCGTTACGCCTTTCAACGCTCGGTAATCAATGCACGGACGATACTGAATTGGTCCTCCATTTTCTGATTTTTTCCTAACTAAGATTAAGGGCGCTGACCAGGGGCTTGTGGATGGTGATATTACTCCTTTATCCAACATTTCCGTAATTGCCTGTCCAAGAAATGCTCTTTGGGAGAACGGGACGCGGTACGGCCTTTTCTTTATAGGTTGCGCGTTTCCCACGTCTATCGAGTGTTTCACCATATTGGTGCAGCCCAGGGAGACATTACCATGCATAAAAACATCGGAAAATTCGGTGATTAAAGTTTTTAACGGAAATAGTGCTTCTGTTGGCACATTATCAAAATTAAAAAGTGAAAGAAGGTCGGTTTTCTCTGAATTTTCCGGCCACAATACCGTGTCGGCCTCATGAATCTCATTTATTCTCACTCCTACGCTGTCCTTATTTACTCTTTCGACTGTGAATTCTTGATCCCCTTTCACCACTTTTACATTTCTGGTATGATTACATAACAAGATTGGAATTGTCCCATTATCATTTACTTTCGCTAGCATAGACGGAATCAACATACCTTCTGTACCATTTTCGACAAAAATCTCTTTCCCAGGCGGAATATCTGTACGTGCACTGACTAAAATGTACGATAGCGGTGGAACCTTTACCTTTTTCCCTACCTTTACAGTAATTGGAATATTTCCCTCTTCAACGCAGTCCTCTTCCAACGCAGTCCTTCCCTCTCTTAACTCAATAGAAATTTCTGCCGTACATTCCCTACGAGTCCCCAATTTATCCTCTATAGTTTTAATCTCTTCTTTCCAACCCCATGGATCTGTTCCCTCCTCCTTTCCCTTTGTACACACTAAATCGGCGATCAGTCCCAAATCCTTGACTGCCCCATCGCCCACGTAAGAAGGAAACAGATCGACCTCCAAACTATCGAAATCCGAGCCATTCAAGTTATGAAGCGCATTGTTTACGTGCGCCGGCCTCTCGGCGCCTCGGTTATCTTCTAGTTCTTCGTCTTTGAAAGAGATTAAATCATAACACATCTCAACACTGGACTCCGTAGAAATAACACCCTCGATTCCCAAAATACCGTCAGCAGAGTCATTCAAGTTATGAAGTGCCCTCTCCTCTTGCACTGGCCTCTCGGCGCCTCTACTGCTCGATATTTTGGGATCGTCAAAAGAAGTTAAATCTATTCCGTTTTCAAAAGTGATTAAATTGTAACATATTCTCTCATTGGACTCCGTTGGAATAACACTCTTGATTCCAAAAATATCGTCAGTAGAGCCATTCAAGTTATGGAGTGCCCTCTCCTCTTGCACTGGCCTCTCGGCGCCTCTACTGCTCGTTATTTTCGAATCGTCAAAAGAAATTAAATCTACTTCTTCAATTACTGCAACCTTTGATTCCAATGCCACCGTACATCCCGACCCTACCGTCATGGTACTTCCGTCAACAGAAATACTACTACCGTAATGCTTCATGAAGTCTAATCCAATAATTCCATCGTATGTAGTCTCACCTAAATTAATCACTAACGAGTCATGAGGATAAGGACGATCATCAATACAAAATGGAATGTCGCACTGCCCAATGATCGGCAGCGCGTGCCCTGACGCACTCCTCACTAATTTATCATATGGTGAACATTTTAACGTATTAAACGGAAAGACCTTTTCATGTACAATTGTGACTGCTGCGCCCGTGTCCACCAAAAACCTGTAAGTTTTTCCTAAAATTTTCACACGAACCGTCATTCCGTTTGCTGGAGAAACCGCTAAAATTGACTCATCCCCGACCCGCTGGTCGGGGCCGGTCCATTTCCCGAACCTTGTCTAATATTTTTAGTGGGGCAATTAATTGGTCTATGCCCAACTTCCTTACACAGCCCACAGCACAACAATTGACAGTCGCGCGAAAAGTGTCCCGCTTGACCGCAATTGAAGCAGTTCCGCGACTTATTGTTCGAATGGCAATCCCGTGACAGATGACCAATGCCCCCGCATGAAAAACATTTCCTAGAAGGATTTCCCCGGACGTTGGCTGCATCTGTAGAACGCCCTCGGCTGTTTCCGATCGGATTGACAATCGTATTCCCGGCGTTTCCAATAGGACGTGAAAAACTTGATGGGTTTGGCACGAAGTTACCAGAATACGCTGACTGCATAAGGCTTTCAGGGGCCTGATGTAAAGAATTAATACCCGGATAGGGAGACACAAGACCCTGAACAGGAGTTGCTGCGAATGACTTGCTGGCATAAGTCCTAACGTGGGATTCTTCATTCATGGCATACTCCTCCGCTTCAAGAAGACTTTTTGGGTTCCTTACTAGCACGAACCTCCCAATTTCTTCCCTCAAACCAATTAGGAATTGGCTGAGAACTCTACTTTCCATCATAGCCTTCACAGATTCCGACTCCTGGTTTTTCATGTTATCTCGCATCTGACGTGCTATTTTACGAAGCCGCGTCGAATAAGATGTTACGGACTCTAGCGATTGCTGTACGCAAGTCATAAACATCCTCTCCAACGATAGAGGTGAAATCCGTGACGTGAACCTGCGTCGCAAACAATTCGAAAATACCTCAAAATTTTCAAAAATGTGTGGATTGGCGAACACATATTCCGCGGCGGCGCCGTGTAAACGCAATCGAGCTATGCTGAGTGCTTGGGAATCACTCCACGAACTCAGCTCTCCCGTAATTTTAAGGCAGTCTAAAAAGCGCTCCACGGTCACGTCGTCTTCGCCACTGAAGGAGGGGATGAAATACACGTGACTTCCCAACGCGCTTGGAGACGCGGTTGGTGTCACTCGAACCGGTGACTCTGAGGGGGGAGGATCTATCATATTAACGACCGAATCGAAATCTAAAAAGTTAATATCTGACCGGGCAAGGGACTGGGAATTTGAACTATTACACCAAGCCATTTTAAATTTATACTTCCCAATTAAAAAAATAGACTTAAAGAAAAATTCAAACCACTGTTCTATACGGATCTTTCAATGTAATAGCTGTCAAATGATAAAAAGAAAAACGATTGACATTATGACCACTGGCTCTACGGGTTCAAACTGATAACTGACACCAGAATGATGTCCAAACTAAACTCGCACCTGACGCCATAATGATGTCAAACCTATTCGCCTACCCCCACCCCACACCTGACACCAGAATGATGTCCAACCCACCCCCACCCCACACCTGACACCAGAATGATGTCGCGCCGTCCTGACGCCAACATCACTGGGTGGGAGCGTTCGTTAAATTAAATGCTCAGTGGTTTCATTTCCGAGTGGTTTTATTGCTAAATTCCTTACAACAATGGCATGGTGGTCCCAGTCCCATGGAGAGGCCGTTTGGAGAGTGAAGGTGGAGCCGAACTGAGGTCAGAGTTTGCGAGGGGGTATGGGGTAATTGGTGGGATAGGGGAATCTCGGTTTCAGGTCGGATTGACGGCCCGGCTATCCAAGAGGTAGTCTGCTACATGGGATAGGTAAGATTCGGATTCAGGTCGAATTGACGGCCCGTCTGTCCAAAAGGTAGGTGGGAGTTCCTCGTCATCGTCAGTATCTCGTTCGCCTCCGTCTCCACCTCCGTCGCTCCCTCCATCTCTCCCTTTGGTCCAGAAACGCGCGCCTTATATACTGTTTCTAGGGGCCCGAGTGGGGGAAGTTTCCGGGGGAAAGGAACATTCTAGAGAGTCTCCTCCCAACCTTCCGGGGGAAAAGATGCTTCGAGAAGCATCCTCATCCCACAGCTTCCGGGGCGTAGAAGGCTCTAGAAGGTCCTTACCCAACGGTCATTTTGCCGGAACCCCCACTCCTTTGCCGCCTCTGGACTTCGGAGAGAGATAGGTGGGGGACTGCAGCAAGTGCAAGTGCACCCACACCACAACACCACTCGCAGTCATTTCATTATTACTCACAGTGCCTTCCACCAATTCCAGAAACAAAATCGTACCCATGGCATCAAAACTACCGATTGTCTCAGATAGGGGACCTTGACTTTATTTATCTTTGACCTCTTTTCACAACAGAGGCAAGCTCTGAACTACCTAAAAAGGTGCCCTTTAGTGTTCTACGCTACGTATTGGGTTTTGTGCAGTGGTTTCAATTTTTGTTTCTTAAATTACTTTCGCTCAAGATAGAGGGTTGGAATTTCTTTATCAAGTGGCTGAAAGGATAGAGTTTATAATTATTTCAATCAATTAACTGTTTCAATTTGTATTTGTCTGAAAATTGCGTTTTTAGCTGCAAAAACTCACATTTATTTCTGAAATTAACAATAGCAGTACCTGGTTATCGAGCGTTGCTCGATGTTTTTTTGTGTACTAAGAACTTGTATGTTCCTATTCCGCTAGAAATGTAACTATAAACTCCTCGACCGTTGACTGTTCGATCTTCACCTACGGTGAATGAAGCCAATGCAAAACATAAATTCAAATTTCGAATCCTTTCATAAAAGTCATCAGAAAATGGATGACGTTGAAGAAACGATCGCGCCAACTCGTTCAGAAATTCTGGATGTGGTATATCTATCCTACCATGTAAGCAGCAGTCCCCAAACGAATCTCAATGAATTCGATTTCACACGTTCTTCGGGAAAATGCAATGCTCCATAGTGAATACAAGCAACACTACAAGGTTGAAAACTATAGTAAGAAATATCAGCCGTTGTTGCTGCCTTGTAGGAACGTATTCGGTTTAGCCGTAATGCTTGTTGTCGTCTTGAATTTCTCCGGCGTTCTTCTTCCAATCGTTAATGATGATGATCATCAAACTCTTCTGTACGCCTCTGAACCGCTCGTTCACGCATGTCTTGAAGCCGCTAATTTTTTTGTGAGTCTGATTCTTCCTTTCTTTGGTTATTTTATCGTTGCCTTATCTTTTACAAACGTAGTTCCCTTTGTTCGTTTGATTCTCCACTTATCTGGATTCGTGCAAGATCAAGTAACATTTCTAAATGCTCTAGACGATCATCGGAAGACTCATATTCTTACCTCATTCTTTTCTGATCGTTCCTCTCTTGAGAGTAAAAATCGTTTAGTTCAGTCATCATTTCAAATAACCTATTTTTACATGTGGATTTTGCTATCCGGCTTGGTCTTGATGATGTCAAAAAATGTTCTTCATTCACATTTTTAGGAATTAAATTACTTGAGGTACCTCGTATTGAGTCATCAACTTCTTCTATAAGCTCCAGAATATGAAATTTGTGTATATCGGTTAAAAGGTCAGCAAAGAGGTCTCAAACCCCTCACTCAGATAACCAGATTTCGGTGGGCGATAAACCACCCCAAGTAGCACTTTTCCATACACGCTCACCAGTTCAGCAAACATGTGTTCAGGTTTGAATGGAACACTTTCGCGGGCATTTAAGATTCGATATGTGAGGTAGTTCAGGACATACACACAGACACCACCAACCACTCTTTCAATCCGGTCATTACGAATCAATGCATATCCATCCAATTCAACAGCAATTGAGGGTATTTTTAGTATTGAACCATGTCTCAGAGACGTCAATTAAGTGGTATGGCTTGTTTGAAAAATGCTCTCTAAATTCGTCAATATGGCAGAAGAGTGACTGAGCATTCACGTGGCAGACCTTCAACAGTTCACTTTGATCACAGCTCATTTCGAGAATATCGAGAGATCCTCAGGGCAAGTAATTGTTAAGCGTTCTTCCCCCTCGCCTTTGCACACGTAAATTCTGACATTTATTATCCATAGGAATTTAAATTTAGCTGCCCTCTTTAGCTCCCTTGCTGGTGCATACAGTTTTCTGTAGAATGGGGTGAGAGACTTGTTAGCATAAATAGGGCGACTATTTTCTTTAGATAACTCCAGATCCCTTGTTTCAAAGTTGCGATTTACTCTCCTACCATTCACCATGTCTTTTGCAACACATTGTCTTACAAAGCGTACAATTATCGTGGGAGGCTGCGAGGTGTCATTACGCGATCTAATAGCATAAACATAATCAATATCTAAACAGTTCAATGTGACGCCAAGTGCCACCCCGATTTGACATAAAAGGGCTGTAAGTGATTCACTGTT
This sequence comes from Pyrrhosoma nymphula, assembly GCA_963573305.1. Classification (NCBI taxonomy): domain Eukaryota; kingdom Metazoa; phylum Arthropoda; class Insecta; order Odonata; family Coenagrionidae; genus Pyrrhosoma; species Pyrrhosoma nymphula. Next base: position 16,220,061 of record OY754337.1, read on the forward strand.
TGTTCGAGGAGCGCCATGGATCTCCACCACGTTTCTTAGTTAGTCTTGCTCAAGCTGGTGTAGATAGGATTCAAGCTGACTCACCCGCAAGTTAGCGTGAACAACATCACTTGTTAAATTATCGATACGCTCATTTATACTTTGTATGGCAGCATGCAGTTCAGTTATTGCCTTGGTATTTTCCTCAATTGACTCCTTGCACCACAACAGAGTTTTCTTTACCTCGCTATGTTCGTCCTGGATAGCCTTCACCCATGCCAACAGCTCCCTCAGCAGAGACTTGGTGTCCTCACTTTGGGCCTCTGGTTTGTAGGAAGCTGCCCTCACAGGGGTGTCATCCGCTCGGGAAGATCTCGCATCGGTAGTACAGGAAATGCAGTACCAGGCTCGTTGTTGTTCTTCAAGAACATTTAACTCCACCTCCGTAACTTTGGTACAGGTTAGGTGATACACCTCTTGACATTTACCGCAAGATATAAGCTTTAAGTGCTGTTTGATGGCAACACCACATTTAACACAGGTATTCGGCTTTCCGTGACGAGAGCGACTAACTGATACGTGCTTTCACGACGCGAGTTAACTCTGGACTCTAGACATACGTAGTGTAGACCACCAAAGGGCCACTTTTTGGGATTTTTGGGGCCCTGAGATCTTTTTAAAATAGCCTACAAGTTTCCCCTTGTCTTGAACTATTATCCTGCAAAATTTCAGCTCGATCGTAGTAAAACAAGATTTGTATAAAAAACATACAGACAGACAAACGAAAAACAGAAAAATATTCTTCTTTACATACATATATATATATAGCGTTTAAACCGGGTACTAGATAAAACAGCGCTTAGTTACAGTGGTTAAAGAATGGAGTAATGGGAACGTGTGTTTGTGGATTAAGTTGATGTGCACGAAGATGGTGAATACAGGGTAAAAGGAGGAAAGGTAGAGAATGAGATACCCTGGCAAGGGCGATGAGGATACAGTGAGCGAAGAGAATGCGAATAGCGAGGGAAGAGCAAAGAGGCCAAAACCCTTCCCTCTTCAGGAAGACTCAACGCTCACCATCCCAATGCCTGAAACGCCTCAGCCACCACCAGACTAACCAACACCAAGCCTCCCTCCCTTGCCTCTCCTTCCATCTCCCCTTCCCTTAATCCCACTCCACAAACTCCCCTTTACCCCCCCCCCCCCCCACCCCATTTCCCTCACTTCCCTCACCCCTTCCAGAGCAAACCCCACTTCCCGCCGGAGTCATCAGACAGATGACTAACGAGCAGCGCAGCGGATTCCCCGTGAAGAGATGGGACTCGCTTCCGCACTCAAAAGCGAGATGCGTTGGCGTAGCGCGCCAACTTATGGTCCGCTAAACTACTGCGCTGCCGCCGCTGTTCCTGCCGAGATGAAAAACAGATGAGGGACTGTCACACACAAGTTGATTTGGATGCGGATGAGAGGAGGATATGGCGTAACAATAGATGGCACGGCTTCCAAATTAAAAACTTGGACAAATGATTTAAAGATTCAGTTTATTGTCGAGGAAAAACCCTTGATCAATTATGTACCGCGGAGGTATTGTAACCAAGTCAAAGCTGTCCTCATTTTTCAGGACTTTTTCACGATTCCTTATTAAGGGATTCCTTACAAATTTGGCTGTTTAGATGAACTATAAATTCCAGGATGTATTTTAAATGTACTCTCACATGTCATATTACAAACATACTCAAATAAAAGAATATTCCGCAGTACATTTTCGTGTTGTGGTCAGACCACAGTTAAGGTTACAGATGTAAAGGTTACAGATGTAAAGCCAAACTAGAAACGACTAATTCACGAGGGAGGGTCAGAAAAAATGTTTTTGAGGGCTGTATCAAGTTAACCGTATGATCAAAGATGAATGATTTCTGAACACATGAAAACGTATTTAAATGATAAATTTATCGAAATTTAGCCAATATCCTAATATTAACGAATCTGAGAGATGAAAATTACCTAAGATTCAAAATCGCCAATCAGAGAACTTACACGGAAAAAAACTGAAAGAAGAAGGCCCCTTCAAAACGATCTTAGTACTTCATTGGTCCCATTTTCAGAACCATCTCCACCGTTAGATTATTTTCCAAGGAAAAAAAGATCCGCTAACGAACCACCTTTATGCAAACTCGATTATCCGTGGAATCCGTCATACTTGCGTGAACACTTTGAACCGTCTGATGCACAGCCTCCAAGAATCATCACGTCGACCTTAATTTCACACTCCCTCTTCTTCCTCCCCCCCTCTCCCACTCCAGCCCCCCCCCCCCCGCAACAATCCCCTTTTCTCTCCCTCCCAACCACTCCACCACAGGATTCCGGAATCCCACGAATCCCTCCCGTTACAACCTTCCCTCCATTATTTCGACTCCCGCCCTCTGCCACTCCCCCCCACTTGTTTCCGCTCCAGACTCCCTCCCGACACAATCCCCCCCACATACGGAGTCTCTCTTCATAAAGTCATCACCACACGATTCACTTAACTCACGGAATCTTCCGCTTGGTCTCGAGGAGGTTCGTTATCATTCATGGACGATCCAGCAATCCTTCCCCTTTCCATCATATCCGCGACCAACACGATAGGCACAAAGAGAATGAATTGCCAAGAGGCATGCAAACGAATGGCTCTTATATGTACGCGCGTAAATATATGAGTAACGTATGAAAAAAGTAGATTGAAAGAGAGACTTAAAAAAAATAGAAAAAATTGGGTACTTAATTACAGTGATTGCCGAATCGATTTAATTATATAATTTGACCTGAAATTATAGTTTTCATGGTATAAACTCATGTGCCATCTGTAGTAACTAAATGTACTAATAAAAATAATTGAACGGTATACTTAGATGAAACACCTGGTGTGTTGCGTAGCCAAGCCAAGGTAATCCAGAAAAGAAGGTTCGTGATCATATTATAAAAAAATCAAAGTCTAAGCGGCAAGATTTAGACGAATAAACGAATATAAATGGAAGCCAAAACAGGACTGCATGTAACAGTTAAAAGGCCTGCAATGACAAACGCCGAAGAGATAAGACCGAACACAAGAAAAAACAGCCGCCTTCTAAGCCCAGCAGGAATGAAAATTCTTCATAGTATAGCGGTACCAACACTAAGAAATATAATGGGAATGAAGGAAGTAAGGCACATAAGTAAAATGTACAACATTAACACATTGATGAACAATATAAGAAGAGAATTGAAAGCCATACTAACCGTATACATGGTATGAGTTTCGTAGATATAACAAGAGACCACCTACCAGAGGGACAAATATTCCGAGGAAGACCATAAAAAAGAAAAAGCGACCTGATAGCATAGTTCAGAAAAAGTGAATAGGCAACATGCGTATGCGTAAATAGAAGATAACCTCAAAATGGATTTGGAAGCGCGAGAGCCTTGTTTTTTGAAAGCATTTTGTCGTGATGAGTTTTTCCGCGAAATCAAAACACATGCCGTAAGAAAAAATATTTACATAAATTAGATTACGGTGTTATTATTATATTATTATTTAAAAGCGACAGAAACAGTAAATGTACTACGATGAAAATTTCAGGTTTTTTACTCCTTATTGCTCCTATTTGCTGTTATAATATAGGGACTGTTGATACATCCAAGGTGAAAAAAATTGATGACTGCCGTAAAACCGGAGATGGATTAAACCTAGGTGAAAAAACCAGGATGGTTCTTTCTTCACTGTGAAATGCAATCCATAGGCAGAGAAATGATAAATACTTACAGCTATGCATCTTAAAATGTGAGGTAGGAAAACAAAAAAAATGTCAAATCAGATTCCTTTGCTTAGAACGTAGAAATATGCTGTCTCAGTATTCGTAAAAAAGCCTAATCAATAAAATAATAATATTTTAGGAGGAAAAGGAACTAAAGAAGAAAATATCGTGCATGAAATGGATGCGGCCTTCATAAATGGTTTGTGGATGATTGTGAGTAAACTATGAATCAGTCCAAGCAATTAATCGGGAAAATATGGATAAAATGTATCTACGAATAACATTGCACAAAAAAGATTGCGTATTAATGTCTTTGGAAAGGCAAGAAGACAAATTAAGCGTAATGGTGTGTATGGGTAAAGGAAAGGGGTGGATATTAGAAGTAAATACTTAATAGCTAACTGGAATAAGCTTATAACATTGCAATTTTATGACAGCGTTAAAAAGTCTAAATAAAGCACCGTGGTGTAAAACCTCATAGAGGAAGTTCATACAGTGAGGTTTGGGAAATTGGACTTTGGATTGAATTGAATCAACAGCACCATAATTAGTAAGAAATGCCTTTATTTAACCTTCCGGCAGGCGCGCATTTTTCAGTCTCATGACCGGCGAGTTGTGTACGAAGTACACGAAGACGCCAATAAAGAATAAATTAGGTGTTTTGTTATATAATGGCTAATTTGTCATTGGTTAGCTATATTTATTTACGACACGTATATATTTAAATTTCTATTCACATTTCACGTGCTTATTTTTTATTATTACATATTTTAATAGCTGTCTAGCTTGCCGAAGAAACTTGTTCCTCGGCGTCTTATAGGAACAAATGGCAAGTGACAATGACTCGTTAATGTTTTTTTGATAACGTATTTACCACACGCAATATCACAGCAGAAGTGCTATTTACGCATACTTTACGTCTCCCTCTTTTCGCAAAATTCACGGGAGGAGTAGTTTTTACTTGAGAGTGGTAGCGTTTCAAGGTATGCTTCCAAGCGGACTGCGGAGTCAAAACCGTCGATTTTGCCTTTGAATGCACCTTTTTGAGACCCACGGCTAGACCATTTCTGAATATTCTTCTTCGATGCTGTTCTTTATCATACCACATCTTTGATGTCATGTGAGTTATGCGTCATTGGCATTTGAATGACGGCTTTGAGTCTTGGTACGTATAACAAGAGGGTCACGTGTCTTTAGAATCCAAGCAATGAAATATGTTCGTACTTCGCTTTTTTTGGCAGAAACTTGTGCGGGATTTATTACTTGTTTTTCGGCAACTCCCGACCAATGTAATTTTTAACATGAGAAGATATTAAGTTAATGTATAGAGAACCAATTGTAAGTGGAAAGAGTTCTGTTTTTATTTTCTAATGGCTACACGAGACTTATGACTGACGGTGAATTTCATACTTTATATTTTCCATCCATTTGCTGCCCGCATTTGAGTTCTTTATTGCCAGAGTAAAACGATTTTTCGTCACATTGTGCCGCACACTCAGGCCATACCTTGCTGGATTGCTGGGAATGTACTGCAAAAAGCTACATCAACTTCTGAATGGATACAGCATTTCTTCGATTGCAATGTAATCGCTCGTCTTGTAATTTTTTATGCAGCACTCAAATATCAATCTAAAATTGACCGTATTTCCACAAAATTGTCTACATTTCTTCTAGCCTTCCTTATTGTAGAATCTTCCAAATTGGAGACATTACAACAAGAATCTCCAATACCCCACGGCAACTGTAGGTGCCACGATTCCACTTCCGTCTGGATTACGTAGTTCTAGAATATTGGTATTATGCGGCTGTTTTACGCCAACCAGAAATACACTTCTTCTTCATCTTCAGAGGCTCCTTCTTCCAAATTGCTGTACACATCATCCTTATGTATTTCTTCTGCTTTGCAATCAGAACCATCATTGTCGACGGCATCATCTTCCTTTTCCTCTTCGTCGGAGTCCAACAGAAACCTCGAGTTGATAGTTCCTCAGCTTCAATTTGGAACAATAATCATTTCAAAATCAGTTTCACTAATTCAAATAGTGTTTATGCATAATTACATAATTTATAGGAACTAAAATGAGACCCATTCTCTGATATAAATGTAAGGAACACAGGTAATTGTACTTAGGAAGATATTGTTTTCATAATCACAGCAGGTCTCCACAACACACACAATATTTTGCTTCAGGCGAAAATAACTGCCATATAAAAATATGAATAGATAATAAATAACTTACAATATTTGTCGCCAACAATTGTTAACAATAAAAAAGTCAGTATCTTATAGAATAACAAAAATATACGAACAGACCTCGATTGTTCATTGATTCAACGGGCCTCGCAACGCACAACGTACGGATTTCACGACGCGTTTCGCTTTCTTATTCCCCAAAACTGCTTCTAAGAAAATAATTTCTTCACACTACGAAGGCTATTTCTGCAAATAAGGAATAAAAATGGGTCCCAAGTTGATCTCATTACGGTAAAATGGATTTAAATGCCGAAAACCGACCGCCGTGTACTCAGTACATGTAGGCGCCCGCCGTAAGGTTAATTTTATAAAACTTTTAGCAGTCCGAATTATATTTGATGTCAAATGTCTTAAAGCATGTAATTGAGAGCAACCATAACGGAGTTACCAGCTCTTCAGCGAAAACAAAACTTCCTCGATGGGATTTTTATATGAAAACTTGTATTTAAGTGATGAGACTCTTGATCATGCTGTGCAAGTAGAAAAATAAAACTGTTTACTCACGATTGTTTCGCAGTTGATCCAAAGATAGTCTTTATTTCAGGACAAAAATGCTGGAAAAATTTAATAATTAAATGTTCAGACCCATAGCATCAACTATAATCACTGGCCAATTTTAAAGCCACTAAACACCAGCAATACGATTGATAAATTTACTACTCAGAAAAGCATATAAGAAAAAGTTACCTGAATATTGTAATGAAAGTATTATGTGATGCTAAACTCCGCACATATTCATGGAAATATTGTGATTTCTTTATCACAAACAAATAACTCGTAAAACTTTCTCAATAGTTTCAGGTTCAACCATGTGGATGTTCATTATGATTAATGAAAAAAGTAAGCTTAGTTGAATTCCACCAATTTATTTTCCGGTACAACTACATGACACCGATGCGTTGAAACTAGTTTTAGCAGAAAATAAATTGGATGAATTAAACTAAGTTTTCTTTTTTCATTAATAAACTCGTAAAACTATTTCTTGGTCCCAAATATTTATAGAGAATTGGGTACTTAAATCGTTAAGGTTATATTTTTGGAGTAAATAATATAAAATTGAAACCAAACCTACCGCGATAAATCTAAGCATATTTCTCCCGACTTCCCGGTACTGTCTGAAGGTCATTACATTTTGATTCCCTGACTATAACACGTATGTCGATCCAAAAGCTCATAAATTTAACATACAAAAGCTAACACACCTCTCTCTCTCTCTTAACACTACGAAGACCAAAGGATGGCAAGAGCGAGCACACATTTTTACCAGCGTCAAGAGATTAAACTCATTTCAATACATCTCGCACTTACGGAACCGAGTCTAATGGCCACTGGAGTGTTCGGTGAAATAAATTGAGAGGACAGCGTAGTGAGAGAGCGTTACGCGGCTCGGCCGTCATTTGGCAGAAAACAAAATGACGCCCAAGCAGCGAAACAATGTTTGGACCACTTCTGCCATGCTTTTAACCAAAGATTATATCATAATAACCCGCGTGTGGCCCCAATATGTTTGCTCAACAAGGGTTGCTCTTTTCAACCGATCGGAAGAGGCACCAGTACCCCTCCCTTGCGCTCCTTTCTATCGGAAAATGATCGAGTAAATTATCGCAGAAGTCTTTAAAGCAGGCGGAATTAATAGCAGGGGGAGGGGAGGAAGCCATTATCCATTTTCCTCCTCTTCTACTACTCTCTCTCTCCCGCTCTCTCACCCTCCCTCCCGACCTAAATGCCCCCTCCCTCCCTACCGCCCCTTCACCTCACGGTGGCAGAGGATCAAAGCAAAGAGCACGACCCCCAGCCGACCTTAAACATTTAATGACGGCGCGACTCATTTAAATACAGCTGTCAAAGAGTGGCTGAGAGCAAATTTACAAAATCACTGCCGGACTCGAACCATGAACTGGGGAAAGGGGGGGGGGGTTTAAGTATGGGAGTGGGGCAGACATATATAGCGTGGGGAGGGGGTTAAAGGGTGCGGGGGGAGGGAGAAAGGGGGCCCCTTTGGGGATGAGGAAATGTTGGAGAACGGCGTGAATGCGTGTGGGTACGTGTGACTGTGTGGTGGTAAGAGGAGCGGGTTCGTTTTGTGGGGGCTTGCGTTGCAAAGTGGGGTTAATGGAGAGACGATACGATGGGGGATGGGGGAGGGGGAGGGTGGGGAAACGCGGGATGCTATGGGAGGAGGAGGGATGATAAGGGACGGTGGAAGTGCGGGAGGAATGGAATGAGGGTGGGGGGGAGGAGAGGATGGTGGTGTATGATGGAATGGATGAGTGATTTAATGGAGGGTGAGTGATTCGCTTCGTGTTTGAGCCGCGCCGATACAAGGGTAATTATCGCGGGTCAGAGTGGGGAGGGAATGCAGGGCTCGTGGAGGGGCAAGGGGGGCGGGACGGAAGGTTGGAAGGGTAAGTGGTGACATACATCGGCCCATATTGACGATCGGGAGGAAGAGGAGCGGAAGAGGATGGGAGGGAGGAAGTTAAGGCAACAGAGTGAGCGTGAAAACATGACCTATACAGCTGCAAATGTGAAAAAGGGTAAAATGAGTGTGTAGTATGTGTATAAAAAGATATTGGGAGGAAACGCTTGGTGGGAGGGAGTGTAAATACCACCAATATTTTAGAGGGACCACTTTCAGGCAAGGCGACGACGGAGAATTTAAGATCCTTGGCTGCCTATTTCGTCTGATCTACTGACGATAATTTTTTCCGTGTCAAAAATTTATTCAGCAACGCCGAGCACTTTCATATTTATTTTTCTCCTCTTCTGGCTTGTATTGGTTGCCCAAATACATTTTATTCAAATGATTTAAAATCTTTAATGTCTCAAAGACCGTTATCTTTTCCACTTTAAACATGGACGTATGAACAAAATTTACAATCAGCACGGCATATAAAAGGAAAAAAAAGAAAACAACTGCCTTATCCGTCAAAATTAAGGTTTCCTATTGGACTTCGCATGAGTCATAAATTTACCAAAATTAATTGATAAATTTTATAAAATTGAGACCACAAAGTTTACATTTTCAGCATCAAGTAAGTAATTTAAATAAAATAGAAGTAAGGTTTCATTGATGCTTTCAAAACAGTCATTATTGCTCCATTAATTCCAAAAATGTAATTTTCGAATATTTGGAGGATGAACGTACTTACTTGTATATACCAAAATATTAAATTTGACACATATTTAAGTTCCAAGCATAGGAAAGCAAAACTGACGTGTATGCATCGTTTGCGTACAGTAATAATAATGTTGCAACAATTCTAGTTTGGAGAAGGAAAAATATTACTCGCTCAACATTATTGTGCACAAAAAACAGTAAAGAAGTCAAATGAATCTATTATGATTATATATTGTTATGAATTGTTGTAAAGTTCAAATTAGATAAAACGTGAGTAGACGTGATTAAACGAGCCAAACATGTGTATTGTTTTTGGAAAGTGCAGTTTGTTGCAAGTAGGGAAGGAATCATAGGTGGGACTACTCAACGATGATTAATTTTTTGTCACTTTAAGAAGCAATGGGGAAGGGAAAGGAAAGATTTTTTCGCCGAGACAATGTAGAGGTTTTTCGAGGAAATAAAGTTGATTTTTCTCCCAAAGGGTAAGAGCGATTGGGGTTTGCTGTACGTCGAAGGATATTGGAGGATGGCGGGAGTGAACGTCCTGACGCATGGGTCTCGACCCGGACGGGGGTACATGGTAACGGAGGCAGAGTAGGCGAGAAGGGGTGGGAAGATTAGAAAGGTTGTAGCCCAAGCAGAAGCGTAGAAAGGAGGTTTTTTAAAATGCGGTAAAGGGAAAGAAAGCCTCGGTGATGGATGATGGGCAACGGAATAAAAAAAAACAACGAGAATAGTGGCTGGCGCTACCAACTACGTTTTTTTCGTTCTTCGCAAGCTGAAGGGTTTTCGGACCGCGTGCGAGCGCTCTTGTGAGCATGCGATGGGTATAAGGCAAAACTGTAAGGTTCAAAACCCAAGACTTATTTTTTTCTCCCTCAACTGACGGCTTGGCGAGGATGTGTAAAGGATTGGTCGCCCGACGGAGGGGAACGCAGAGCGTCAGAGGGGTTCATGTGAAGGGCACGGGTGGGAGTTAAGGGGTGTGGGGTGAAAAAGGGCGGGGGAATGTAGGGTGGTGGGGGAGGGTGGTGTAGAGACGTGGAAATATTTCCGGGGGAAAAATTGAGAGGTAGAAGGAGAGGAGCGAGGGGAAATCCAAAAACGTCACAACTTGAGTGGAACCCCAAAAACCATTAATCATTCATTCAGATGAATGGAGGAGAGTGAGGCATTGAGAAGGGGTGGGAGGGTGGGTGATGGGGGCAGCACACTCAAAGGAGGGGATATGAGGGGTGTGGGACGGGGAGACGAAACAGAAAGGGCGGAGGGAGGAGGTGATAGGTGTGATTAGGGAGGTTGCTAAAAAAATGTGCAAAAAGGCGGAATGGAACGGGTTCAGAGCACAAGGAACGGAGAGAAGGACCGTCTGTCTGTCTGGTACACCCATCCCCGCCTTGGACAACCGCGAACCGACCAAAAAAATAGAAATATTAGCAAAGTGGCATTTTGCAATAACATTTGAAAATAATAGGATTGCTAATTGCCTCAGTTTAATGGCCACGGTTATTGATTTTCCCTCATGATTACTTGATAAATGAAAAAGTAGTTTGAGGAACAATGGTCATACGGTTCATCTCAAAATTGACTCTTTATAGCATGGAAATTATTCATGGAACGAAATGTTTCTAAATTTCCATGGAAAAAAGTGAATTTCCAAATCGATACGGTCCCTAGGCACTTCTAAAAACAAAATGTTTTCACGTAGTTAAATAACGCAAGGCATCACTGTTTTCTTTAATGATTTGAAAACATAAATAGTCTTCAGCAATTGGCTCTATATTCATTTTTACTAAACATTTGTGCTAATTAAAAAAATGTATACCAATATTAAAATAAGCAAATTCAGACTGTGCGCTTTCAAAAAGCCAAAACGTCGAAAGGAATATCTACCAAATGTTCACATCTACCCCATATCGGCACATGCAATAACTGCGGTTTAATGCTGAAACGATGATCACACTTACGAAGGTTATATTCGGGTTCTGTTCGTTATTCTACTGGTTCCTATATTTACTGACTAAATAGACCATTCAGTAAAATAAATATGAATAACTTAATCACAGAAATTGAGGAAGAATTGCTGTATGCAACGGAAGAGATCACCTAGGCATACTACTGGAATTCATGAAACTAAAATAAGCTTTCCAAAAGCTTTTAGTTTTACAAAAGCTTTATGTAACATTATATAATAAAATAATGCCACCAAGGAACAATAGCGTATTAAAACTAAAAATAACTATAAAAATGGTACACGTAGCCAATACATCAAAAAATAAACTAAAAATAAATAAACAAATCGCAATGGGAATCATTTAATAAAAGAGTATAAGCAAGATATGCAAAGATACTGATATTGACGTAAATAATATACCCCCAAAAATGTGGCTTAAATAGATAACAGAGAAGCAAAATAGTTTTTCTATTTATACAAAGAAGGACGACAAAAATGAAAAAGGGGCATGTAATCATATGCATAATTTTAAAATGCATGCTAATCGTTTAAATTTAGTAGTAGAGATCGTAAATTAATAATAGAGCTCTGGATACGGTTGCTTCCAATTTATTTATCCCCTCCAACAAAATAATATAATCGGCATATTGCGATCAATAAAGTCTCTCTTGCGCTCTCGCCAATCTTGCTAGAAAATACGGCGAAAATATTTCATTTTAGCCGAAAGAAACAGGACATTGGAGTCCTCAAATAAGAGAAAAATCACCGGAACAATAATCAATTCCTGGCGATCTAGGTTTTTTCGCGTCGGGGAAAATATTAAATTCTCTCCCTCAACCCCTCCACACGCTACATCTGTCATTATAACTGCCACTATATCATTGCATGATTCACATTTTCTCTGGAAGAGCTCTGTGGGTGGGTGGGAGGAGTAGGTATGGGTGATGGAAAAGTAGGGAAGGAAAAAAAAGCGAATGAAAGTAGGTTATAGACTAGCGCGGATAGAACAGGATGAATAAACTATGAAAAAGAGAGAGATTCCTCCACAACGTTTGTTTCTGGGGGCTCCACGGGAGACAGGGATGGGAGTGGAAGGGGAATAAAGGTACAGCATAGGTGGGAGAGTGGGGGTTGAGAGGAACGAGGACAAAAAAATACTTCACTCTCACAGAGATTTGGTGTGAATTCTCTCCCTGTAAGTCTCAACCACACTTCCACCCTCTTGGAAGCTCGCGCTGGGTCCCAACACACAAGCAATTTCATTCCTCATCCCTGGATTTCCCGCCGCGACCCCTTCCCACACTTTTATCACCCCCTGCCATCCACCCTCCACTTCCAGCCAGTCTCCCCCGACCCCTCTCACGTGTCTCCCGCCCCCGCACCCCATACACCCCCGTATCCTGTGCATCCATCTCCCACCACCACCTCACTCCCCGGAAAGTCATTCTTCACCCTGGAACAATCATCCCCCTCAGAGTTCTGCTTTTTTTCTCACCCTCTTTCCACCTCCCCTCTCTCTCCCTTCCTCCCTCGCCCCCCCCCCACACACACCACTCCTGCCGCTGGATATAAATCTTCAAGAGCGAGTAAGGGATGGGTACAGCGAGGATGGAAGTTCCCCTCTCATCCCTGTCACACTCCTTTCAGTCTCCCCTCCCTTGGAAAAAAACCTCGCCTCCAGTTCCCCACCGTTCTCTCCTCTCACCTCTCTTCTTCTTCTTCTTCATTCTCCCTTCCTTCGCGCCCACGGACTCACAGAAAAACGCACCCTCACACTCAGAAACACATGGCCCTCACTTAAAATCAAAAACTCCCCTTAACCGACACAACCCTCCTATATTTCTGCGCTCCATTTCCAAAGCCCCCTAAAAAACATCACCCCAAGTTGCACCAGTCGCCTAAACTTTTGTGCAATACGTTTTTTCGCCCTCCCTTACTTGGTCTCTCCCTCTCAACCAACAGATAAAGAAACCCACAGGCATTCTTCTAACGCTTTCTTCAACCAACTTCCATTCCTCTGCACTCTTTTCAGCAATCATAGTTCATGTATGACTTCGTGTATTCCTGGCGTATCTCCTGCAGGAAGATATCATTTTATTTTGTTAATTTTCCTATTTGTTTTGAAACAGAGATTTGTTTGCTAACGGAGAGAATAATGCGAAACAATGGTAAAAATGAATCGATAGAATTAAAAAAATAGCAAGGTGCAATATTCCACTCACCTGAGACGTAGATCTCGAATGTATTTCAGTACGACAGCTAATCAATAACCCCTCTAAAGTCAGGTTCTTCTTTTTCTCTAGCGTTTTGATGTGAGACTCACCCAACATCTTCAAGGATACTTTGATTTCAGTATCCCTGAAGATGTTATTCGGGTTGCACTTTGAAACGTTGGAGGGAGTAAAGTATCTTACCTGGAGGAAATCCAATTGATTGTTACTCAATTATAGTTCTCATGTATGCATTGTATACCAGATAAACTGCGGCAATAATAGAAACCCTGGTTAATACTGGTGTAAGAAAAATATTTAATATATAATATCATACTGGCAATACTAATAAACATTGCACTGGGTGGAACTTGAACATAGAGAAATGGATCAAATGCCTGTTTTAGTGAACACATTGTTAATCTTCAAGGAACCAGAGTAATTACACAAAAAAATCGTTATAAACTGCCGTGATGAAACCTATTCGTTGAAGGGTGAAGAGGATTCATTGGTCTAGAACGCTATGCTAGCACACAAATTGTCTTCAATTAACTCGTATGAGAGCGTAAAGTGATATAGTATACCTACAATAATGCGCTGAAACGTCGATTTTGAAAAATGTTATGTTTGTTTCACAAAACACTACAAATAATAAAATTATCTCAATTATTTTACTCATTATATTGAATGTTTTGGTATTTAATGTATCTATACATACTTTTCTTTGTAATTGACATCTTTAGCTTTGTTTTTTTATATAATTATCTTTGTCATCTTTAATTATGAAATTAAATTTTGATATCATCGGTTTTCTGCGGTGATTGTCCTTTAAAATCCATGAGCACTGTTACCCTATTGCAATCTTCTATTCATGTATTCCCATAATCGCAATGATTTTTCTACTCCACGTGGTTCATTCTAAATTATGCGATTGTATGTATTTCCTGTTCCAAAGTTCTGAGGTTTACAGCAATTTTAACCTTCTTATCCTTCTCTTTCGCTCTATTAGCGATCATCCTGCGCTTTTCTATCCCACTGGCTCTTGAATAGCGTCATTCTCCAGTCATCCCACCAGTCCTCCCACCAGAAATCTGTGTTTTTCTTCCTTGTCTCGGACAACCCGCCGAACGCCACATTTCTCGGAGTATAAGCCGATCCCTCCAACCCGTCTTTCAATTTCTCCACTCCGCCAGTCATTCTCTATACTCCCCACCATGCGACTACCAAACAACCCATGACGCTGAGGGATACTCAAATTTTAGCATAGTATTGCGATAAGAATTTTGAATCGCAAATGACATCGCATATAACATTAAAGAATATTTCATATCGTGGTATCGCATATCTCATTACATAATAATCTCCATGATATAGTACAACCGAATTACATCACATGGTGCATCAATGCATCATCCGACCTCATACTATCACATATTACATTCTTTCAATCGTGAGCGCATGACAACGGAATGCAACATGTAGCACATCCTGGACGATTAGTATACGATATCTTCCAGATGTATACCACAGTCAATGAATCATAATATCGCACAGAACTACCCCTGCCGTCTTTCTTCCTTAGCACCCTTCTAAATTTTTACGGTGTTCACCCCATCTCTCCAGTACCCTGAACGTCGCCTCACTCTACAATTGAGGAGCATAGAAGCCCAGGGGTACAAGTGACAAAAAGTTAGTCTTGAGTTCTTCATGTTTAAAGTTCAACTTGTTGTTGTCGTTGTTCAATATGTTTCTTGAAGTAGATGAAGTGTATTCCACTAGATCTCAGCACCCATCAGTCATTCACTTATACCTCTACGCCACAACAATCTCACATACTTTAGGAACACATTTCTGCACTTAGATCGAAAATACTAAAAATGTCACTTGTACCCCTTTGGCTTCTAGGCTCCTCAATTAATATCTCCATTCTTCCATATTCCCTCCATTTCTCACCACACATTCAACTCGATTTTTATCAAGTGCATCATCACCTGCTATTAATGAGTGGGAGATGGAAGAGGAAATGAACCGTCATCTCCATCAAGACGGTTGATAGTCATACAATGCATAATCCAGTCTACATATATAAAATAAACCACAATTGAATAAAACAAGATTTTAGGGTATTTTTTGGCAGGGGAGTGTTTAACAGTAAGATATGGTAACCACGTTTAATGATAAAAATTTATATGAACTGGATAAATAGGCCAATGAACAGGCTGTGAAACAATGTTTTCATATCATTTGGCGGTTTTTAGCGGAGATTTGTTTTATTACGCATGGCATTAATGTCTCGTACACTGCTGAGTTTCTCAAAACTTGAATTTCTATTCCCATTTATACAGTATGGGATGCATGAAATTAAGTAGATTGGTTTTGCCGCGAGTTACTCATTAGTCTGACAGTTTAAAAGGTTAAGGATCGAAATACCATCTGACACATGATATTCACTTCACCAATATTTAACTTCCACCCCAAATTACGGTGACAATACACACAATTTGCAACGGGGAAAAGGCGAACAGCTTCATGGGAAGTGGTTTCTATAAATACTTTATTTCTTATTTTTACCTTGCCAACCTTGATGCATCGTATGGGCCGAACGTGAATATCCTTCCGAAATTTCCACGGGGATTTGGAAGCGTGGTGTGAGCGTATCAAACTCGAAGGCCTATGCATGGTCTATATGGTTTATTTCCCAGTCCAGAGTTATCTCGAGATAATATTTACATAGATTTAGTGATTTCTAAGTGAACCGTTTTCCTACACAAAGCTGATGATCGTAAACTTTCATAAGATCATACGTCATATTCAACGACGTACGAGAGAGAATCGATATCTGGCGAGTACAGAGGAGAATGAGATGCACATTAATTTCCTATGCTGGGATTCTACCACTTCATAAACCTAGCATGCAGTTAAAGAAATATCTCCAGCGTGCAAATGAGAAAAATTCAAATTCTAATGTGGAAAGTAAACTCCCGTCTTAAAAATCAACGGTATGAAGGAAAATGGTTATATATTGTAATTCTCGTCGTATCTCCAGAGATAAATTCCAAAGATTCTACCTAAAAGGGTTAGGAAACAGCTGATTACTTGCTGGAAATAAAAAATTCTTCATTGAAATGTCTGATGTATTACTCATTTAAGGTAGGTATTTTTAAGTTTGTGATTAATTGACAGATTTATAATAAGAGATCATTCATTTGACATATAAATATTGCAGATCTTCCTTCAAATTCCGCGTCATAAAAAACGGATATCCATATTCGATTACGTCACAATGAATCTTAGCGTCGTTTTTTATGGTACGCAACGAGGAAGCCAAGACTTAAAATCTACGTTCAAAAGCCAAATAATTTCACAAGACATTTAGGTAATGGCTTCGAGAAAAGTGAACTGTGATAAGAAAATGATCAATACTATTAAAATTACAACAAAATACAAGGTGTAGCAGTTCCTGAAACAAGGAAAAAAATTTCGATTAGAAAGAAAGGCAAAAAAAGGCGGAAAAAAGTATTTGCACACGTTCTGCCAAATGAAGATGCACAATCCGGTTCAACGCATCAATTTTCTTTGCCAATGGATATCCACTTTAATACTGGGCGCATATTAAAAGGTCTTGTTGTTAAATTAGGTCTCGAAATCTCAGTAAATAATTATAGCTACCATTTTCTTTGGAAATTGACGTCACAGCCTAAGCCATCATTTGCTTTTTAAGCCAGCATAAGTGCTTTTTCAGCGAAGAGTATACATTTAGACTTTTGAAGCGTTTTATTTCTAGTCAAATAAATTTTTAAATATTATTTATGTTTACCGTCACCATTTATTCTTCAGCATGAACAGAAGATGGAAAAAAATATTAAAAAACTGTACGCAACCCTATTTCCGATGTTCACAGCAATTAAACGTCGTTTCACAATTTGATTCCTGACGTTCCACGATAATGACTTTCCAAAATCCCACGGGAAGAGAGAGAGAGAGATAGAGGGAGTAGCAAAAGCGTGTTTTATTTGAAAAGGAAGAGTAATAGGGTGAGGGTAGCGAAGAATCCCAAGGGGTGCCCAGCTCTGAGTGGAGTACAATTGCTCCATTTATCACTGTTGACTCATCACGCGGAAAGGGCCAAAACGGCTGTGGGATCGCAGGTCAAGTAGCACAGGAACAGGATCCTTTGCCAATGGGATATCCATAAAGAATCAACGCCATTGTACGCACTATTATTCCACACCAAGAATAGGTTTACCCCTGTGACACATTTATAGAAAACAAGTTGTGATAACCATCGGATATCGAACAGGGGAAACTGCAACCTTTCCTGCATATTAATTATAGCTAACCCATATTTTTCAAAATAAGACAGGATTTTGGATAAATTGACGCCAATTTTGGGTTATGGTGCTCTATATTTATTATACAAATAAAATACTTTAAGCAGAAAGCACATTCTATATGACTGGTATTTAATTCTACTTATATATATATATATATATATATATAATTCATACATTCATAGGAAAATGGAAATGGATAGGTACACATAAAAGGACGAACACAGGGTTTGGTGGGGAAGATGAAAATGAGTCAAATCCAGACAGAAAAAATTTTTCACCTTAGCCGGGATGAAAAAAAAATTTTTTGTCTGGATTTGACTCATTTTCATCTTCCCCACCAAACCCTGTGTTCGTCCTTTTATGTGTACCTATCCATTTCCATTTTCCTATGAATGTATGAATTTATTCGCGCCTTTGAGCGTCATTTTCGTATGATTGAGTATATATATATATATATATACACACACACAGGGAAAGTTTCGCCAATAGGCCACAACAATACAAAATACACTGGACAGGGGGTGGTTACTTTTTCTCCAGCTGACGAAGAGCTTACAGGCGCGAAACGTTCCCAGTAAGTCGTGTCTTTTTACTTTTCTTTCCCCACCCCCTGTCCAGTGTATTATATATATATATATATATATATATATATATATATATATATATATATATATATATATATATATATATATATATATAATTGTTTCTTTTCTCCTTGAAAAATAATGCTGCTAAGAGTATCGGTTTGGAATAACTCCTCCACAAATCTAAGAATCACCAAGTCATTCCGATGCTAAATCGATTCTTAGACTGAGTGGGAATATTGATTGTGACCATGTTGTTCTTAAGGCTAAAGCATTGGCTACTACAATATTTACTGCAGTGGATGATGCACTTAACCTCACCGTCTTTTCTTCGAAGTGAACCACACCATCGGAGCCGGATTTCTTTTTGTCCTTTCTCCACTTCATAAAAATCTCAAATACATGCAAACATGATATAAAATTCACAACGAAAAAAGTCTAAGGACTTCACCGGAATGTAAACTCTGCCTCCCAGTTGCCGGTCAGCCATTTTTCCAGTTACATTACATATGTGGCACAGCAGACGTTGTCGAGCGTTTAGCCATAGGTAAGGGGTATACACCCAACATTGTTATTCCTTAACACCCTGACCAATAACTGGAAGATCCGGGTTCAAATTCCAGTCAAGTAAAATGATTTTTTCATGACGAATTTCATTTCTTTGGTGTATATCTCTGCACCAATGCGTATAACTGCGTAGTTAGCCATTTATTTGCTTAGCCGTCTTTCGCAGAGATAACCCCAACCACACTAAGTCTTTCATTAATTAGGCTTAATGATTTATATAACTGTGGTCAACAGTTGCATTCTCTCCCAAGTTCAGTCACAGAAACTATAGTGGAAAAGGGGCCAATGCAAAATGATTTTTGGAGCACAAAAGTATTGCTTTAGATTCGTCTGCGTGTATGTGAGGAATCTTCTTCCTCCAGCAAAAGTAAATTAGTCAAAAAGTATCACGAAAATAGAGATACATTTACAGCGAGCAAAGCAATCTTTTGAAAGCTTTTACTCTCGATAGATGATACATTGTGAAATAAAATATTTACCGGAACAGATTTTATAGAAGGGAACCAAACAACTAGATTTTATGCTCAACACAAAATTCAAAGTTTTTTATAAAGATTTAAGTGAATCTAAGGTTTATAGCACTGAATGCTTGTGAGGTTGAAGTTCTGGGTGGCTCCCGAGCCCAAAAGAGTCACTCGACAAGCAGCAGGAATACGGGGAGAGAACGTCTCAACTGCCAAAATTACGATATATTGGCGGATCAGGTGTGGTCTCCCTGGCTATGTAAAGGTGTACGACGCGGCCATTTCTATTCACAATGGCATCGCTACAAAACCCACGTTCTCAAAAAAGCACTCGCGCCTCCATCATCGTCATCTCGTGTAGAGATGTACAGTGCAAGATGACGCATATGGGAAAAAACGACTGGCTGAAAAAGAACGAACAACTGACTGAGTTGGAGAGTGATGTCTGAGGGGAAGAATGTCGTTAGAAACGACGCAAACCCATTCATGGAGAAAAATAAAATAGTCCGAGTAGGAGAGGAAGAAGAAGACTTTTCCGAGGACTGAATTTGAGACGGGAGAGTGTGGGGAAGTTGGTGGTTTCGTTGTGCTTTTTTTGTTTGTTTCAAGAGCCGCGGGAAAGCGCGAAAGGGAGGAATGCACTGCGGAGAGCGGAGTCGACGCCGGGCGTGGAGAGTTTTCGGAAAAGGCAAGTGGAGTCTGACGAGAAGGGAGTCGGATGACGTCCGCCCGCACCACTCCGCACCACTGCTGTGTACGGGACCGAGCGAGTGATTAGAGGGAACGGAGGAGAGGGATGAAAGGGATCACGAGAGGGAATGGAGAGTGCAACGGGAAGGCGTGGAAGGGGGAATAGAGAAAGCTGAGGCTTGAAATGAGAAGTCGTTTCACTTGGTGCGTCCATGCCCTTCTCCAATCTTGGGGCGCTCCGCACCACATGTGACGATGCATTCTCTTCCCGCACTCTCTCGAAACCATTCCATCCTTCACTCCTCCTCCCAACTCGGTGCACAAGGCTCTTTCAGCACCCTCACCCAGTCCCCGTTCTCCCCCTCCCCATTCTCCCCTCCCTTCCTCCCCCCCATTCATTTCAAAACCCTCACCTGAGCTCGTCACATCGCTGAAACTCACCTCCTTATCTCGGCCCTTGCACGCATCTCCAGCTCCTCCGTCCGCTCCGTTGTTATCGCATGCCCCAGTTTCGTCACTATCGTGTATAACCAAGAATTATGCTCCGCTGCTCACTGTCTCTTTAAGGTGAGAAGGAAGAGTAATTCTTAGTGTTTCTAAATGTATTTGCTCTCCACTCGTTGCTCGGAAATACTTGCACCTACATGGGATACTCTCCTAAGATCAATTTCTGGATTTTCTATTATCGTATGATTTGCAAAAAGAGAAGTATCAGGCGTGATGCGGCGGAATTTCAGCATAATGAAGCACAGAAATGGAAATTTTACACTAGAAAAAACATGTATATGACCATGGTTTCGATACACAGCATCATCTCATCAGGTGATGATGATGCAGTGCATCGAATCTATGGTCGTATTTAATCTTATCTAGTAGAAAATTGCCATTTCTGTGCTTCATTATGGTATGATTTAACCAGACAATACCTTTAAAAGAGCATATCATTTTTAAGTACCTAATTTGAACGGCTGAATACGAACGAATAATACGAAACGCTTGTTCCAATAATGTTTTGAAGAAATATTCACAGATTCAGCGAAGACTCCTTTCTTTTTTCTAATTATCAAGCATTACCTGTTAAGGAAGGGAATGGAAAGGAAAGAATTGATGATAATGGTGATAACGTTTTTTCTTGCTATGGGATCGAATGAAAAATCGAAAATAAAATTAATTTCACCAAATAAAGTTAAAGAATAGGAACACTATAAATTCTTTCTCAAACAAAAAAATTTCCTTTACATTACTTTAGTTTTATTGTTACTTAGACAACTTTTCATCCCTTATCCAGTAGGCATCTTTCGGCGTTAATATTTTTGTTTAATTTTGACCAAACAGGGTAGTCAGTTGAATTATGGCCGAAATATCATGCAGACTAGCTGGTTCCTAAGGAATATGTCTGTGGCCAAGAAACAAAATGTACTTCGTCTACATTAAAGTGCTTTGGCATGAGACCATTGTCATTTTTCCAGAATCGTAAGAGAGGATGAGGAAATAATGAAGAGCCGAAAAACTTCAACTGGTGATACGTTTACATCCTCACCTCAATTTGGATAAGAGTAATTACACAAGCATCATGACACGGGTAAACAACGAGCACGGAGAATAATATAAGTACGACCTTCCATCAGCTACCCTATCCATAGTGGCTGAAATTCCTATGCATAGCGGAGAAAATGGATCGAGAATACATAGTTTGGTCTGAAAACGCTTCCTAAATGAGAGAAGAAACATTTTATAGGAAAGAATCAACAAAGTTCGATGGAATTACCCGATAATAGAACTAAGCAAGAAATATAAGACACTGTCTCCGGCGTAACTTTGTGGAACTCCTTCATTTTAATAATAATAAACACTTGGTTGTTATTCCACACTTTATTGGAAACAAAACGACCCGGGTTTCAGCATATCATGCCGTCATGCCTAATGATGGTATGATATGCTGAAACCCGGGTCGTTTTGTTTCCAAAAAAGTGTGGAATAACAACCAAGTGTTTATTACTATGGTAATTAAGCAAGTAAGCCTACATCGCGTAAACCTGAAGTGGAAATATTGAAAATGATAATCGACGGCATTGTAAGCACATTTTTTCCATCAAAATTAAACTAAACGTAGATATCACTACAATGTGTGTTTTAGCAATTAAATTTATGAATTATTGTTATTTAGGGATTAAAAAATAATAACGAATTATAGTCAATTTTTGAAGTATTCACAAGAATGGCTTTACAGTATTCTTAAAAATTATTAACTCTATAAAACGGTTTGAAGTTAATGTTTCATGTGTCTATCAGAAGCATTTAGACTTGGCATTGTAATCTGTGGTGGAGAATTTACTTGGTATGAAAAACAAACTTAATATTATCTCTCATGGATAACTTTCAAGTCAACTGATCAATTGTCTGGCGTTGTATACAAAACCCGTATTCTCTCTGCATTTAGTTAATGAAAAGGCTATTTCATATTACAGTTAAAGATAACCAGAAAAAATTTAATGAAGCTTGATTGGATAGCATTAATATTTTATTTTTAAAATCTTGGTTAAATACTTGATAGGAAGGAAATTCAAAACAGGTGCCATATACCATCCAGAAATACCATTCATAAATTAAATCTTTCAGTAATATAGATAAATATACAGTAAAGAATAGACTTATGTTCGAAAAAATTTTGTTAGGTATATGCCTCAATTGCTTAAAATTAATGCTAACCTGAATTCACAATCACGGACAAGAATAAAGCCCTAAAGAGTAAGATATTGCGCCTTATAGAAAAATACAAATACTATGGATATTTTTAAAGTGCGCACTGATAGAACAAGACAAATTTTATTCACCGCTTCATTTATTCGCAAACAAGGACATGATCCGATATAATTCAAAATATTCAAAATAAAAAATTAAATTCTTTTTGCAATCATTAAATTTAAATTTGGTGGGTTTTCGAGTGTCGTTGGAAAAAATAGTCATTTATATAAATATTAAAAAAATAGTCCGATCATTATTTTCATTAACTTATCGAGAACTTTTAGCGTTAAAATTTACTTTTTTTAATTTCTCTTTTTATATACGTATTTATTATTACTATAATTTAAATTTTTTAACAGTGCTCAATCACTTCAGAAACTTACAACCACTGAATCGAGCCAACAGATCAGTTAGCCAACCGTAAGATTTCATAAAAAATCACCATACTGTAAGATTTCATAAAAAAATTACACCTCTCATTAGGGTATACATGAGCAATTAAGCTCCTTCCTACGAATTACGAAAGAGATATTCATTTACTTTCACAGAATTTAACTTTTTAATACACTAGAGTGAAATGTTTTCACCATGGGTTATTACTGGCAGCACATTTTTTTATTCCAGTTAGTCAGCAGTGCTGGAGGTCATTCATGGATCATCCTAATGCATAGGTGACCACCCACACTGAACCGCTCGGTGGGTTTCATAGCTTACGGCGTGCAAATAATTGAACGCTCTCATTTTCATAGCTTCGAATTTTCCTCATCATGAAGGCTGTTAAAATCTATAAGCAATAGGAAAGGACGTATTAAGTACAATACGGCATTGAATTATTTGTTATATCCATTTGTTACTCTCCAGTAAAAATAAACTTGTGCCGTATTGTAGTTGGACTTTGGCAATACAATTTACAATAGAGAAAAAAGTAAAGCATGCAAAAACATAATACAACATATTTCTCTTGGTATAAAATTTAGAGTTTATGCTAAAGCTCTTTTTTCCCCTGAATATGAAACTGCCGGTATTTAATGTAGCTTGTTTGGATAGCACCCACTATGAAACCAATCGAGAAAAAAGTACTTATGAAAGAATATAATGAAAATCATCAATTGAGTAAACTTCGTCGAACACCTTACATTTATATTTTTAACTACATAGTTCTTCCTATAACACGACTTAGTGAAATAACGTTTTCAGTAATATATAGTACGAACTAATATCGTGATTGAAATATTCAACAACTCGACTCCATACTGCTATGGCCGCCACTGGCTTTGTTACGCTAAGAGTACCTTAAAATACCTATCACCATTATCTTCCCAAAGCAAAGTATAGAACTATGTATTTTAAAATAAGAAACTTCCATCAAATAGCCATATACGGCTACAGAAACTCGTCTCGGTTACTTAACCGGGCCTGGTTCTCCATAATGGCCGAAGTTTCATTTCTCAACTCACCCATCGTCTTCAGCGGAGTTGACATCTACGGATATTTCTCGAAAATCACCCATTCCGAGTTTAGAAAGCAAATAGAAATTTTGAATTCGTGATGTAATTGAGATGAGAATATGTCTTAAGATACGTTACACCTAGTCGCGTATTGAACATCATGTCCCCATAACTTCCAATAAGTATTATATTAAGAACCGGAGGTCAAGAAGGTACATGGTCAACCTTTGAAAGATGATGCCAGAATATATCTTTTAATCGTAAGCCTAAAAGCTTCGAGTAGTTCCCTAAGGTTTTCGGTTATTGTAATCCATGCTCATCTAAGGTGTGTTCATTTCGAGAATTTTCCAATCATTCATTCATTTGAGTATTCTACCAGCTGATTGGTAGGTTCTTGGACAGTCCCAATTCTGCATCCCAATTTCATAGACATTGTCTCGCTTTCCCTCCTAAGGTTGTCCCACGATTGCAAATATGATGTGGTTCGCAGTCACAAGCACATGTGCAAAGATGCACTCCAAAGAGGGTGATATTCGTCATGAAAAATCATTTAAATCAGATCGATAATATTAAACTCTTAGACTCCACTCTCAATATGTAAAATTTTTGTTCATATTTCAAAGCCATATAATATTCCGTTATGGTTGCAAGAATGAGCCTCATAAGGCTTACCTTAACATGAATTCTTTCAAACATTGATTACAAACCTAATTATTTCTCGTTACCATACTATCACGGTCGTGTCGACGGATGACAGGGAACTATAGCTATTGAGGGTATGGTGGATCTATAAACTAAACTTAGCCTTCATCGTTTCTGCCAATCCAAAGATTAGAGATGTCATATAAGAAAAAAGTTAATTCGTTCAAACTATAAAACAAAGAACGGAAATGGCAGTTACGAGAACAAAAAATAAAATTTCTAAAACTACCTTAAAGAGTTCTTTTTAAATCTGTATTTATGGTACCACCGTTTAAAGGTAGTCCTATAATATGATGAGATGGTTCGTCCTTTGCAGCAGTGAAGAACAAATTATAATAAGAACTATTGACAGAACGTTTAGTTGTAACCGATGTCAATCATAAAGGAGTAGATTCGATGATTTTTACTCCGCTCATAACTCTTATTGAAAGGCCCAAAACATGTTCGCTTTTGCAATTTTGTATTAAGATACTGTAAAAAATACTTCAAACATTTGAGTTCACTTAACTCATAATGTAAAAAAAAAGGATTTATTTACGTTCTTTGTACTGACTGTTAGAAGGAGCTTAATTTGTCTCATATATACCTAAGAGGAGGACAAGCAAAGCAAGTTTTTTCCAAGGGCCTCTATAATCCACTTTTCAGCCGAGAATACCAAATAAGTAACATTCACAAAATAATCAACATTTATAGAAGCATTATCTGTTTTAAGACCAGCCATGACTTTTAAACTGTTAGACTTCCTAATTAATTTGCCTTGTGGACTCTGCCGTAGGATAAGCAAAAATAACCCTTTTTCCAGCGTCCTACCTCCCTTTTTGTTTAAACCCGCGCTTAATCCAACCCTCGCCCGCTCAAACCATTCCATTTTACTTCATTTGTCCACCACATCTTCTCCATTCCCTTTCAACCCTCGGATCCCCTTAGGAAGAAAAAAAATGCTTATCCCATCTCCCCTAAAGCCCCCTCATCCGAAAACTCCCCGTTCTCCGCGCCGGTTCCTCATGGCGCGGACCACTCTCACAAAACCCTTATCCCCCACCCTAGTCCACATCCACACATCCCTCGACTTTTCTCTCTCTCTCCAAAAAAATAAACCCTTGTCCTTGCCTCCACCACCCCCCGTTTTCATAGCCCGTGGCCATTCTGGTCACGTGCAGCACCGCCTTAATGTCTCCCATCATACTCCGTGGGGGGGCGGCCAACCCCCAACCCTTCAACCGAACGGAATAGTGAAGGGTAGAAAGGGGGGATTTGTGCATGCGGAGAGGGAAGGAGAGGTGAGGGGGAGGGTTAAGACGGGAAGGATGGTATGTGCGGTGACAAGGGTGAAAGAGGTGGAATAGAATCCCCCCCCCATGTATCTCTCCTGCACGTCTCCACGCCAGGGTTCGAAACTCCATACCCCTTCCGCCGCCGCGCAATCCGACCCAACCCCTTCGAAAGCCCTTATAAACCCTCACACACGCAAACCCTCCACGCTCCAAATTCCTTTCCTCCCTCCAAAACACATCCCCTTCGTTCATTCCCATTTTCTTTCTCTTCTTCCTCCCGCCTCACCTCTCCTGAGATACAAATGTACGGGTGTGTTATTGTGCTTGAGCAGATATGCGTGATTATGTAATGTGCATGGTAATGTGTGTCTATGATTACATCTACAAAATACCCTGCAAGCCACCTCAAGGGTGCATGGAAGGGGGTGAGTAGTCCTTAATATGCATTACACCATACACTAAAGTTAGTGTAACTACGACAAATTAAGCATTAGCATAAATCACTAATGCTTATCATGAGGTGAAGCCTCACAAGCATGCACTACACTACATATATGCTCCCAATGTTAGGGGGATCGTTAGTATATATGTATTCCAAGTGAAAAAAGTCGACTAGACCGGGAATTGAACCACGGACCTTCCGATGTCGCGCCGGATGCTCTGACCACTAAGCTATCTAGTCTACTAAAGAAACACTGGAATCGGCGGGGGTTTATATGAATCAAACACCCCCAAGAGTAGCACGTAAATGTCGCCGAGAGACGGCGCAGAGCAATTTCACTCACCGGCAGAGAAGAAATTACGTACACATAAGAGGAAATCAAAGTTTGAATCAGGCACACAGACAGTGGTAAAGATACAGAACAGGCGTTTTGGGGCACGCAGAGCCAAAGAAGTAAAAATGAGCCATTCCGGCCATAAAACCATTCATTTATTCACTCAAACCGCTCACAGGCGTAAATAATAAATATTTCATTCAAACAGGTGGTGAAAGCAAGAGGGTAGGAAACACATAAAATGTGATAACACAATAGTGATGTGATGATGGAATGATGGCCGATTCAAAGTGAAAAAAATTCGACTAGACCGGGAATCGAACCACGGACCTTCCGATGTCGCGCCGGATGCTCAGATATATATATATATATATATATATATATATATATATATATATATATATATATATATATATATATATATATATATACACATGTAAGGTTTCATATATAGAGATATTACATACGTAGAAAAAGGAGAGAGGGGAAGCCCAAATGATGATAAATATTTCTGTCAGAAGCTGAAGGTAAGAATCGTGAGAGAGTTCACCAACCACCAAGCAGTTGGGAATTTTGAGCGCTTCAGGAGATTTCGTTGCAATTAAGAGGCGCTCTGCAGCCTACGCAATGGAGAAAATGTAGAAATGCTATCATAATAAGCAAATAAATAGAAAAAGGGTCGAAGTAAAAAGAAAAAAAGTTGTTGTGGAAAGGAGCACCTTATGTGCGGGGGGATGGGGTCTAAGGGGGGGCTGCGGTTACCGCAACGGTTGCACACTTCTATATTGGGGTGTGCTCAGACATTTGGCCATCTGAGGCTAAATATCATTTGGTGTCCGCTACATTTTCCTGCTGAAATATTCTTAGCAAGCTTAATCTCAACGTCAAATTCCTTAGAGAGTACCTTCTGGAATCCTTTTTGTTTGAACTATTTAAAAATAAACCACCAAATATCTGTTTGATTTGTTCCTTAGTTGTCCCTCTGTTTCTACAATGCCCACTAGGTCTGATCCTAATCAATTGTATTCCCAACACATCGCACTACTGTTTATAAAAATTATTTCTTGTAACAGCTTGTCACATAAGGAACATGATGCTAACTGAAATTAAAAGTTGAATTTCTGTTGAAACATTTATAATGAAATATCATATATATTTACTTTCCCGGGAATTTACTCCTATTTTTTCTCAAATTTGTTTTCATGTTATTATGGTTCCTTAATTACTCTACCATTTTCTATTTGTTAAGTAATGAATACATGAGAGACCAGCCAATTATTTGTACCGAATTTTTAAGTAGGAGTGCTATTGTTAGTAGCCAATAACCGTCATTAAAAGCCATTCAAAATAAGAGAAATCGAGAACCCAAATTAAGGAGAAATCACAGTTTTCTAGAATAAAGGTTATATTAAAATAGACCCTTCTGGAATTGTCAAAAAATAACCCTTTTTACCACCAATAAGTGAATTCAAATTCATATATTGTCACGCATAAGATTAATAAATAGAACATTTCCACGGAAAAGCCTATAAAACAATACCATTAAGTTAGAATAATTAGCACAATTTAACATCAAAGTGAAACAAATCCACTACACATGACATGGGTCCACGTAGCTTTTCATGTGACCAGTGCCGATGAGAGGTTGCAGGAAATACGAGGGATATTTTACATAAATTCACATTTGGCTATTAGTAAATATTACGAGCGAATCAAACTACGCGAAAATCCGGGAGCACCTATCACGTTACTCCAAATAACAGTACCTAAGAGGGACGTCACGCCGAGCACCAGAACATTCCAGACGGCACGTGGGGTATTCACCAGAATATTCAAGACGCCATGTGGGCGATAATGATGCTTTTAGCTGCAGGGTATTTAAACGGAAGTTATTACGTCTCGAGGCTCATTCATTAACGATTGCTGACTTGTGTGAAACGTCTCCACGTCAGCTCGGCCTTTGAATTCCGTAAGCCATTTAACTTTACACACTGATAACCGAGAATGAAATATTACGATGCATCGCACGGGGAAAGAAGACCAGCGGACGTGGATTGACGCCAGGCAGACTGCAGGGGTGGCAAACCGGCGCGAACAGCCGATGCAGGTCGCAAACCCAACATTAATCAACGGCCTAGAAATGTAAATTCTCGCATGTGATCACAATTTTCCTGCTAGACCATTCCATGTCTGTAAACAAAATTTTAAACAGTGATTTATATATTTTTAAAGGATAATTCTTTGTGTTCAGGTGTTGGTTATTGAGCATAAGCCGTTGGTAAAGTTAACTTGGACAGAATCATTTGATAATAATTAATGATCAAGAGCCAAATATGCAAAGGATAAATCCTTAAATCCGTTGCCATAAAAGAATTCTAAATCACTATCGGTCATTTCCAAGTGTCTTGTCGGATATCATAAAACAAAGGTTCATCTGTTTTAAGGAGGCTCGATGGTTTCACTCTACTTAAGAGAATTCGATTAAACTTGCTGGAAACATTACATTTTTTGTCTTAAAGCTAACTGATTTTTTTCAGAATTATTTGCCGCATATTTCTTAAGATATTTGAAGGTGAAGTGGGCATGAAATTACACGGGTTCTCATGGGGAACGCAAGACCATGTTCATCAGAAAGAACCTTTTCTAATTACTCAGTTTATAATAATTTATATCATCGATAGAAAAATGTGTAACAGATTTTTACTCCGTGCCCTTGAAGAAATGCCTCGCGCGCGTTGCGGACCGTGTGAAATGTGGTACCACGAATAAGTGGATGAAAGTTGTGAAGTGGATGAAGTAGTTGACAGTGGATGCATAACATGCAGGATGCAGAGGAAAAGGCATAAGAACCCGTGTAATTTCATGCCCATTTCTCGATCTAATATCTTGAGAAACCTTTGGCAAATAATTCTGAAAATTTGAAGGTAGCTTTAGAACAATATTATTAATGCATTCAGGAAGTTTCATTGAATTTTCTTAAGACGAATGAAACCACCGAATCTCCTCAAGTTAAAATTTCATTAATATTATTGTATACACTGAGCCCGACAAACAGATCATTAAAACTAGGGAACGTAAGCTCTACGGCCTCTTAAAGTTACAAGGTATAAAAGTCTCCAATGGCCGTAATATACCTTGAAGAAACAGATCATTGAAAATGTGTTTAATTTGGTGAGTAAATGTTTTTTTTTAATTTATCCGTGTGTTCGAAACTTATAGCACAGAGCATCCTGGGCAAGGCTGAAAGTTATTGGTAAGGAGAGGTGTGTGTAAAGAGAGGCTACACCGGTAACACAGATTGAAGAAGATAAGATAGGTGTTCTGGAGTGATCCAGTAGCCGACCCATGGTGCCACGAAAGAAAGAGTAAATGCGTATGTTAAATTTTACGTACCGTTGCTATGCACTTTTTCTGAAGAAAATAAGCTTTAAATGTATTTTTTTTAACATGACATTTCGACTTTTTCCATTTTGAAAAACTGAAATGAGCCCTATAAAAAATCAACAGCATATTCTTTTCCTAGTCAACACATTTATTTTGCATACTCGGACGATTCTGGAGGTCCATATGCCCTTGCGGTCCCAATAAGTCATTGGCTTGTCTTCAGGTTTCTCAGGAGCCGAGCCACCAATATACATATATCAATAAACTACACATCGGTAAGACTAGTTACCGCACAAATTTCGATCAAAATGTGCTTTTGCGAGAGGGTTGAACACGTAGGTACATTTGTATACAGCAATGAGAGGATAAAGAGTTAAGGAAAACCCTTTTCCTACCCGTCCCTAGCTCTACAAGGCCACATGCACACTCAGAAAAACACACGCTCCCTTCTCTAGAATCAGCATGAGCACTAATGTTGGAGATGGGAAGGTCCACTGTCTCATCTTCACCAAGGGGCGTTTTCTGGATAAGGGGATACAAAAAGAAAGAAGTGTGGGAGGCACAATTAGGACAGTGGCGGGTTGGGGTAAAGCAACGTTTGCATGCATCCATTTTCGCGTTTCTGCAACAGCCAATTGGAAGCGAAATCCCCAACGCAGTTGCTGCGAAGCCGCCGGAGTTACCCTGAGAATATCATTTGGATACCGCTCCTAGGTCCGACGCCGCTCTCTAGGTCCGATTGGAAAGATAAAAATAGAGAGATACACCTACATTGCCGAACAGATAGGCACAAAATATCGTTCTTCCCACGCATAGAAAGTGATCATAATGAAAACACTTCCGAAATACACTTCACCTTTTCACCCACCTATAACATTCTCCTTCACACCTTTACACGGCTGGTGTACTAACACCCCCTGCCATAAGCCCATGCGGCTGCGGTGGTTCGCAGGGTATTATGTAGATATAGATGTTACCCATCACCATAAAGTTTCGACGCAGCGTGCGGGACCATAGCTGCAGCAAGGAACCGACGTGTTATGCCTGTCACTCGTTGATAGATCTCCTAAAAATGGTGCTGGTATGTACACCTGACTAACTATGTCTCTCTGAATACTAACAAGACAATGTAGTTCTAAAGAGATCTTTTCTAAGAGGAATTGGGCTTCCGAATTGTCAAAATACCTCTTCATTGAAACAATATGGCAATAGACAAAATATGCAAATATTACATTATTTCTGCGCTCTATAGTTGCAAAAATGTTTTAGAGGGCATATAGCCTTACCAAAAGATGTCCTCTTTTGATGCTCCACCTCTGTATTCTACGAACTAGTGTTTCCGCGATTAACATCTCAAATTAAGCCCATAATCTGCATCACTTATAACACATTTAGAAGAACGGGAAAAAAGAACGCATTTATCAATTCATTACGTAAAATTCTACTCCAAATCATTATTTTAAATGCACACAGCTGATTCAAATGAAAAATTTTCCTTTTCCACAAATATTTTTAAAAAATGGAACCGCGACCAGTTTCGATGCAGTTTATCATCTACACAGTATATTTCTGGATAATTCAAAGTTCTTCAGATGAATCGAGGTGCTGCAACAAACGCCGTCTCAAATCACAGCATACTGAGCACAGTCAAACGTTTAACGAAATGGTGCAACTGAGAGACTACAACAAAGGATTTCAACTCTTGGATAAGATGAGGAAAATAAAAATAAAAAGCGTGAATTTAATAACGCACAATTACTTGGAGAGATAATCCTCGAATTCAACGTAAGTGTGCTAGCAAACACCGGAGTTTCAATGATGAAATATTTTGTATGATGTTTTAATTACTATCCTGCCAAATTCATTTGATACTAATTACCATGAAAATCGTTTCAAGCCAAATAATTGCAGGGCTCGTGTAATTAGTTGAAATTTGTTTTCAGAGAATTTAAAATTGTTTATGTCGAAATAATGCAAATAATAGACGAGGAAATTTAAATATCCCAAAACAATAACTTTTCACCTCACGCTGAAACAAGAATTATATAAATGTTTTGGATAGGGCTCATTTAATATATATTCAATGCTTCTACTATTGGAGCATCCATTGAATTAAATAATTGATTAAGTACGTATTCATATTGCCACTGAATGCATGCTTGAATATTTGGACATGATTTTTCTAAATGCATCCGCTATAAGCGCGGCATTTTAAATTTAACTGGTGGTATCGAATCACTTGACTTATTGGCATTTTCCGATATTATGACTCCGATAAAATAAAGAGGAATACACTGAATGAATTTGAAGCGTTAAGCTCATTTTTTGCTCAGATTTAACAATAAAATGAGCTCGTTTTAAAAGAACTCTCTATCAAATATTTGTGCCTGCACTTGATTGAGTGGCCTCTGCGTATTTCCGTTCAAATTTTACTGACTGCCAATCCCTAAAACGTTTCTTGACTATACCTACACATGAACTCATTGCATAATACTGAGTGTATATGCAAATAAATGCGTGACTTCCAAGGGATAGTTTTATTGTGTGATATTTACACAATGTCAAACAATAAATGATAAATAAATGTCTTGCCAGCAATATCTAGCCAACTGAAAAACAATAATACCAGCGTTGTAGTTTATGGCTATCGGCATCGTAATTCTTGCACCTGGGAATTCCCCAATAACCATATTTAATTAACTATAACACTCAACCTCAACTCGACTCCTTGGCCCACACCACCAAAACTTGTCATATCTTCGAAGGATGGTGTATTGATATTCTACACATCCCAAAGACCCATTAAAAATATTATTTAGCTATTCCTCAGTACTAAACATAACCCACAACATTACGTTCTACATTCAACTAATGGGGATAATTTTGGAGAAAGATTGACTATAATGAAATTTTATAAATGATGCCAAAATAAGGAATAAGAACGTATTAAACGCTTAGGTGATGATAGAATGAAATGGATAGCTGCAGCAGAATAGTTTTTGCGACTGCTAATGAAGAGGCTGATATTGGATATAGCAGTAATTACATACATAAGGCCACAATGAGAGCAGTTTATTAATGCTCTATCCGAATACTCGTGGAAGCAATGGTAGCCTCTAAGGTGTACTATGGTACGGTATGGTATCTCATGATCAGTAGCGGTCATAATTCAGAATAATTATTTCCTGCACTTCCCAACTTCACTCTCCTATGAGCTAGCTACTTCATTCTTACATTCACTTTGACATCCTTCGTAATTTACCAATTTATTCTATCCTCTGCTCCCATTATTTTCTTCAACAAGAGGCTGTTTTGACGCAAAATGTGACTATTTGGTTAACCTCTAACTTTTCTCAGAGTTGACATCGTTTTTCTTTTTCCTCCAACTCCTCGTTGGACTTCTTCATTGGTGATTATCTCCGTCCATTTAATCGTCAAATTCTTCGCTATCACCACATATCCATTCTTTCCATGTTCTTTCCTATGCAGCTGTCACTGCCCAAGATTCACCTCCATGTGAGAGCATGCTCCAAATAAATGTTTTAACGAATTACTTTCTGCCAAGCTTGTGTTGCACAACGGAGTCGAATCTTCTTTAAGTAAAATGCCTCAATTGTTTGGCTATTCTGCTCACAATATCTTTCTTGATTCTTACAATCACTTGTGATCCTTCTTTGTATGTACCTAAGAGTAAAATGTTTGCGGATACGTTACAAAACTTCCCATGAGTGAAGAAAGTGCAAGTTCCTGCCCATTAATAATGTCATGCGAAGGTCATTTTAGCATTCAAGATGAAAGACAAAACCGGAATAATGAAGGAAGCACTATAAAAATATTTCAGAAGCACCATTAAGTGTAATATTCCAATGTAATTCCTTAAGAGCTGGGGAAGAATGAGCCTCAACGGATTACATCAACCTATTACTACCTATTATTATGTTTAAGAGGCTTCATATTCAAGAAAATGCCTATAGCAGTGTTTAACGCGCTTTTATATAGATAAATAAAGTATTATGTATAGGGCCGAAGGTACCTAGAGACGTGCACATTCATTCCTCAAATTAATGTATAATATTATAATGAATTTCTATCATCTACCATGCACCAAATAAATCAATGAAGTACTTTCTTGCTTCCATGTTTGTGATGTTGGCAGTTAGTTGAATCTTCTTATTGTAAAATGCCTTCTTTGTTAGGCCTTTCCGCTCACAATATGTTTCTGACATATTCCATCACAGTTGATTCAAGTTTGCTCATAGAAACATTCTCTTACTTGCAAAAATATTGGATGTATGTGCCTCATAATTCACTTATTGGAAAGAGGCAACACGAGCCGACAACTGCGACGCCACATTCATTTCCGGAGTACATTCCGCGTTAACGCATGTCTCTTCTTTAGGGGAGTGGATACCTTTCGAAAGTGCGGATGGAATTGTGTCAAAATGCAAAAACATTTCACACAAATCCTTTGCAGGAGGTGGAAGAGAGGCAATTAAGGCGGATTTTAAGGCCCTGGTGGAAAAATTGGTGCTGCCTCATACGGGAGCCCCCCAAAGAAGAAGTAAGTCATCATCCTCAATTATCACGATCACAACAATTCAATGAAACCTACGCCAACGAGAAAAAATACTGAGTGCAAAATTCCACGTATGAAAAATCATTCGCCTTAACCGAGACTCGAATTTCCCCCTGAAATAGCACCGAGTACTTTTCCTAAGCGCGAACATATTGTGTTCAAAGTTCGGCTTTAACCTCGTGGCATGTGGCGATAAGTGCACGCTTAGGACTGCTTCGTAGGACTGCATGTACGGCTCTCTTCAACACCTTGTTCCTTTAAATCCGATAAAAATCCACAAGGGATATAGATTCCTCGGGAGCTTAACTGGTTAAAGCACTCGGCACGATGCTGAGGGATCCGAGTTCAAGTCCCGGTAAAGACGAATAATGTTTTTCCTTTGCGGAATGTCACACTCCTGTGCACTTGTTGGTGCCACCTGAGAGGTGACACCGTGGCTAGTCCCGGTATCCTAAAAACTAGTCAAAATTACTGAATTCAAAGTTGGAGGATTATTACATGACGCATAGAATGGTTGGCTTTTGTACAAGTCCCGACTTTCGAGTACGGCTCCGTCGAAAATGGACTTTTTTGAGCAAACTTAGTGTTTTTTATATGCAATATAATTGGAAATAAAATACTGGAGCCGGTATCAAGTTTTAAATATCTTCGTTGTAACATAACATATGAAGAAGATTAAGATATAACTAACTAAGTAAATACCTATCAATGAATATGCGGTACAATAAGAAGAACACTGAAAGAAAAAACCAAGAAAGAAACACAGGTTAAATTCTAAAACGTGATGGTGGTACCAAAATTAACGAATGGGTCCGAATAATGGGCGCCAAGGCAAAGAGATTGGAGGAAAATCGAAAAATCAGAAATGAAATTTCTCAGATCCGTTAAATGTTACACAAAATTAGACCATGTAAGGAACTTTGACATAAGAAAAGAACTAAACATACGTTCAGTGATAGACAGGGCAATGAATTATAAAGATAAGTGGAAAGAACATGTCATACATATGTCCACAGAGAGAATACCGAAGAAGGCAATGGAATATAAGCCCCTGGGTAGAAGAAGTGTCGGAAGACCAAGGGTACGTTGGGGAGACCGGAAGATGCAGCCCCTAATCAAGAAAAGATAGAAGATGAGGATGACTTGTATCATCTTAATAAACAAACATTTGTCTCATTGCTTCATCTTTTACGCCCCGAATGGATGTAACAGGAATTTTTTATCTATATGAATGCGACCGTGTCGATGAAAACCCCAGGGGTTTGAAAACGCCTTTTCTGGCGTAGTTTCCACCTCCGTTAAAACCCCTTTCTCCGGCCTTGTCGCCGCTCAAAGCACACCCTCACACCCTTTTCCGAGGCCCGCCTCTTCCCATTTACTTCCCTTCCTTCTCCTCTCCCCCACCAACTCGTTCCAGTCCACGGATACACCTTCGCCAACCTAGTCATTACACGCCGGCAGTTCACTCACTCACTCGCCGAGCGCAGGCAACGGTTATTTATTTTATTTTCCAAATCCGCACACCACTCCCCGAACATCCATCCCCTGGGAAGCTCTTTTCTCCTCCTTTTCTCTTTGCTCACTGAAAGAATATGTCATTAGTGCGAGAGTTGGAACACGCGGAGTGTGGTGGGTTACGGGGAATGCGGGTTGGCGAGTAAAATAAAAAGAGAGGGAGATTTGTGAGTGGGGAGGGGATAAGGGGTCCAGGGAGCTCCCTGGGTTCGAGAGGAGGGCCCTGGGGGTGGGGAAAAGAGTACGGTGGAGAGAGTGAGGAGGGCGGGGTCTGATACTAGCGATTCCGAAAATAAAAAAGCAAGGAAACGGACTCATTTAATCACCATCGTATTCCAGCCTCGAGGAAAATACGTGTGTGAGATGGCGAATCCTCAGGATGCCCAGACAATTCTGGCACCACAAGCATATGGGTGAAGTGTGTCCGTTACTTCGCAACATTTTCTACGACAGTTTAATTTTAAGAAACCTAGAACATGCATCAATTGAAGGGGAAGCAAAATAAATAAACATTTTTTCACCATTATTTAAGAACTGATTCACGGAATTCAGAATAATACGCACTCCGTAAATTCTTTAATTCTCCGTAAATTCATTAAATTGAGGTCCTGGACATTTTTGCAATGAAAGTATGCATGCAAAAGCATTGTAAAACTCCTAACCCTGGGCCACTATAAAAATAAGTTGAGAATTTCCAGAATTTGACGTTGACAATGATAGAAGATCAACTGACTGAGAGAAGTTACAAATATAAAGGCGAACCATCTACTAACGAGTAGATATGGCGTGGGTTTAATTGGAGAAAGCCCATCAGAAAATTCCATTTTACTCAGCGTCTTCTTCAGTTAAATTATCCATTCCTAGAGAAGAATAGCTAAAATTTCCTAATTTATACCATCCTCCATTAGTCATTCACGCAATAGAGGGTGAATTATTACATTATTTATAATATATAATAGAGTATATGAATTACTGTATTAAATATGTGAATAAAATATACATCCTGAAGAAAATAGAAAAGATCCACAGAAGCTATTAAGAGCTCTATCGGTATCATTAACAAAGAATATTTGGTACATGTAATATCCAAAATCGAAATAGCTGCATGAATTCCCAGATTGACGCGGATATTTAAATTCAGTATGGTTCTACACTTCCATATAATTAATTTTTTTCTGACAAGGAAGCATGAAAATATTCCATATGCCATGAAAAATATCAATAACCCAATCATATCACCCGAATTAGAACCATAGCAATTGAAATAATTTTCTTCGCTATGTCTTCGAAATATCCACTGCATAATAAATTCGACGGACATGTAAAGTTCGATTAATTGGAAAACAGATAATATGATTCTTATTTGCAAAAAGTTAAGGCTCTGAAAAATTGATTGGATATCAAGATATTAAGGACAATAACAGTAAGATGTTGAAACATTGAATTATAGAGCTGTAGCAAACCAACCTCTGTATTGATGACTGCTTTAACATTAGTTCTACGATATGGAAACATTACTTCTACGATAAGTCAAAATGTTTCCTGGCTCATCCTTAACAATTAGAATCCATTCCGCTTTTGAGACCTTCAATTCTAACGCCGGAGTCTCTTTAATCTCCTAATTAGCTAATCCCGTCTCCCTCTCTCTCTCTTCCACTCTCGCAGTTTATCTCTCCCTCCCTATCGTAACCATATGCATTCCCAGGCCTCTTTTGTCACCCAGTTTATATATTAATTACGGCGAAATTACGAGGTCCTCAACGCACCCAGATGTTTTTACGACCGGAACCGTAAAGTTTGCCTTGTACACCATCCCCTTAAACCTCCCTCACCCCTCTCTCTCTCTCTGCCTCCTTGACACTTACGCGCGCACAAGAGCGCACTTCAAGACTTACTGCCTGCCTGACTCATTCCCCTCCTTCAGGACACCACCTCCTTCTCAATCCTCTCAAATTTTACCTCATCCGATGGAGTCCCTAATCTACCTCTTACTATATCGCTCTCCCAACACCACCCCGTTTCCGACAAACCCTTTAGCTCTTACTCCTCTTTGCCAGCCACTCCAAATCGCGCCAGACCCTCCGTCTTTTAAGTCCTGCTATGCCATTTGCAGCAAAATTTCCACTTCCACCGCCTTGACTGTACCTTTTACGCACCACATTCGGGAAAACCACTCACTATCCAGACTACAATTCCTCCTCTGCTCACGTCTCGCCTAAGGTGGGGCGATATTGTGATTACTTGGCTGCATTTCACGATATTCCCGAAATATTGCATAGCGATACTGAGCCATCGAGCTCTGTTATATACCGTAATACGATATCGTTCGATGCTAGATCATCTGTGTTATCTACCGATTAAAGGTAGGTCATGATGAAAGTCAGAGAAAATCAACCGACTCTTACACGTTAAGTGCCCTTATCTACCTCTAGTATTTGATGCAAGATAATATTCGATAAATGATATCTTTTAATGTGCGGCGTTGTGTAATCTGAGATATCATGAGGGATCCAATAGAACGAGGTATTAAAAACATTCGATAATGCGACGTGAAATGAATTACATCAAAGTCTAATTGAACTATAACACAGAAAATACAGATTATGTTAATAAGAGGTTTACCACTTCGAAAGTGTATAAAATTGTATCACAATAACTAATTCTCTTAAGGTGTCATATTAGAGCAAAATACGACGAATCGTATAAAGTGTTTTTAACAACCTGTAATTTTCGTTCGATGCGACTACCGTTTTTGAAAAGGCAGACATCCCACCTATAGTCAATTTTTCTCCAAACTGCATCCAGTAGATCAGGCCTCACTTATGAAGCTCCAGCGAAAATATTTCAGCTCAGCGAGATCGAGGAGTAAAGGTGGAGCAAAAACTCGATACTTGATGAATCTCAACTAAACAAATGGAGACGGGTTCAATCTGGGGAACTAGATGGCCATGTATTTGGCTCTCCAAGACCAATCCAACGATTTGGGAAACAAAGGTGAAGAGATTGCGAACATGGTAATGAGGAGGTGCGACATCTTGCGCGTAGCAAAGGCGTTCATTGGTCTTCTT
The DNA here is from genome assembly GCA_963573305.1 of Pyrrhosoma nymphula. Taxonomy (NCBI): domain Eukaryota; kingdom Metazoa; phylum Arthropoda; class Insecta; order Odonata; family Coenagrionidae; genus Pyrrhosoma; species Pyrrhosoma nymphula. The sequence continues at coordinate 16,259,479 of OY754337.1, forward strand.
TGTCCAATTATTTTGCTTTGAAACGACACCTTACCCAAGTATGCAACTTATCTTAAAGCATTTCTATATAATTTTAAAAGTTCTTGATGATTGAAAAGCTTCCGGGTTTTCCACCCGGTAAGGTTAATCAACACTTCCAACGTTTCGGCAGGTGACTCACCCCACGTCATCAGGGATCTTGGAATCAGTCCAACCTGGGGAACTAGGGTGCTTCAATAAGAACTTTAAACCTCTTATATTGAAGCACGCTGTGTTATAACTCCCTCACAATATCGCTGCAGTCGACCATTCACAAGCACTAAGGAATATGGACACTAAAACCGATGAATAATCATGATTTTTCGCGAACAGTTCTTCACAAAAAACGCAAAAAAGGCTAAGCACTCATGATATTAAAAACAAAGCTTTTTCATTCACAATACGTAACACTAACATGACTAACGCCTCAGTATCATGTCCTAGTTGCGTCCTCTACTTGAGTAATACGCAGATCTATACCTACATGATGCCACCATACGAGTAGAGCAGATCTCATCAGGAAGTGGCAGAGGATATGAGGAGTTTATGACACTATTCGTAAAAGGAGAAGAAAAAGGAAGAGGGAAGGAAAGAAGAGAGATGGCGTTTGGATGCATTAGAGCATCGCTCTGATTTTGTTACATTTATATATGGTGTGTAGGAATAATTAATTCTCAATTTATAAGTTCAACTATACATCATTATTGTTTCGTCGCTACTGGCTTTTCCAGAGATGCGGTGTAAAAGAAGGGGTAAAAATAATATCACATAACTCCCGCGTCATCCTGAGATCCGAAAGATCTGAATATTTCTGTAATCGAAGACCGACATGGGTTATCTTAATACTGGCGAGGATTTTTAAAAATTAGGATTCAAATGCCGAGAATGCGGGTAATATTGTCGCTATGAGTTTGCGTATTACCTCAGAGTCTCTAAAGGATCCCAATTCTGTATCTAGGCGTACAGTACCATTCATTTATTGGATGAGACATTGGGAATACTAACGATACCTATGGTTTTATTCGTCGTTAGGATAGGGGGGGTATGAATGTAAGGGAATGAATGCAAATGTGGAGAGAAACCCGGCGTTGGCATCTGTCTGCTCCTAACGAAGTACGTCAAGTGAACTACTGTTCAACGTCCCTTCCGACGGACTGAGTATTACACTTGAGGTGCTCTCCACACAGCACACATGTAGGAATCGGGATGTCATCTGCTGATATTCGAACCCAGTCATTCGGGACGGGAAGCCAACACTCAATCCACCACACCAATCCTATTCCCGTGATATTATTCGTTATAATGGCATTTGCGATATGATATAATTTATATCATAATTTGCGATATTAATTTTGTATAGCACTGTGGTAATAAGAAGCAGCACTGGATTAGCCTTTCCATTGCCGACGCTTTCACGAGCTACTTGCTCAGGGCGAAACTGAGGGTTGTACTAGGTTGGGATGAGTAGGGTGAGGCAATGAGTAAGTGACTCGTCTAAACGTAGGAAATAGAGAGGTTAACCTACTGCCACACCCGAGATAACTTAACCCACGATTATACCGGGAAAGCCTCAGGTTAGCACTTAAATAAAACTCCAGTAGTTGTACTGTCCACTTATATTTATAGGTGTACCTGATGGTGACGCCCTAAGCGTCGAAACGCGTGTAGTGTAATATTTTACATTAAATATAAGTGGACAGTACAACAACTGCAGTTTTATTTAAGTATTAAAATGCTATTCCACCACGTAACGCCAGATACTGTCGAATTTAAGCCTAAGGTTCTTCAACAAAGCGATATTGAATTCAAATATCGCCTACCTCTCTTTGTTGAGATCAATGGTCGAGGGTAGATTGAGGGAAATTCTCACAACAGCTACATATCTCCTCCTATTACTGCCTCCTCCTTCTGACCGCATAAACGGAACTCCTTGTAATGATACTTCCGCCAAAACTCCCCCATTGCAAAAATCCTCCCACCCAGATACCTTCTTGGATTATACCCACCGTAGATGGGGGAGTCAAGCTGCACCCTCAGCCACCGCCAGTCACCTTCTCCCACTTCCGTTCCATGCTCAACTCACACCATCGCCCTCTCCTCCATCTTCTCCCTTATTTATCTCCCTATCTCCCCTTCCACGCGTTCGTCTTTCTCTCTCTCTCTCTCTCCTACTTCCCCTTTACACCAACGTAGAATCGTTACAGAACGGTGCCCTTTTAAAACAGTCCCCCAATCTCCCAGTTTCAACCCCGTGCAGACGTGCACGCTCCATTAGATGAAAGTAGATGAGGACGTAATCACGGAGCTAACTAAATAACTTAGAGGGGGAGATAATTACTGTCAACTGTAGGAGGGGGGCTGAAACGGAGTTTCCTTAGTTCCCATCATAGGCGTATCTAGAAGCGTCTGAATGGGAGGGGGGGGGGGTCACCACCACTGAAGGGGGGGTTTTACATGAGGGGTATGGGGGTGGTATTCCATACCCACCATGTTAACTTTTTTATCAATGGGGCGGGGGTTACAACCCCCAAACATCCCCCCTGGATACGCCTATGGTTCCCTCAATTTCGTGCTTCAGCACGAAGGGACGCGCTTTAATGTGTTTTCAAATTTATCCGTTCATTTTGAATTCCTCCCTCCGTAATACCTAAGAACTACGCAGGTGTTGCTTAGGAAGTGGGAGTTTCCTATTTTTTCTACTCTCTACTATGGAAACAAAATTCCATCCAATTGAATCCATTACGTCACAAATTTATATATGTAAATCCGAATCTATTCATTTCTTTGCAGAATATCTATTTAAAATACTGTATAGAGGCCATTTAAAAATAAAACGGGAAAATCATTTGAAAGCTGAATCAGCTATACGCCATAAATTGTACAAAAGAAGCATTAATTCCGAATGGAACAAAATTTGAGAGTACCAGTTCGTTTTAAACAGCATTAGTGTACATAAAAATCCAATTATTAACATTTTAATACGAAAAGCGTAACATTAAGCAAAAATACTGGTTAAAATACCGAACGCGGCTAGTAATTGTTCTGGTGGGAGACATTACAACTTTACAGTGCCTATCATTCACCGTTATGATAATGAATTAATGATCATATTTGACTCTTAAATATTATTTCCAGAAGTTGTTATCGTATTCCAAAAGTAGAAATGTGTTTTCTATATCTTCCGCCATGCATGAATGTCTTCAATGGAAATTTTAAGAACTAGCCTTGTATTTGAAATAAAATAATTCTTTCACTGGAATTTATCGTAAAATTGCAGATAAATGTTTGATGACTAAAATTAATGTTACATACATACATATTGACTAACTGGTAAGATAAAGTCGATAATATGAATAAATACACGTATTTTGTTTTTCAAGAATCTCTTACATTCTTAATTTCACTAGGCCTTGGAAAATTGCATTCACTTTCATTTAACCGATTTCATTTAAAATATTCTCCAACTCTTCATTCGGCTAATACGATAGCACGAAACATATGCACCCTCCATCCCAATAACTTGTTTCCTCCTCCAAAAATTCCAATTTAATCCCATTTCAATTCCTTCCACATGTGCACACTTCATACTCATCGTCAAACCGTAAAACCCCTCACACATAGAACTTCTAAACGCAAAGCAAGCAACGGCTTATATATTAAGGCACCTTCGTGAGAGAGGAAGGACATTGTTAATGAATAAACACGGTTAGCGCTGGCCCTCGAGAATAGCCTAAAATTTATGACGGGTTAAATAATTCAAATAAGGTTCCAGGGTTATTCATTGATATAACTAAATCATTTCACTCCTTGAATCACCAAATTTTATTAAGAAGATTAAGAGATGCTGGTATTAGAGGTGTCCCATATAATTGGTTCTGCAGCTATCTCAACTGTAGGTATGTGTGTGCGTATTAATAACTGTACTGGACAAGCGACAAAACTTACCTGTGGAGTTCCGCAGGGCTCAGTCTTGGGGCCACTATTATTCCTCATATATGTGAATGACTTGTGTAATGGTAGTTTTGAGGGCAATTTTACCTCTTTCGCTGACGATACAGCTTTGTGTTACTCTGCCACTATTGTAAATTGACTACATCTACATATGCAAAGTGATTTAAATAAGCTGAAATGTTGGTTTTCAGGCAGCTGTATGGAGTTGAGTAATAAAACCAAATATGTATTGTTTACTTTAAGGTGTGTCAGCTCTGAACCAAATAACCTATATTATAAGTGTACACAATGTTTAAATGACTATGATGCATTCTGTAATGAGTGCATTCAGATTGAAAGAGTTAGCCATACATAATATATAGGAATTAGTATTGATGAACAGCTAAACTGGAAAACCCATATCAATAAGTGGAAACCAGAAATGATATCTGTCGTTAGAAAATTTTACTCGTTAAGATATTTGTGTCCTGCGTCTGTAATGAGAGCAGCTTATTATTATTTTGTTAATTCACGATTGCAATATGGCTTTATGTGTTGGGGTGGAGCTTATATTACGAATATCAAGCCTTTGGTGATAGCTCAGAAAAAGGTAATTAGGGTAACTTCGCGTGTCTCTGGTTTGACTCATGCTTTTCCCCTCTTCAAGAATCTGAGTATTCTACCCTTGAAACATTAAATAATTTACAAAGTTTTAAGAATTTTTTATAACCGTTGTGTTGAACTTATTAAGCCAAGGCCTTATGAATTAAGATTTAACAATAATTTGCTGATTCCTAGACCTAAAAAAGAATTATATAGGCAATGCTATAATTATTTGGGACCAATAATCTTTTGTTCACTACCACCTAATTTCTTTAAAGCAGAAAGTGAATGGAAGTTTAGTAAAGCAGTAAGAACTTGGTTGTTGCAAAATGGGTAGGTTGAGTTTTTCCTTGCTCTTGGGAAATAAGAGCTTGCCGCCAACCTATGACGGTGATGTAAGTCAATGTGTGGAGTGTTGTAAATTTTTCTTGTTTATACATTTTCATTTTTGGATTTCTTTCTTTAAATTGTGCTCCAGCATTTAAGTGCTATTTAAAAAATGAATGTAACACAGACCAGTTTAATAACGTTCAGTGAGTCAGCAACCCTAAAGCGAGACTAAGGTCTCAAAGGGTGTCTAAATTCCTTATTTTGTATGTGTATGTACAATGTACATACACATACAAAATAAGGAATTGTACATGGTTCTCTTTTTCAATTTCATTTTAAGGAATAAATATTATTATTATTATTAATCACTCACATGGTAGTATATGACGGCCTTTATAATTTATTTAGACGCTTTGAACAACTGGCGTCCCTTTTTCTGGCTCAACTTCATAAAATAGTGGTTGAAAGCTCTTTTGATTGATTGAAATTAATATCTTCCACTAAACCATATGCCAGGGTAAAAAAATTACCAGAATGACATTAAATTAACTACGAGGAAATAGCGCTAAACATAAACCTTTTTTATATTTAAAAATAAAATTTATATCTCTTATTACCTCTGCGGAGGCGTTACCTCTGATTATTATGAAGCGAAAATAATATAATGAGATAATCCGACCATTCCTTCGCAATAATTGGTGGCACTGCAAGAGTAAAAAAAGGGGAAAAAGACTTTGCTTAGCTCCTGCGGTGATATAACACTCGAGCATATTGAGATTAAAGGAATGCGTGCGTGGAAATATATATCAATATATTTTTCCGAAAAGTTTTGATTTAATGCCGCAAAATTATGGGCACGTCAGTAAGAGGGGTTCCATAATCCGACCAAGGAGTCGAATGATCAAAAACCCATTACTTCTTGCGGTGGGGATAAAACGCTTAATATCTAATAAGTATATTGAAGCAAGAGCGAGAGGGGGGGAATGGAGGAGGAAAGGCGAAAACATACAACCGTTAAAGTGAGCAAAGAGAACGTCGAGGCATAAATAATTCCTTTATTTCTGCGGTACAGGTGGTGGGAAAAGTGTTTGCTGGCGCGCAGCAGTATACGCAACGAGTCCCCTTTGTGTGTTCCTGCATGTGTGTGTTCCTTCTCTTGCGATCGGATGTGGGACTGGGTGGTTTGTGTGCGAGGGAGGGACATTAATTACGTCATCCTAACGATATTGACTCTTGCTTCCATCATGCAAGAGCTTGCTCCTCCTCCTCCCGTACCCTCCTCACTGCTCCGTGCTCAGAGCGCACGCAATGTGCACTGCCTGCTCACTGCACTCAAAAGCCTCGTTCCTCGTCTCTCGAGTGCGCGGAAAGGTGCCTTGAAGTCGGCTTATCCGCTTCGTTTCACCGCCAGATGAAGTTTGCGGCACGGCGGAGCGCAGAGGCGGCTCGCAGTTTGCGTACAAAAGAGCGGTGCCCAAGGGGTAAACGGTAGAATTGGATGGGGATGTGTAAGGGGAAAAGGAAGGCAGGATAAGGGTAATGGGAGAGCGATAATCGGGCGATAAAAGGGCACGAGCGAAGGAAAGGATCGAGGGGGGGGGGGCCTCGCATACGAGTTCTCACTCGTATGCGAGTGAGTCACGTGGTACTTTCTCGAACGGCGAGTGCACTCGGCATGCCGGAGCCGGCGAGGAGTCGTGCATTCGAAAAAAAAGTCTATCTCCCTCAACCTGGGTGAGATCCTCTTCGCACATTCGAGATTTTATTTATTTCTAAATGGCGGCTGCTTGACTACAAATGCAAATTTCAGCTGCTTTAGAGGAAATAGAAGAACAAAGACCTCGCGCAATGCACGAGAGAAAATCTCCATTTAAAATTGAATATAAAAAATTCAATTGATTGTATCGGCTAAGTAAAGAGCTAGGTACTAATAAACTTAATTAGGGACTTATCCCCCTTTCTTAAGGCTCAGTTAGCTGAAAGTAAGGTATTTGTATTTCATGCATAGAATGTTATCGTAAAATATTTGTTGAAATAGTGCTAATTCATTTGCAATATAAATATTTTACGTGCTACAAGGTGCGCTGCACGTTCATTGATTATCAAAGTTGACTTAACACATGTATCTACAAACATAATAATCCATGGACACGTATGTATTATTGCCATTTAAAATTTTTTTAAAGCGTTTTAAAGCTTTTAATGCCCAATTTCGAAACTATCTACCATTTTCGGCCGATCTTTACAGCTTAAGCATTGGCTTGAATTCGTCACGTTTTTAATTTATATTGATAAGTTTTAAGTTACGACATTATAATGTACTGCTATACCACATATTATATCATGGTATATTAACCCCTGTCTGTTTTAAAATACCGTCTGCGACCAAAAATAAAAGCATCACCCCCCCCTTGTAAATTTGCCTTCTACAAATTCAATAAGCATTTGCTGCTGCTCCTTATTAATCTTCGAGACCGTCATGTTCATATTTTTCCGCTTCTTGCAGCTAGCCAAAAAAACGTTAAGATAATTCAGAGTTTGGACGCTAAAAACGGCAGGTCATTATTGTAGTATTTTTGTTTAACGTGCTTCAAAGGCTAAGGTCATTTTGGTTAATGACCTTAATTATATTATCATTTGTAACGGAAATTCGTGGGCGGTGATTGGTTACATTGTTTTGAAGTCTTTCATTGCCGACGTTGCCACAGTTTGAATTATTTTGATGTCATATTATTCCCTACAACAATAAATCAAAATTTAAGTACTAAAATGAAATTCTAACGCCCATTCAAACAATAACTAACAGTCACATTATTCACTTTATTACACCCACCATTTAAGATCTACCTTCCCCCACTCATCCTCAAATAACAATAGTTAAAGCTCTGTCGTGAAAGGATAATTTTATATGGGAATCGGATTGGTGTGATGGATACAGTATTGCCTTTTCATTTCCATGTGAGCCCTTGCTTAAATCCCGACACAGGCGGAAATTTCATAGAAAATCCCTACTCCAATGCTGTGTCCATTCCTACTTGGCTGGTATGTGGAGAGTACTTAAAGTTCAGTACTCCGTCCGTCGGATGAGACGTTAAACTTTGGTCCCCTTAACGAGTCGGTCGTTAAGATTAGATTAACTTTCACGCCGGGTTTCCCTTTTATCATTCCCCATGTAACCCTTCCCTTAGCCAGACATCCACACTAGCGCAAATAACCTTCGGGAAGTCACTATCGGTCGCCTCATCAAATAAACTACCAACCGGCATTAAAAGGCGTAAAACAGGTTGGCGCAAAAATAATGTTCAACATCAGATTCGACAAACTTCAACAAAAAGATAATTTTCAAATTAGTGCGAAAACATTTAAAGATAAAACACATCCATACTTAAATCAGATTAAAAGAAAAAGAAATGTCAAAACGCATACGGTACACTATATTTGATCGCTGCACCTGACTAAAACTCAACACCATGAACATTAGCGTCGCATAAAATTAAGGAGGTTAAACGAAAATTATCGATCCAGCATTTGCTGAGATTCATAATCAACGGATAGAGTCTAAGAGAGTCGTATTTCTGAAATAGTAGGATTTTTTGAGCTAATAATATTCCAATCTTAATGAACGAAGAGTAGCAATGGTGAATACAAGCACACCTGCGATCACCGAGAGAAAATAAAAAAAGGGAATCCTTCCGCGGTTAAGCTTAGAGAAGACTCGACCTCAGGGAGAGGTGGTGAATCACTTGAAGTCGCCCTCACTCTATCCTCCTCCTTCCACGTCGTCCCGACTCGAGTTGTAAGGCGAGAGAACAAGGGGAGACCGCCCTCTAGCGGATAGGAGGAGAACAGAACACACACGGGACGTAAATCAAGCGCTTGCAAGAAGAAACACCGGCTGGAAGGGAATGTTCGAGTGAGGAAGAGTATAAGGTGCGGGAAAGAGGTTAGGGTGGCTTGTCGGCTCGAGTTGGCAGATAGTACTGAGAGGCAAAGAGAAAAGGAGGAGAAGAAATGAGGAAAGGGAGCAAACTGGATGTTACCCTTGTGTGTGTAGCGAATTACGACATGGAGGTCGAGTTGGACTGGTCGTCGGGAAGGCTTTACTAATACCGGCTTGCTCCGGCCGCCGTCTCCACTGCGGCAACAGAATCCTCCCAACATGCCACACCACTACCCTCGAGCATGGTATGGACAAACACAGGCGCCCAATACCACGACGAAAGCACACTGCCACGAAGTATTACAAAAAATGAAAACAAAACGTATTTCGGGTGTGCCGCGTGATGATCAGGTTTGGCCTGACATGACGTTTCGTGGCCTCTACTGGTCACTTCTTCAAGAGGGAATTGATGTCCCCGTTGCCGGTGAGGGATATATATATCTCAGAAGGGTGAGTTGGAGGGGGAAGAGGAATGAGGGGTGGAGGGAGAGGTACGTGAAAAATGTTTATTAAGTATGGGCATCCAAGTGTGGCTTACTTGGAGGCCACCAATCTCTATTGAAATTTTCTTTGTTCTTCTTTGTCTCAATGGCCTCACGATGCAGGCTTGGTTTGAACCTGTTGACCTTGGCGATTACTTTTGTTCAAACCAAGCCTGCATCGTGAGGCCATTGAGACAAAGAAGAACAAAGAAAATTTCAATAGAGATTGGTGGCCTCCAAATAAGCCACACTTGGATGCCCATACTTAATAAATATATTTCACCTACCTCTCTCCCTTCACCCCTCATCCGTCTTCCCCCTCCAACTCACCCTTCAGAGCTATATATATTCCTCACCGGCCACGGGGACATCAATTCCCTCTTGAAGAAGTGACCAGTAGAGGCCACGAAACGTCAGGCCAAACCTGATCATCACGCGGCACACCCGAAAAACTTTTTGATCACCATGAGCCGCGAAAGCTTCAATGAACAAAAATGAAAGCATTATCATTACTTTCGCAATTCATTGGTCTATCAATCAAAAGATTGGTTGACTGCAGCCCTCCATCCTTCCCTGTCTAATTCTATCTCCCTTACTCCCTGGTAGCTCTCTTTGTTTACCTTATTAATTTGGTCCAATTGTTTACCTCTTGGCCTTCCTCTCGTGACTTTTCCCTCCATTTTTCATTCAGTTATATTCTTCACAAACTCATTGTACCTCAGGGTGTGCCCAATCCATCTTATTCGTTTTCACAGTATGGTGTTCTATATGTTTTTTCCTCATCTACTCTTCTGTACACTTCTTTATTTCGGATTTTATCCGTCCATTTGATCCTCAGCATCATCCTTTAACACCAGGTTTCGAATGCTTCTAATCTTTTCTGGGCTACTTTTCCATTGGTTCATGATTCCGAACAATAGAGTCCACGCTCCTCATGAATGTTTTTACGTACTGTTTCCTTGTTTCTAGTCCTATCTTCTTTTGAACCCAGTAGTTGTATTTTCATCATGAACTCTTTCTTAGCTTGGGCTATTCTGCGCTTGACGCCAGTTGTACATATTCCGTCCCATGTAATGGTTCTTCCGTGGCAGGTGAAGGAATCCACTTGCTCTAATTTCTCTCATCTTAGCGTGACTTCTGCATTCAGCTTCTCTCTTCCACATACTAGGGTTTTGGTCTTCTTATTTATATTCATGTTATATTCTTCTAGAACTTTTTTCCATTTGGTTCAGTGATCTTTGAAGATCATTACTATTTCTTGCTATGACTGCGATATTGGATACTTTCGCAAATTCGACTATAATAGGAAAAGTTTTTTTTTTATCAATTGAAACGTTCCGAGTGGTACGGCGTGATATTACGTCACGGTGAGCTTTATGCCGTAACTGATAACGTGTTATGTCGTCATCGGTAAACTTAGTCTCTCAGTCATCAAAGAGGGTAACTTTCTAGAGGCCCGAAGTATTCCTCCATCGCTATAGCTCTAGAACCATAGCAGTGTAGACCCTTTCAACTATTTTTTTCTAATTGTAAGACTAGAGGTATCATAGTATCACGCGACCACATGTAATTACTGTGTAGATTTTCTTTGATTTTTACACTAATTTGAATATGCACGAGAATCGGGTTGGTGAGGTGACTAGAGTACTGGCTTCGTATCTTGAGCGTCTGGGTTCAAATTCCAACGGCGGTGGAGATTTTTCAGAATAATCTCAATCCTTTATTGAGTGCTATTTTTAAAAACCATTACACGTACAGTACAATTACAACTACAGCACAATTACAACTACAGCACAATTACAACTACAATTAACCGAACTACAACAATCCGGATCGTCAATTATCCGGATAGCTTTTAGAGAAAAATTCTCGAAAATCGTTTTTTTTACAGTCACGAAATTAGGCTATTCGAAACGTGTATTATATCTTTCATACCACTGATATCGTCTGACAGTTATTGGTCACAGCACATAAGTTTCTTTATCGTTCTTAGATCAATCCGAAGCGAAAACGTTAAGAAGTATCCATAGAAATTACCTTTCTTTGTGAGTTATCCATTTATCCGATTATTTGATTTACCGGATGGGGTCCGGCCCCTATTGATACGGGGATAATTGGAGTTTTACTGTACACTGCTCCGTCCGATGAACTAGAAGTAAATACCGCAGTCCCATTTGCACCTATCACTAATATTCAGAGTATTTTAACGGCAAAGCCGAGTTTCTCTCCACCCTTCCTCCATTCTCCAATAGTCCCTCTTTTACCAAACTACCCACGTATGCTAAATGGCCTCAACTACCGGTCGCCCTCCCCAAACATCCCTCCCAACTCCATGCCTTATAGCCACTCGGGCTTCAACAGCCCTTCTGCTCCTCCCTCAGCAAAGCAAATACAACCCTGTATGAGCGCATTTACTTTTAGCATTTTACTTTACCATTTTCTGACAATGGTTTTCGTTCTTTACGTGAGCCAAAAAGGACCCTTCCCACTTCCCGCGTTTTCCGGATGTGAGCCAGGGACCTATCAATTGAAGAACTGGCGGGTGACACCCCCACGAACAACATAAATACCGGCCCTTTCGAAGCATTTTCCACTTCAGCCTGGCCTGAGGACGCCTAAAGTATAGTAGGTGAAACGTCGCCACCAAAATGACAACGCGGACGAATGCCGGAAACCTGCCTGACTGCATTACTTTAACATTATTTATTTTTAGCATTACTTTACCTCCTCATCGAACGATTCCTACGCCAAATGTAATTCTCCCCCTATCCTCTCTATTTCCCAAACCATCACCTTATTCCCTGCTTCAATCCTCATCCTATAAGACGAGCCCGCACGATCTCCTCCTCCCAAACTCTTCATACGGGCCCGGAGGAATCCGGTCTTGCGGCTAAGGAGATAAGGAATCCGTTTGAAGACGAGCTCACCGCCTTTTAAATGTCTGCCTCTGATACGAATGCGGATGAGCGGGGCTCGGTAGTGAGGACTAGGGTTTGTTGGTGGAGGCCTTTAGCGGCTTCCCATTAAACTTATTTTTTACCCTACTCCTCTACCTACCCCCCACATAAAAGTGCTTCCACGTTCTCTTCTTGCACACTGTCACAAGCGTGCAGGAATTTCCCTACGATCCTCAACAAAGTTTCATATAATTTTCGCAATCACACCAGCCTTTGAGTCGATTATTTCCTCTATATACAAGGGGGCTTCTCAAAGATTGCAACTGTCAATCTTTTCATTTTACTGCGTCTTGTCCCCAATTGTTTCTAGATTTCAAAGTTACACTAAAAGCAGCATGCAAAGAAAGCGGGCAGAGAGAGGCATTCAGAAAAAAAGATTCCCAGCTCATTTGAAGATTTTCACCGTGCAAATCTTTTAGCCGCTCATCCGTGGAGAGAAAAGCCTACTGAAGCCTTAAATATTATGTAATCGTTTGAGGACAGTCGCGAAGGTGATAATCCTTTTGTTTAATGTGGCTGGAGCGTTAATATCACCAAATACTAGGGCGACACATAATTTAAGTACATCTGTTTGTGCGGGTGAACTCACCATATGGATATCACCAATGGAAGTGAAACTATAATTATATTATACATTTTCACCTAAATTTGAGCATGTTTTGACTTGAGCTGTAGATAGTTTTCGGTACGGTATTCGAAATTTAGGCGAAAATTATATTTTAATATGTTTTCTCGAATTTATCTCTCTCGGCGTGACACCTTGATATTTGTTAGTAACCATTACCTATAATAATATGCATTATTTTACATTAAGAAGAAAATTTGCACACCTATACGTTGAAGAATTGTTTCGAAATTTATCTAATATTTGATGACGCTGCAAGTTAAAAATGCACCAAATTGTCAAAAAAAATCGGTAAAATGCAACTATTTTCACTTTTATCTGCACATTGACAGAATCAAAACAAACTTTGTAAATTTTACAATGGATTTTATTCAATACGACCGGTTTCATCGCATAAGCGACATCTTCAGGTCACCTGAAGATATCGCTTTTCCACTAGGAGAAATGCAGTTCTTCCTCCAACACTCATTAGCAATGTGACAGTTAATCTTGATAGCCAACTCTTTTTTTCACACGTGAAGCCTATAGAAGTTACTTATACATGTAAAAACACTATCTCAAATGCTAGAGACCATGATGAAATCCCTATAGATTTTATAAAAAAATCATTACCAATGATATTACCCGATCTTTTAAATATATTTGACTCCTCCTTACAACTAGGCATATACACAACTATTTGTAAAAGAACCTTGCTAAGGCCAATTCCTAAATGCTCTAATCCTTCCAATCTGAGTGATTATAGACCAATAGGATTACTATGCTCCACCGCAAAAATACTCGAGTGAATAGTTTTCGACCAAATTAACACATACATTACCTAACGAGATCTGCACGACCCAAGACAATCAGGTTTTAGGAAGGGACATAGTACTCAAATCATACTGCTTCGCCCAGCTGAAGACATTATACAAGCAATGGATAATATATAACTAACTGTTCTTGTTCTGTTTGATTTTTCACAAGCATTCGACTCCGTGAACCACTTCCTTCTTTTACAGAAGTTAAAAGGGTTTCATTTTTCGGGCAGTGTAATCAAACGGTTCCGATCATATCTTACCGGGCGAATGCAAGCAGTAATAGGAAAGACCGGAGATACATCTAACAGGCTACACGTGGACACTGGAATGGTGCAAGGATCTGTCCTCAGTCCATTACTATTCTCTTTGTTCATTAACGACCTACCAAGATTCGTAATTCACTCCCAATATTTTATATATGCAGACGACTTCCAAATTTGCCAAAATTCAACTCTAGAAAGCCTAACACAGACTATTGCTAGCTTAAATGCTGATATTGTCCATATTAACGCATAGGCTGAGACCAATGGCCTAAAACTAAATGAAAAAAAACTAAGGCTATTATTATTGGCAGTAGGAACCTTACCTCTATGATACATTTTCACCACATCCCAGCAATCACAGTCAAAAATTAAGCTTTCCCCTATGAAGAACTCGTAAAACATCTAGGGGTAATAATGGACAGGAACTTAAATTGGAATGCCCACTGCCTAAATACTAGAGTTAAAGCTATAAAACTCTTCACAATTATACAAATCCAAACACCAGTTGCCTACAAACTTACGAGAATCAATCGTAAATGCAATTATTTTCCCACATTCTGATTACTGTTGCGGTGTACTAAGTAATTAACGAAGAAACAAATATTAAGCTCCAGATTACTATGAATGCTACTGTGAGATTTGTATGTAGTCTAAAACGGTGGGATCATGTTTCTGATTTATACAAGAGACTAAAATAGCTTAAGCTTAGAGAAAGACGGCTTTATTTATCTATTCTCTCCACCTTCAAAATTTTCAAGTCAACCTGTCCTCCCGTACCTCTTCAACTCCTTTATTTTCAAAAAAGACATCCAAAACCAACTAACAAGATCCCATCATTTATACCTACAGATCCCACAGCACAAAATTGAAATGTACCACAAATCATACATCGCCACTGTACCAAGAAATTGAAATTCTCTCCAAATACTAGATGTAAAAAATTTAATCCGTACCTTGTTTTAAATAAAATTATTTAATTCCATATTCACGAAAATATGTTAAAGGAGAAAGTGAAAATAAAAATAATTATTGTAACACTATAATCAAAATTTATTTTTTTGTGTAAACACTTTCCTATATTTTTTGTGTAAATTTATTATTATTAATTATATTTTTGTGTAAGTGATAATTATTGTACCAAAATGTCTGAAAGACCGATAAGGGTCTACGGCAATAAACGTCTTATTTATTTATTTATTTAATCCTTACTACAACGAAGTCCTGCTCCTCAAAGGGAATCAATGAATCACAAAGACAATTCCAGAGGTCGCAAGAAACAGTTTCGCAAGTAAAATCCTCTGTTATGTCAATAAAAGATCACAACCAATTGCAAATGTCATGATAACTCCTGGATAATGTATCATTTGTAATAGTGGTATGATTGTTCCACAATTGCATTACTTTAATTTCTATGGTCACAGTTGCATCATCATGTCACATCTCAAGATTTGTACCACATTATAGGCTTCTGTGTTTTGTCTCTCTTTTGCCACACGAAAAAAAAGAGCGCTCCCAACCCAACAATCTAGTAATAAACGTTTTTAGCCATCTCGATCGCAGCTTTGAATTTCATGAAAAATCATATGGAATTTTACTATATACCCACAATAAAAGAGAGAACTTGCACCAAATTTTCGTAATTCTGGATACTGCATAAAAACAACCGGAAGATGCCCACATCTCCAGTAAAAAAGGTCCTTCCTGATGAGGGGAGGTGCGCGCGAGCAAATATGCATATAATGCGACCGAAACCATAGCAAAAGAAGAAGAATATCTGGTAGATAAAGGACTCCAACGAGGTGGCGAAGAGACCATGAATCAGAAAAAAGGGTAAGGGGAAAGAAGACGAGGAAAAAAAAGGTCGAGATGAAGGCGAATTGAATTCGGAAGGCCAAAAATAAAATAAAGCATTAACCTCAAAATGGAGATGCGATGGAGTGTTATTTGAGGCAGAAAAGAGAGAAAAAAACTGTGAGGAAGATAGAGATGTGGGGAATGGATGGAATCTGGTGTGAACGTATAAATAAAGAGGAGGAGATATAAAGAAAGATGGGGTGGAAGGAGGGGAGTGGATTATAAGGAAGATAGGTAAAGGAGAAAGAGAGAGAGAAGGGTTGATTTAAAGCACCATTTGGGGGAAGTGATTCATGTCCGCGTGGACTATGAGAGAACGTCGGAGCCCGAAAGGCCTTTTGCCGCCCAGTTAATGGCTCGGGAGAGATGGAAAAAAACTTGGACCGGGAAAAGAATGAATCTTTTGAGGGGACAAGAGATGCGCAAGCTGGGTAAAGCGACTCGCGAAGCCTTTGAGGAGCGGTGCGGAAGAAAGGGAGAAGAAAAGGCGGCAAGCATCTAGAAGGAGATGGAAATAAAACGCAGGAAAGGAGAGGAGATTCCGGTAGCAAGGCACGCTACCGTCAGATAGCAGCAAAAGATGTGTCAGAGAAGATCGCAAGCAGGAAAACGAATTCCGTAATAAACGTTTTCAGGCATCTCGATCGCAGCTTTGAATTTCATGAACAATCGTATGGGGTTTTACTATATACCCACAATAAAAGAGAGAACTTGCACCAAATTTTCATAATGCTGGATACTGCATAAAAACAACCGGAAGACTCGGCGCGAAATCGGGAGGTTCCGGGTTCGAGTCCCGGCCACGGCTCATTTTTACCCTCTGATTTTTTCGGCTCAACCATCTTCCACATCACCAGTATCTTCGTCCAATTTAAGTTATATGTTTCCTATCTCTTTCTTTCACCTTCTGTTCAAATTATTATATATTTATTCGCTTAAAGGCGGCGTGTGAGTGAATGAAAAAAAAAAAAAATATATATATATATATATATATATATCCTTTACCTGTGTTATCTCTCTCTGAAGAAGGTGGCGGCGATCCACCGAAATATACAAAACCCATGTGAGTGTCTTTTTATGTGTTTCTCCTTTTTAGTCACCCTAGTGACGAAGTATATTTTTTGTGTTCACGCTCGTGAAAGCTTCCGAATTAGTTATATATAAAGTTTTCTTTTGTGTGTATCCTTTTGGCGTGTTTCTCAATCAATGAAGGATCACACGTGGTGAAAATATATACCAACTAAGGCGTCACAGGCGTGACAAGCTAAAAAATATAGGCACACACAAAAAAAAGGAAACACACGTACTCCTTCCCCTCTTACACCTTCGTCTCCCCCTCTTTGCCATCCCATAACTCAATCTCTATCCCTTTCCTCATTTTTACTCCTTATCTTGAGAAAGGTGGATGCCAATATCACCGAAATATTGGAAAATTTGTGTCTACATTTTTATCGACCACCCTCTTGGCATTTATGCAACTTTCAAGTTTCTGTCATATTTTTCCTTTCCATGTTCTTATTTTAAAACAATTTTATGACACCAATTTTTTTGGTCATCTTTACTTATATTCTTAAATAAAGTTTTAGTTTAAGGGGTGCGAGAATATATTAATTTTTTTTAGGAGTAAGGGGCATAAAAAAGGTTGGGAATCATTGCTCTAGAGTAACAGCATAACATTATTCCAAAGAAATTGGGACGGGATCAGCGATCACGGATCAATGATTCAGTAAGAAAGTCAGCAAGAAAGATTTTTTAACCAAGGGAGGATCTCTTGCGGAAGATGATAGTGTAGGGTCAACCAGATTTACAATTAAGATGAAACAAAAATTAAACGATAAACAACATAGCTACTTCTCTAAGCATGGCTGCCCGTCAAAACTGTAGAGCCCATAGCCTCATATTTAATAACACTATAGAAATACGTACTGACAATTTTTCCGTTACTTTTTAGCATTAAAATTCAATATAATTCAAAACATATGTATACTCTGACATTTTACACCACATTTTAAATGATTTTGAAGCAATTTTGTGGAGTTTTCTACGAGTTTCAATAGCATTTAACTGTCTAGGCACTTTGATTTAAACGAGAGAAGCATTATTAAGAAGGAATTACTTTACGCACAATTAGTTGTTAAATCCCTTAACAGCCTTATTTCTTCATTTGGATAATATTTTTTCAGAAAGATAAGAAAACCGAAATTCTAAATTAAAATATATGTATATAATATCGTCTGAGAAAACGCACTCGGCGAATAAAAACACGAATATAAATATACTTTTAAAACACAGGCACACGAAAATTAAAAGGACACTCACAGAAAAATTTGCGGGACGTTTCGACGGGCAAGCCGCCATCGTCAGCGACAAGAGACTAACTAGTGGTCTGTTACCTCGGGTGGGGGGGGAAGCGGAACAGGAGAAGGGAAGGGGGCTGGTGGGGAGCGGGAGCAAGGGGTTGCTATTGGTCAGTGGGCCAAGTTAAGCCCGGGCGATTCAAATGCTCTTAAGAACCAGATGAATGCCATCTCGCGAGTCCTCAATTCAATATTAGTTGCTGATTCGGGGAGGGCTTCTAATATAGAGAGAGAGAAACATTTATTGAAGGTCTGACGATGGGAAGCGGTATGTTTAGGAATGGGATCAATGAAGGGAGGACATGTGGTGGAGTGGCGGTGCCCATTCATTCGTATTGAAAGCGGGGTAGTACATTCGCCAACATAAAATGCCGGGCAGAAATTGCACGAGAGACGGTAAACGATATTTGTGGAAGTACAGTTGGCTGCTGAGGAAGATTTATTTGAAGAGGACGTAGCAGAAGAGCGTAGGAGGGAGCAACATTTGCACCTGGGACGGTTGCAAGTTGTGGAGAGTGGTGGAGAGGGGGTGGTCGGTTGAAGGGGGGGTTTCGTAGATTTTATGATATCTCGCAGGTTTACGGGACGCTTAAAAAATACTGTGGGACATGAAGGTAATAGGAGGGTAGTGGAATTATTATTCTTTAAAATTAGGTATCGATCGCGGAGGATGCTTCTGATTTTATGGGAGCCAGGGAAGAATGTGGTGATGAGGCTGAGTCTGTCAGGATGGTGGGTTTTGGCCCGAGGGGTGTAACTGGCAGAGGGGGGCAGGATTTGATTGGTAAGAAGCTTTTTGGGGTACTCACGTTCTCTGAGGGAGTGATATAGGTTATCGGTGTATTGATGAAGGGAGTTGTTGTTGGAAACAACAAATTCATCACCTCCGTCCATAAAAAACCCACTAACCATAACTTTTACCTTCATTTCCATAGCTGCCATCCACCACATACCAAACGCTCCATTTCATATTCCCTCTCTGTCCGCGGCCACAGAATTTGTAACGACGCCCACTCCATATATATATATATATCCACCGCAAGTTTTGAGAGGAGGCTTTCCATTGAAGGGAAAAATGCTACTGGTAATAATTATAGATTATTCTTATCGACTTACTCCTATAAATTGATAAATAGTTTAAATTGCCATAAATATAAGATATTAAAAGCTCATGGAAAGGTTTATAACATTATAAATTTCAACAAATGACTCGTAAATTGACGGCTCTCTCATATGTATATGACTGAACCCTTTCATATCTAGTAACTTGCAATGAGAAAATGACTCCAATCAGAAATGAAATAATTAGTTGTAGTGAGCTGAATTATTTTAAAGAAACTATCCAATTATTCTTTTTATGTGCACTGTTTATCTAGGTAATATTAAATTAAAACACAGATTATTTACCTGAATTACCTTTTAAAATTCGCCATATTTCTACGCAAATACTGTTATACGGTAATTAATGACAAAATAAACTTCAGATTAAATTCAGAGAATTATTTCTCTGCTAATCAGCGATTATCAATCACAATAATCTATTGGCAGTCGCATTTCATCCTCTGTTTAATGAACAAACTAATAGATATTTTATACACCCATTTCCAAAAGTACGGATCCTATGCACGCTTTTGGGGGAATAAGCACTTCCCTCAAATTAATTATGAATTCAAAAAACAGTGATGGGAAATATGTCCCGATTAATGTTTTTAGAGCGGTTTTGTCGGCCTCCGGGAGCGCAATCAGTCCAACTAGGATTTGTGTGTTATATGGAAATGCTTCGATAAACTTTGCGAGAACGTATACAAACCGGAATTATTATTCATCCCATTCACGGCTGAGTGACGCGAGGTTTTCGTCGCTAATTGCCTGCGCTTTGATTAAGCTCCCTCACACTCAAACGTTCGGTGAAACACTACTTATATACCTAGGAAATTATGGGCAGCGATATTTTGCGGGATAATAATTCGCGAAATGTGCGCGGATTTCTTTTGTTTAGTTGGACGAGGAGAGGGAAGCTTTGACACAAATGTTCTCTTCTATAATTGGCCACGATATGATTTTGTACAAATGTGAGAATCGCATCACGTTTTACAGTGGAATAGGTCAATATCGTATGCGATTACAAGCTTTTGCGTCAGACAGTATGCTAACAGTATTAATTCCCTTTGAATATTCATAAACAACGACAAACACTCAATAGCAATAAAATAAATACAAACGTTTCAGAATGCAAACATTTACGTTTTCGTTCAACGTAATTTCAAATTGCTCTTTACTTTGTCTAAAGAGTGAACAAATTATTCTTCTACTCCATAATAAATACAGATTTTTTTAATGCAGTGTAAAACCTCATCCTAAATACCAGATAATCAGAAATCAGAAAGAAAAACAAAACGTTAATTTTAAGTAAATATGACTTAACTATAAAGCTGCATCGCTAAAAAGAAAGGTAAAGATCAGCTAAGATGCTTCCTAAATCAGCAAGCGGGTTTCAAGAGAGTTATCACAAAAGGGAGACAGCTTCATTCACTACCTCAAAAGATTTGTTTCGATTAATTCTATCTGAAAATGTATAGATTACTCTGGCATAATTCAGGTGAAGGGATTGGAAAAACCCAGGAGTAGACATTTTCCCTACTCCTTCCGTATGTACTAACAGAGAAAAAATGCATGTTTACTTCTGTGCGATATTACCAGCTATGTAAAATATTGCAATTAGCCAGAAGAACAAAACTTAAGAAAAACTTAAGACTGTAACACACTTTTTAAATTTCCATTCCTTTTTGACCCTTTCACATTGATTGAAGCTCACATTGGAGTAAAAAAGAATAGGATTTATAGAAAAATGACTTTCGAATGTGTATTCAATAATAAAAAATACTTTTTTCAACGGTTCAAGGCAAAGCAACAAGCATATTCAGGAGAGAGTTGTTATAAAAATATGTATTTGTCAACCAAATTCTTTTCCCAGCAATAGATTCCCGCATTTTTCCAATTTATAATAATGATTACCCGACTGCAATGTACCATTTTTCTTCTCCACTGAAATATGTCACAGGAATAACGCATCCTACAACGAACATGATCTGCCAAGTCTTCTTCAGCATATTTTTTTTCATTACGTGGGACCACTGCATTTCTAAACTCTAATGGCGGGTTTCTGATACGTTCATTCTGATTTCCTTATGAAAATGCACATAACAATTCCGCGGAATGCGTGGCCAATTTTTCCCAAATAATTTTAAGAAAAACATCAAATAAATCATCTATTTGCGAAAAATGCACATACCCACAATAATTCTCATTGCTTTTTGTTGTTGCACGCGAGAAAAAAAGTTCAATATATTGACATTAGCTCGAAATAATAAAAAAAATTACTTTGTTTATGAAATATGTGAAATAATTTATAACCGCATGAATTTCCGCCGTCGAATTTTTAAACCAGATGCCATGAATGTCATCGCTGGTGTTTAAAAGTGCTTATTAAAACTCATCGAAAAAAATAAAAGGAAGGCACAAAGCCGACTGCATAAATATTAATGAGATGAAAAAAGGATCGGTCTTTCAAACCAAAAGAAGGGATCAATGCACCGAATTTATAATTTACGCATTCTGTATGATTACGAATTAATTGTGTTTATAACAAGGAATTAGAATAATGCATTTCCAATAATGTATCCCCTAATAGATTTAAGGGTAATGTTAATGACAAAATATAATTTTTCGAAAGCCTTTTTGATTGCCCTCGAAATATAATTCAACGCCTCTGTATGAATTCGTAACTGTTTTGACGCCGGGACTGTATATTTTTTATGATTATTTAATCTTAACGAGCGCTTTTATGTTTCAATCAAAAACCGCCCTCTCACATTTCCCCCTGCTCACCCACTGTACGTAATTACACATCAAATTCATATTTAAAATAAAAATAAGGGCTGCTAGTCTCTGCTATATATTTCCCCCCACCTCCTTTTTTACACCACTTTCAATTTCATCCCATTGTGCCCTGATGAAAACAAAATTAAACTACTATCCAACAATCGAACCAAAGCTTGCTGAACACAGTCTAAAAATACAAGGGAGCTTGACATCCGCTCTTGTCCACTGCATTCTTGGCAACTCAAGAGTATATTTGTTTCCTCTCATTTCATGCACTATTCGAAACAGGTGACGCATCATCAAAGGTGAGCATCGAAGCAAAACAGAACGGGAGGAAAGCTGACATGCGCTGGAGTGCGCTACAAAACAAAAGGAGTTCGATACCCGGATTCCCACCAGTTGGAGTTGAGCTGATTAGCAGTATCGTAGAGAAAACCGACGGATTGACTATCAAACCGGAATCGCGAAGCTCAAACCGACGGATAACGGGCAAGCGCCTAGTTATTACTCATGAAATGCACTTGCTTAAAAATATTTTTATATTTTATTCAGATAATTATTCAATTTAAATCCTAATAACGCCTGCCTTAAAAAAAACGAGAGTGAAATGAAATTACGAACATGAAAAAATCCTTACCTAAACCTATAACATCCCCGTTAAATACTATCACTGAAGCACTTCAAATGACGATGCTGCCGAAAAATCAATTCAAAGTTGAAATTTTAGCAGACAATCATGCAGAAAGCACAAATAAGAGGAACATCAATAAGGGTATGAAAGATTCAATTTGAACTTTGCTTTTCTGGGGACAAAAAGGATAACGCGTACTAATTAGCAATTAACTTTCGTCGATGTTAACAGAGAGTTGAAAATATCTAATGCCAGAGACAATTATTCAGGAATGAGAATTCAATTAATTACTCTGAGAACTATAACAATTTTACTTATTCTGTGATTTTCTCACATGGAAGTGAGGGAAAAAATAAATAGAAATTATAAAACGAAACACAAGCTGTTTAACAATGGCTTACATATTTTTACGATCGCTACATTTCAAGTGGTACATTTCCATGGTCATTAACATGTGGAATATCTGCATTGACCATTTGATAAAAATCACTAGGGACAAAAACCCAATGATAATTTATGAAGTTAGGCTATTTTTTAAAAGGCATGAATTTCTGTTGCCTAATAACCCCTGAAAATAATTTTTTTCTCATTTAAATTTCGAAAGTTTTCCTTCTGTAGACTTTGGGTGATAGTTTTTCCGTGGTGATGTAGTCTTATAGAAAGAAATTAAAATTACTGACTTTATAAGAAGGGTTCTAATGGCCGTCCAGGGGTATTTGGTCTCAAATATGACCATCAAGTACTGAGAAAAATTTATACTCTCTTAAGGTTAGGTTTACTAACAAACCATGTGTGTATGCTGATCCTAATTTCCCAGTTACTTGCAGGCATCTGAAAGAGGTCTCTACCACTCGACATGAACTTATGACATCCTTCGATGAATGAGTAGGTCCATCACTATTTTTGCCGCGAGCAATTTTCATGTCCCTTCTGGAACGCTCTCTACTTCTCTCAAGCATACTTCACACCTGATTTTCTTCTTCAGTTTGCGTTTCACAACCCCTGCAATATACCCGAGCAAATCTTCAATGTGCTCACACAAGAGGGTAGATTTAGAAATGCTTGAGTAGCTAGGCTCACCACCCCTCAAAGGAAAGTTGTTGGCTGAAATATGGGGGTTGGTGGGTACTCCACCACTGAAAACAAAAAGAATTACTGTTTTCCTGTGGTACACAGTTACCTGTCTGGAGAAGGCGAAGCTTATTATGCAGGAAAGTTCTTTTACACGCCATCTTAAAATGGGCAAAGGTAGGATTATTATTTAATCCTCCTTTGCTCCTAATAACGCTGAAAAGTGTCTCAAGGAGGTCCTGGGACAACGTGTATGTTACCAGGAACCTAAGTCTCCCAGAACCCACCAAGTCATTGCATAGCCCCATCACACTTTCCATGCACACCAGAAACCCAAAGAAGTCAGTCTTTCTACCACTTTCAATAACCTTTTTTATTCTTCAAACCCAGTATATAATCCTTAACATTTCCCAACATCTCCATGAATTGTCCCTGGTTCCTAGCACACATGGAAGGTTTGAAACCTTAGCTTAAAAATTTTTAAGTTATTAAATGTTGAAGAAGTTGTTGAACGACATAATGAATTTTACAGTGGGCTCACACCCAACAAACCTTAACATCTCCACTGCTGCCCAAGGTTATGTAAAGCATCAGCTACACTGCGACTCAAAGTTTGTGCCACTAATTGCACCTTCATCTTACCACGGTACCACTGGATATATCTGACTCTCAGCGTTGTAACAGAATGGAGCCTTGGTTCAGCTTGGAGTTTAATTCCAGTTCCTCAATGTATTTCCAGTACAACATTACCTCTTCACCATCAACAAGAGTCCTTTCCTATTTCTTTCTTTTTAACAAGAAAGAGTTCCACAAAGTGAAGCCTGAAGCTATTTGTTCAATGAAGCCAAATATTTTTAAATTGGTGAAAAATTAAACTATATAAACTTTTTGCAAATTGATTTATCCATGTCTTACAGATACTGATGCCAGAATGAGATCTCTACGCATTCTCTACGCATTTTTGTCAGCCATACACTCCTCCTTCGTTTAATGGGACGCTAGGTGCTCAAGCGTAACGTATCATTTCACCATAAATACAACGAGAATTCATAAAATATAACGTTTTTTTTGTAAAATAGTAATCACATTCATTAGTTGAAATTGACGAATGGCAGAGAATAAGAACATTATCATGCACTCACAAGAAATAATTCAAGTATTGCAAGAGCATTCATGAAGGCAATACCAATCTAGAACCCACAATAAATTTTAAGATATCATTTAAAGAAATAGCAACAACAATAAAAACTTACGAGTGAAATGTAATTCCCCCTCCTTTCTTATTTTTCGTTCCTCGCAGTTACTATAACTAACGACCATGACTGCGCTGTTACAATTTCTCGGGAAAAAATAGTAATAAGCCACAAATTTCACTAAGTTTTTAAGCGTATATATCTCACTGAGCATTTCCAACGAATACAGCCGAATACAACCCAGCTATTGCAAAAAATACCACCACTGTAAACAGAAAGGTTTCCTCTCGCATTTAAACTTCTACCCCGGAAACGTATTGCCAGGAGTCACGTGGTCAGACAAAGTAGTGATTGCACACATGCGCAGGAGCTAAAACTCGATCTACCCTTAATACCTCTAAGAGCAGTATTTGCTGGCTCAAGGTGCGGATATTTTTGGCTCATCGCACATATGAAGCAAGGCGTAAAGAATGGAAAATATGTCTTTAATAAGTCGAGTATGATAAAAAGGTGCATAAATGTACGCTTTCCGTTTTTTAATTAAAACACATGGATATTGTATATTTCCCGCAGGTTTTCTTTCTAGTTTCGTCGTGCGTTCTCATTGTGCAAAAATATTTCTTCTTTTTCTTCCCAATTACTTTCTAGGCTCGCGTCTATTTCCTTCAGCACACGCTCAGATTAATCCATCTCCACATTGTCCCATGATCTTTTCCTTGTTCTGTCCACACCTCATCTTCCACCTGGAAGCTTATCTCTGTCAATCTTAGCTATTCTTTCGTCTTCCACTCTACCCATGTGGCCATTCCATTCCTGTTTCTGTCAGTTTACCATGTCATCGATACTCTATTAATGGAATTCCTGTATGATAGTATTTATGATTAATTAAAATACAGAGTACTTTCCTACAAATTGTTATTTGTACGACGCGTTTCACCAATATACGGTATCGTCAAGCACAGTAAGTTTGTTTAAAGAAATTTCTGTACCCGACGATGCCTTAAATCGGTGAAATGCGTCGTATATATGAAAATTTGTAGAAAAGTACTCAGTATTTTAATTAATCATGAATACTTACAGGATGAACTTCCACGAAGTGAAGCCTACCACTGTCAAGTTTATTCCCGCATGATGTTTTCACTTCTCATTCTACCCTATAAGGGTTTCCCTGGTATTTTTCTAAGGATTTTCATTCCTGTAGTTTCAAGAATTATTTAAGTTTTATTTTTCACAAGCCTATTCTTGGGTGTGTACCTTGTTGTGGTGAAGAGGCTTGTGAGCCCCAATGAATCAGGTCTATACCGGTAGCAGCATTACTACTGTGTTGGATCCCATCTTCTGGTGCAGTTGCGTGCGTCAGCATTTCAGCGACAACAGTTTCTCCTCCGTTACAGGAGAGGCGTCTTCTGATCACGCACACACATAAATACACCCAGCCCACATACGGGGGCGTGGCACGCAAGCCGCAGCTGTGCCGGATGATGGGATCTAACGTACCAACCCGCTGCGGAAGGCTTCGCTCCAACAGCGTTGCTACTGGTACCTTTGCCGGATAGGCCTGGGAGGAGAGACCAGTCCAAATGACAGTAACGCCGATAAGCTGAGCTAGTTACCCTAAAAGGCTAAAGGCCCTAAAACCCCATTACTCAAAGTGCATGTAGGTACTATACCACGGATTAGAATGGATCATATTATACAGAATAGCGATGAATTTTAATGTTAATAATTGCAATTTCTGCATCGCATTGGCGCTACGCATGCTAAATGCTACAAGGCCGCCATTAACGTGCTAGGTCGACACAAGACCCCGGTTAGCGTGACGGAGATGATACAAGTTTTGGGTTGGGACGATCTTCAAACGAGTAGGAAAATCGACCGGTTCAGTGCGGTGTACAGGATTGTCTCAGGAGACAAGGGCTGGGAAGAATAAAATGGAGACATGGAGAGACCAAATTATATAGGCAGAATGGACCACCCATATAAAATAAAATTTTGAAAACAAAAAACTAAAGCGGCCAAGGACTCGTTTTTTAATACTCACTCAGAGATTCAACCCGAAGGTTGGTTTGGATAGTTGAGGGTAGAGTTCACCCCGGACTAAGCCACAGGCGTGAGAATATCACACATTCAGGGTAGGGGGGCCAGTTCCTTTCCCTGGGCCACCTCGTACTCCGAGGAGGTTCGGGGGCGTCCGGCTTCACCCGAATTTGAACCCAGGACCCTTCGATCAGTAGCCAAGCACTCTAACCCCTAGGCCGCCACGCTACCTCGTTTTTTAATAGGGGAATATATAATTGAAACCGGCTGCCTGATAAACTTTTTGAGCCCTTACCCCAAACCTAAAAATCATTTAGAAGCTAATGTTTAGAAAATTTAAGACAAAATTAATGTTAAAATTCACAGCTTCAGGCTCTACTTTGTAGAAACTTTTAACATTCATTATAATAAAGTTTGCTACTTTTGTACACTTTTTATTTTTTTTAAACACACTACGCGTTTCACCAATTTTATGGTATCGTCAGGTATAGTAGTTTGTTTACATATATTATATTGTTGTCGTTGTTAGATACAGAACATTAAATTTGATTTTAAAGAAAAGTTTACATTAAAAAATAACGAAAAGGAAATGAAACAAAAATGAAAAGGAGGGTTAAAAAAATATTAATATGAAAATAATAACAACAAAAATTTACATACACTGCTTGGCAAAAACAATGAAATCAAGGAGTGGTCAATCAATTTTTTAATGTAAACTTTTCTTAAAAATCAAATTTAATGTTCTGTATCTAACAACGACAACAATATAATATATGTAAACAAACTACTACACCTGACGATGCCATAAAATTGGTGAAACGCGTAGTGTGTTTAAAAAAAATAAAAAAGTGTACAAAAGTAGCAAACTTTATTATAATGAATGTTAATGTTTTTTTTGTAACTTATGTTAACACATCCTTATCATGTTTTTCTTTTTTTTTCTTCATATAATCATGTGATCACATTTTCTTAGGTGCATGTCTCCTTTCATTGCCACCAGGCATTTGCCTACTTGCAATGTAAATTTGAATAAATAAATGAATAAATAAATAAAACAACACAGTCTTCAAAGCTAAACATGAGCAACGAGTACGTTGCTGTACTACTCACAGCCAGTTGATGTTGATAAGATTACATAATATTGAATATGAATGAAAAGCTACATATGATTCCTTATACGTACTAAGGCTGTGAGATACACTAACACCATCATCTAAATGCAAATGAAACCTTTGATTCGAAAAAGGCCCGACATATCGTACATTACATTATGTAGCCCTCCAACTACTAGCGACGTGGTCACTACGTTGGACGCGAACTTCAACATGCCGTAGAACGACGTAGTGACTACGTCGCGCCGATTCCATATAAATCAGTGGAAAACCAGTGATTCCATTTAAATCTCCTCCCGACCTACGAGATGGGATTCATTAAAATCTCCTCCGGAAGGGCTGATCTGGTATCGAATGCCACATGCTATGGC
Organism: Pyrrhosoma nymphula; assembly: GCA_963573305.1. Lineage (NCBI taxonomy): Eukaryota > Metazoa > Arthropoda > Insecta > Odonata > Coenagrionidae > Pyrrhosoma > Pyrrhosoma nymphula. The sequence goes on from OY754337.1 coordinate 16,287,935, forward strand.
ATGTAGTGTGACATCCATGAACCTTGAGGACGGAAATCTTGGTGCGCTTCCGATCGTCATTTGCTCAAATTACGGGTCGCCAGTTAAAGGCGCTGGTGTTGCGAGGGAGGCCTCGGTAAATGTGAGCTTTCGTCCCGCCAGCGTTTTCGTAATTTCACCCACTTTTAACAGAGATATCGGAACCAAATTCACCTCACTTATTATGCAAACCTTGCGCATTTGTAAAATACTTTCAACACAACAATGCATCTTTTACTCTAGGAATGGGAAACTTTCAAACCTGAGAACTGCGATTTTTCCTCTCCGCCATCTTGTGAAAAAATGCCGTTTCCTCTTATCCACCGTGCGTGGCGCAGCGATCGAGCAGTTGCTTCTCTAGCATACAGAGACCTTTCCTACACAGTTTCTTCCCTCCTTCCACTCAGACTCACCCCGCAACAGCCATTTAACACAATCATTTTAAGACTAGAAATTCTTGGCCTACCACGCGGTTGCAGCCCCTCTAGTTGGAACTTGATTTCTTTCGCGGCCGTTGATAACACGATCGAAGTAGGAGATAAACGTCCTCTTATAAGGTTCTTGGTGACATCACTGATCTATTGATATTTCATGTTTTCACATGTATCGCGACATATCGCATTTCACGTAGTATCTAGTATATCTCAACTCGATAAATCAGGAATACTGTTGTCGATTCATCAAAGTATCGCACTTCCTCGTTCCATATGAACGTCTTTCGAACTGGCAGTCCACGTCATATAATTGGCGTTAAGGGCTCGTGAAACGTCGACAGCTCTTCTCAATTATATCGCCAGACCCTCGACTCCCTCCACACACCATGCACTTAATTGTCTCCTTTTTTTAGGACCGGCAGCCGGGAATGGGGTTGTTGAGTTGTGCATTAAGAGCGGGGGGGTAAGAAGACTAGAGAAGGGGGGGAGGGCGAAGCGAAATGCTGGGGGTATGCTGATGATGGGCGTTGAGAGAGCAGAGATCACATTACAAAGTGATTAAAAGGCAAATTTTCATCACAGCTCACCCGTTTATGCGATTTGGTTCAGACGCTTGGTCGGGTGGTCCACGTACACGAATACATTCTATCCTACGACGCCGTTGTGAAAACCACTTCGAACGGATTCCAACTTCCCTTTTGAAAAGACAGCAGAATCGAGATAGGGAGCAATAGAGTGCGACAACATTTGCTCTCCTACCTATATCCACTACTAATATTTTGTATCCGAGTGATTATTTCGTAGCAGTACTTCAGATTAACGTGCTTTGACGGCTGAGATAATTTAGCACTCAATGTATGCCGCTTTCAAACGTGAGCAACTATACTCGAGATGGATATGAGGATCTCATCTCCGATCCCAGCTATGCTTCCGTACTGTGTACTAGGGGAAACCCATCGTGGCAGACCAATGCCCTTGAGCAACTACGAGGTAGATTTTTTGAACAGTCTCATATATAACATTTCCACTTCGTGCTTACCTTTTAATGTCCCCACACGAGTATTTATTTGTCCGCCAGTAAGTCTCTGTAAAAACTCTCCAAACTTTCTCCCTTTCATCTCGTCAAGAAACATAATCTTCTTCCTCTCCGACCCTTAACCGAAGTTCCCCTTTCATAAGTCTTCATCAAGACACTCCCTCTCAACAAGTACCCCATCCACTTCTGCTGCATCCGAGAATCTCCGTCACAGATCTCCTTTCCTTCACTACCACTTCTAACTCTCTCGTTTGTCTTCCTCGCCACCCATCTTACCATCGCCATTCTTTTCCATTGCTACATCTTAAAGTCCTTCAGTCCACGGAAATTCTTATTCCGCAATAGCAAAGTCCTCGAACCATATAGCGCAACACTGCATATTAGATGTTGCGCTAACCTTTTCCAAATGTTTTTGTTCAGAGTCCTCATCATATCGTCTCCTTGGATATATACCTTAGTTCAAGGGATTCTACACCTCATGTTCCAACTATGTACACAACCCATTCTCATATGAAATACTTTCTGGTTACGCGCATTGTTCCATCTGCTCTCTACTCTCAAATAACAAACCATATTAACTTTTTCATCAGAAACTAAATCTATAAAAAGCCATCTGCTCGCAATCTTTAGGGAGTAGTGACTAAAAAGGCCATATAGATGCCCGGGTGAATTTATCCGATGCGTCGAATATCATGATCGCAAGCGAAAACACATACTACAAACCCCTCGTTATAGCAAAAAAATAACAGCGGGAACACCCAGGCTAAAAAACGCAGGAGCACCGTCTGACAAAAGGCGTAATCTCTGACAGCAGTTGCATCCACCCCTGTCCCACTCAATCAACCACTCAGCCTACCCCCTCTCCCACCACCACCCGATAAAACCAGCTCCCCCTCATTCACCACCTCTCCTTACCCTCCCCCAAATCAACAAGCCTCCCCTTAACATATCTCCCCCAAAAAATAATAATCCCTATCCCATAAGCCTCCCCTTCCCAAAGCACAGAGTCTTTCTCGATCGAACTACGCAGGATGGGGTCAGGGATGGAGGGTAGGGTGAGGAAAGAGAATCGGATATCAAATTACCATCCCCCATATTTCAGCCCCCGTTCCCGCATTACCCCTCCCCCTCTACCCTCCCCAGGGGTTCCATCCCAACTCTCATACAACCCGAACTGCATGCACCCTCTGTATCCAGTTCCCAAACCGCTCTGATGACTCACCATTTACTACCACCCCTCTTGCTTATACTTTCCATCGCCCAGCCCTCTCACTACGAGGTTATATTCTTCCCTAAATGTTTCATCCTCCATTTCCCAAACCCATCTCGCCCCACAAAACCAATCCCATCTCACCCGCTGCTCACGTTTTCCGAGCCTCCTCCGAAAATCATATAACTACGATGTTACAAATAGGGAAGGAAGCTGTCATTCATGCCTCAAAGCCCCACAATGTCCTGAACACAATACTCGTCTTTGCCAAGTACGAATGTGGCGGACAACATTTTCGGGACACTTACGCTTGAAACGTGATTATCATGAAGAACTCGTGACCAGCGTGCTTTCAAGAATGGCAACGTGTTGCTCAGGGCTGGGGTCACCCGAGGGTGAAATATTTTCAGAACTTATAGCACTCACCCAGTGGACATCCCCAATGCACTGCATTCTACACGAGATGGAAGATCATGGGTATTCAGTGATACCTGAAACAGGTCTGGCAGGAGCATTAGAGATTAAGCCCAGTGGAGTTAACCTGCTCCGAAGATAACAGGCATATGATAGGTAGCCCGTGCACCTATTTAATAAAGTAGTAGTAAAGCGAGCTACAGCGTGGTGGTCTAAAAAGTCACGGCATCATCCTAAAAACATTATGGAATAAGGCAAGAGTAAAATTGACAATTTAAGGTGTTATTTCTCGGTGGAAATTCACATTTGAAGAAACTAAATACTTCACTAGGTCCACAAACAGATAAGAGCTTAAGATTGACTGTGTAACAGTTGAAGCGCGGTTCGAATCACATTTCTGCCGACAACGCGATAAATTTTTATGTATTCAACGTAACAGTATGAAAAGGGGTTCAATATTCTCCTGACAATATTTTGGACACTCTGAAGGAGACTTAGAAATTGTGATTAAATGGCCACAGGTACGGGATTCGTGACCACTAACAGAGGAGGTAAGTCCTCTCGAACTTTATAGCACCAAATAAGCAATAAAAACCTCAAATAATACAACTGAGTAACAGTAAATCAGGCATTGAATAGAACTGCAAATTATCTCCATCGTCTCAGGCTTAACCTTGTGGAAGTTCATTTTATCGTAAATGGAAAGGAAAACTTTGTTATATTCCACCAATTTATTTTCAGGTACCACTAGTTTCGACGCAGTGGCGTCATCTTCAGGTACACCTGAAGTTCAGGTACCTGAAGATGACGCCGCTGCGTCGAAACTAGTTGTACCTGAAAATAAATTGGTGGAATATAACAAAGTTTTCCTTTTCATTTAAGATAAGTACTGCAAATATTATAACTGTGATAGGAAGAACGAAAAACATAGTAAGTTTTAAACAAGCGATGAGGAAAGGCCGTACCTAAATTGCACCAAAATGTCTGAAAGATCGATAAGCGTCTACGACAATAAACGTTTTAATTATTTATTTAAATTTCACAATTGCCAGACGCAACATGAGGATGAAAAGGGGGCAATTGGATCCCGGCACATTTTTAGTAAGAGGGAAAGGTTTGCGCGGGATACAATTGAAGTTACATTGAGTGGTAGCACAAATTAAGGAATTTTCTGAGAGCACAATAGAATGAAGGAAAAGTACCGTAGTTTTCTATCAGAACAATATCTGACAAAAGCAGTCTCTGGACGATTAGGACCAAGTGATATGCACAGAATAAAACTGGGTGTACGGCTGCATTAAATCGTTTGCCCAGAGGACATTTCACGGAACTAAAATAACAATCGCCGAAAGAAACAGTAAAATATTGTTCCACGAAGGACGAATTATAAGATTGTACAGTTGTTTACGCAGCGAAGGAAGATCATAGAATCACTTACTCGAGTTTGAGAAACAGGGCTAATGACTACACCAATATATATGTTAGTTTTTAGAAAGGAAAGAGGAGAGCAATGCACTATTGGAGTCATGAATGCATTGACAAAATAGAATTTAAGTAATGCAGACAGTTTATTTGAAATATTTAACAGTATGTGCGTAGATAGGAGGAGAAAATATATAAAGATGAAGGAGTAAGACCAAGGGAATAAAGAATAGATCAAATAAAATAGGGTGCAAAAGAGCTACAAGGTCATAAAAGAGTAAGTCGGGGACAGGGTAGGATGGAGGGTGGCAGTCAACCAATTTCAGGATATCATGAGTCCTAAAAAGTAGTGTAAGTGAATCATGTAAAATCCAAAATGGGAGAATTTAAAACAGTTAAGAAACTATAACCAATTGATGGGAATACGAAGGAAGTTCTGTAAGAGGTTTTGGAAGAGAGCAAGACCTGAAGGGAAATTTGACATTCATATCGTGCCTGAATGGTTGCTGTCAAAGTAGAGGCATTAAGCATCGTTCAAGATCAACATACTCCGTGCAAGCAAACGCAGCTGCTGAGTTCTGGCCGCTCAATTCAACCTCTGAAGGCACCATCATATGCAGCAAGGGAGAAAGCATTAACGCAATCAGTGAAATATCAGAGGAGATAACAGGGCAAAAGAAAGGCTTAGCTGCCGATGCGAGTCAATCATGTCATGGTAATCTTAAGTAATTTTATTCGTTATGAGAATAAAGTTACGAAGAGTATTCATAGAAGTGATTGGAAAGAGTAGCTATCAAACTATCAGGAAAAGATAGTTTAAAACATACCCGCGGGCACAGGCTTTGAGAGCTTTAAGCATTGACAAAGAGGAATTAAATTTAACTGCAGGAGTTATACTGTCCACTTATATTTAATGTATGATAATAAACAACACGTGTTTCAAAGCTAAGGGCGTCATCATCCATATACGTCATATACGGTCGAATTTATTGACCAAGAGGTTAATAAAGGCAGCCCGCTAAAGACTAAGCCTGCTTTGATTTGAATATTTAATTTTTGTAAGGCCAATACAGGTGGTGAAATTTTACCCTACAATTAATGCAATAGCGCCTTTATACCATTATTGCGCTGCATTATCAAGATCTACAGAAAACGTTGAGCCAAGAGAGAGGCAAGGAATGATATCAAAAGGTGTTTTTTCTATAAAAATAAATGCAACCAATCCATCCACAATATTCTCAAGATATCACCCTCGGTAACTTCGTCCTCTTTCGTCGGCTGAAAGAACCCCTGCAAGGAAGGGGTAGTTAATGAGATGATTACTGCGGTGGAGAACTTTTTTCCGAGCCAAGTGGCAGAACCCTACCTTACTTGCATACAAAGGATCGTATATCGCTGGGACCCATGGGTAAACTTGTGCGGATCTTATATAGAGGACTAACAAATATGCAAAACTTGATGCTTCTATCTCTTTTTCTTATGCCCAAAGGCATAAACTGTATAAACGCGGTGTCAGCGTTATCAAGATACATACTTTGGAATAACTCTCGCCAACAACAATGAGAGGTGAATTTTATGGTATAATATTTTTTGGAAATCAAGGAATGAACACATGAAAACTTTCTCTTGTCAAAGTATGCTCTCATGTGTAACTAGGAGGGGATGTTTTTTTCTTTTCTTTTATTTTTTCCGATGAGCGAGTTACTCCATCGTATGTGCCTGAGAATCAGGGTAGGACATGAATGGACAGAGGCGAAAAAAGAATTTACAAGTAGCATAGTAAGCACTGAAGAAAAACGCTCCAAGATATTCACGACCTCAGGGACCGTTGCGAGCCCACTGCTTCAATGTGGTGACTTCGTCACGTGACCTTAGCTCATAACCAACTTAAGAGATGGGATATAGTTTCCTGTTAACGCTGAGTCTCGCAGAAAACCCGGGGATCGTAAAACGGGCGCTAATTCTACATAGCGTATTAGGAGTCATCAACCGAAACGGAGCCCAGCGTTGGAACATCGAACCACCAGGAAAACAAAAGACGATGGCAACGCTGCCCTCTCGCGGCCCGGAGTGCAAATATTGACGCCGAGCAAACAATCGGAACTCATGTGCGCTCAAAACACGGATATGCAGCGTGCTTGCTTGCGTGTGTGTGTGTAAGGATATATAGTAAGGGTGACGGCTGCGGCGGTAACTGGACGTATAACGCCGAGGCCGATTCCGTGTTTGACGATCGAATATGGACTCAAAACGTCAGCACGCACGCGGCAGGGGGAAGACAGAGAAGGGCGGGCTCTGGTTTGCAGCGTGGGGTTAAAAGCTGGGAAACATGTTTTTTCTCCTCCCTCCAGCTCCTCCCTCCTCTTGCTGTTAAAACCCGTACCTCTCTTGGGTTGATTACGTAATTTGACTTCCGAGAGAGAGAGAGAGAGGCGACGGTGTTCATGTGAAATTCCGTGAGTGCCTGTGAACACAGCGACGAAATAATGAATGGAATCACTAGCGCCGTTATGACGGCGGAGTACAATCTTCAATGCAATGAGGGGTTCCGTGCAACGAGCATATTTATTATCCCTTTAACTGCGTTCCATCCGCATTACGTTCTCAGCGGTAAATCCGTTGTAAAAAGAGAAAATATGCCTTCCAAAGCAGCTTCGGCATGCCTTTCCGAAGAGCAACGAGAGAAGTATGATGGTAGAGTATAAATATTTAATTCAGCCATTAAATTTAGAGATTCATTAATATAACATACGGCAGTTTTGGCATGTGATTTGGTAATTCAATCGTATTCATAGATTCCCCACATGGCATCAGTTTTTCTGAAAGTTTCTCTTAAACAACGGCCTTTATTAAATATTGCATCGTGTGATATGAGAATCGCACGTTTTACCGAAGGCAGTTGTCTTCGAGTGCAATTTTAGGATCGGCTCTATTTTTCTCGAAATATACTTCAAATACCAAACAGAAGCGAGGAAAGATGCCCAGCGCTACCCATAGGAAGGAATTGAAATGATCTTCTTCATTTCCTTAGCCTTTTCCCATTAATATCAGGTCGGCATATTCCTTCCCAAGTCTTCTTCCCAACCTGTCACGGTCCAGGGCTTCATCCTCATTCCATCATCGTTCCTGCAGGTAACCACGTACTTAATCCTTCTACCAAGGCATTGGTCTTCCTCTTTTAATCTTCCCTGCCACCTTTAATTCCCTTTAATGCCCTCTTCTCACGCTACTGCCGCTGCTACTCCTGGACACATGACGGAAAGGGAACTCAGTGGATAGAGCATTGGGGTGCAGACCAGCAGTTTTGTGACCAAAATGGGAAGTGACTTTTTTGGGAATGTCCAGGTACAACTCTCCATTACATGAGTTCCTTGGTACTAGAGTTTTGAAAAAAATGTGGGCGTATTCATGCCAAGGACACGGCTATGTTATTTACGCGATCACGTCTGTATCAGCATATAAATATATTTTTTTTCTTGGGGAGATATAAGTCAATAAATTTGAAATATATTTTTTCTCATTGCCGACCTTTCGCATATGCATGCATGCTTTTTCAGGAAAAAATATATATTGGATTATTAAAAAAAGAGGTAGGGAAGAAGAATAATCTAGATGTAAATATATTTATAGGAAGTCGAGTTTCTTTTGAAATCATTTGCGGCAGGAGCAACGTCAAATTTCCGAAGATTCCGAAGCCTCCTACCCGTTCCACCTCGAACAGCAAGGTGCTGATCGATGATGCACTCTGATCAGGTGTCGTTTCCATTGAGATCCGTTCCTTTGTATTTTATCAGGACCTGTTCGTGATAATACGCCGGCATTGGAAATCTCGCACGAAATTTCATAACATATTTTTTGAGTTTTCATAAACAAATAATTGGCAAAGTTAGCTTTTCGACTTTCCTAGTCAGATTTGGTTGATGTCAATCGTTAGACACCAAAATCAACGCGCTAGCACATCGGTGTATCTATAGTGCGTTCCAGGTTTTCACTTTACCACGGCGCTTATGGACAACAGTGTTGCCGGATTGACGTTTCTCTATCTCACTCTCAACACCTCTCCTTCCGTGTATATTTACCCGTTATCTATGTAGGAATATTAAATAATATTAATAAACACGGAAGTGATACTGGAGATATGAATTTGATTTTTTTTCTATTTACTGAGCGTAGATCTTCGGAAATCGTCGCTCAAGTCCAAAATGGCACCGCGGGTACTCAAATGCACCTCACGCATGCGCGGCAAGAAATCTAGGTTTAGTTCTCGTCGTAGTCATATACTCCACCGAACGAGTTTACATTTATTTCAATCGTGCCAATAGTCACTAAGGAATAAATCACCCTACCAACGATTCATCACCGTTTACGTTCCAGTTAAGGTGGCTGGAGTACTAGTCGAGGGTAAGGCCGTGTACCTATTTTAATAATTTTTTCAGTAAGTTCAAAATTAAAATTAAAATAATTATTTTTTTTTAATTTTCTTAATTAAAGCATGTTATGACTAGTGTTATCGGCGCGGCATTCAAAATTTAGGTGAAATTATATGGAAGTATGTTGTTTTCGAATATTGGACTCGGTGTAACACCTTGATATTTGTTATCAACAATTATTATAATAATAAATGTATTATTCCGCGTTTAGAAGAAAATCTACTCGTATGCATTTCTTCATTAAAGTTTTCGCGGCCCATAATGACTAATAAAATATGATAAGGGTGTATGCCGCGTATTGTTTCGGTTGGCCCGACGTTTCGTGAACCACTGCTGGTCACTTCTTCCTAGGAATGAGGGTTGCTGCTGCTGATTGCTCTTATATATCTATCATAGCATTACAATCCTAGGATTGGTATACAGCATCCCTCCATTTCACCCTCTCCCATGCCAGTTCCTTCACTTCCCTATGATTCTTCTTCCCCGTATCCCTTTTTACTTGCCCCAAGTACTTGTCTCTTGGTATTTCTCTGGGGACTATCCCTTCAATTTTTCCCTCCATTATGCTACTTATGTAATCGTTGAGTCTCATAACATGGCCAACCCACCGTGTTCTTCTTTGGCGTATGGTGCTCCACAGTGTCCTTTCTTCTCCAATTCTTCTATATACCTCCCCGTGAGACCCTATCCGTCCATATGATCTTCAGCATTCTCCTCCAGCACCAGGTCTCGAAGGCTTCCATTTTTTTCTGGTCAGTTTTTCCAATGGTCCATGCCTCTTATCCGTAGAGTGCCACTACCCACATGAATATTTTCACATACTGTTTCCTTGTCTCCAGTCTTATGCTCTTCAAGCAGAGTAGCGGCCTTTTGGCCATGAATGCCGTCTTAGCTTGGGCAATTCGACGCTTGATGTCTGTCGTGCTTCTTCCATTCCAGGTAATGGAGCTCCCGAGGTAGGTGAATGACTCCACTTTCTCTAATCTTTCTCCTTTGAGGCGGACGTCGGCCACTTCTTTCCCTCTTCCGCATACATTTATCTTGGTTTTCTTCTTATTGACTTTCATGTTGTATTCCTGGAACACTTTTTCTCTATACCCATAAAAATTGGATCATGTGGGAGAGTTGGAAGAGGGGAGGGAGTTAGGACAGCGGAGGAAAGGGGAGGTAGAGAATTTTTTGCGGATGACTGGGTTTCATGTGTTGCTGATTTTTAGGCCACCATCTCTGTTGAAATTATGTTTATTTTTCTTTATCTCGATGGCCTCACGGATGAGTCGGGGTTTGACTCTTCTCACCTTAGCGAAGACTTTGGATTTTTCAATGTCGATCGCGTGGCCCAAGGGTTCGTGCTCAGCCACTGCAGCACTGCTCGACTAATTACGCGATATATGTCATGTGTCATTAGATTATGAGTTAAAATACCTTTGAATTGCTAAAAAACCCAAATCGGTATGATGCAATTTCACTTTAATCCATACATAAATTAGAACATGCACATTACGTTTCACGCAAATCTGTGCATAAACAACAAGCGCTCCAACCACTTTGTGCCACAACCACTCCAAGCGCTTTGTCATGTTGCTTTAAATAAAGACGTATCCAAGTCAAAAACTCACAGGTGCTAAAGAAAGAAAAACTGGCATCACCACATCCATTTTCAATCTACAAAAAAAAACTATAAAGTGTGAGAATATATAGTAAATTAAGTGAAAATTCAAAACGCGATATAAGTCCAACGAATATTACAAACCATAACTTAAATGTGGGGAGCGTGATGGCCTAGTGGGTATAGCGCTTGGCTACTGATCGTAAGGTCCCGGGTTCAAATCCGGGTGAAGCCTGGACAGTGGACGCCCCAGAACAAAAGAGTCCTTGGAGTGCGAGGTGGCCCAGGGAAAGGAACTGGCCCCCCTGCCCTGAATGTGTGAAAATCACACGCCTGTGGCTTAGTCCGGGTTGAGCTCTACCATCAACTATCCAAACTAACCTTCTGGTTGAATCACTGAGTGAGCGAATGACATTAAATCGGTCCTTGTGTTGAAAACTTCAGAATCCGGTAAGCATATCTGGATTGCAGCAAAACCTACATATTCCACCGATAGTTTTGCATTACACCAAGAGAACGTATGGCTATGGTTTTACATGGAAAAATACTATTCAACTACTAAAAATTCTTCAAATACTTCTCAAAATATTTTAGTTTATCTATATATATATATGTATATATATATATATATATATATATATATATATATATATATATATATATATATTCCAGCTTTTCTTTCTTAGTCTCGTCTTCAACTTTTATTACCACTTTTAAGTCTTCAAGTTGGATTTTATTAAGGCATCACTATTTCCTTATTGAAATCCTACCACAGTCCGAGATCCTTGCAACGATCTATTTTCATTCCTAATACAATTCTTTTATTCCCTTGTAATATATTATGTTCCATGTCCCACGAATGTCAATTTAATTTTGATTCTGCTCCTTAGGTTTCCACAGTTCACCAGACTAGCTGTTTTCCTTCGCATAGAATTCAGTCTGATCGAGTACAGTTATCTCCAACCATATTAATGGCGCATTTAGGTCAATCTTCCACCCATGAACTTCTTTAGGAATATCGCTGTTCACGACCTGCAATGCTTTCCTTGCCCTCAACCACCACTGGATTAGCTGTCACTTCTCAATTCTTCGTTCAAATTTTACCGCTTCGTTCCACTTAGAATATTCTCTCCTTCGACAAGTTTTCGACCACTGCGATTTCACAAATTATGTGGTACGCATTTTTTTTGTTGTAAACGCAAGGTTGTAAAGATATAGAATACAATAGAATAGAAAAAACGTTTATTGACCTAGGAGCGAAAGCTCCTATGGGGCAGTAATTTACATCATCAGGCAGTAGTTTACATGCATATAATTTTCTTACAAGGAACAACAAAAATCTTACAATCTTAACATATTAGATACCATACATTTTAAAACCGTCATACCTTAAACCCAAACATAATATATGTAAAAAAAAGAAACCTGTTTACCTAAACATACAAAATTATAACATAACATCCAGACAAATATACAAGTGATTAGGAATATTTTTAAAAGTATTGGTTATTAAATCAATTTCAATTTTCAATACTCAATTTTTTATACAATGTATCATACATAATGGTTGCTTGTGTCTGATTCCTATTCTATGTTTTCATTTTCAATTTCTTTTACATAGTTAAATAGTAGGTTTTTGAATACATTGTTTGAGGTGGTGTGTTTTATATTGTCTGGTAATTTATTCCAAAACTGACACGACTTTACTATGAATGATTTCTGGAAAATTGTTGTATGGTGCGATGGTATATATAGATTTTCGTTTATTCTCGTAGTTCTCACTTTTTAATTTTTATTTTGAATCATATTGCTATAGAGGTAGGTTGGTTGCCCAGTTTCCAGAAGTTTGTGTATTTAAAGTCCCAATTGATAGAGTCTACGAGATTCGACTTTTAGAATATTTAATCTCGTGAAATATGGTATACACCAAATAGGGTGAAATTCGTCATGACAAATCATTTGACTTGACCGGGATTCGAACCCGGATCTCCCTATTGGGGGTCCTAATGACGAATTTCGCCCTTTTGTAGTTTACTTTTTAGTTTCGCCCTTTTGTTGTTTCGCTTTTGTAGTCCTATTCCTTCAGTAGCCATCTCTCCCGTCATAAAGATACTTCCACTTTCAGTCAACTTTTTCCACACCACATACATTCAATAATATAATTATATTTTCAATATTCATATAAAATATTCCTCAACCCATATCTTTAATCCTGTCTATTGATATTACATCCATTTTATTCCAATTCAAGCTTCATCGTCATATTAAGTCCTTGAATCCTAAGGTTGTTCCCCAGCGAAGCCCTAATGAAGGCTAACAATAAGAATTAATACAACCCTCCACTCTTCCCTGTCTATTGATAATCCCTCTATTTTATACTCTGATAGCCCTTCTGTTTCATGCATCGTTTATCCGAATCATAGCTTCTATACTAACAAAATGCATTCGCCTTCCATATTTGATCCATTGAAATTTACTCAGAGTAACATATCCATTAAATTTATTGTCTGCTAAAGATCGTATAAGAAAATGATCTTCAATGCAAGATATTAATAGTCTCATTCATCCCAAGAGGGCTTAAAAATTTGAACGCTGAAAGCATTTCTACTTTCATAGAAACTCAAAAATTGCTAAAATGGCAATTCCAACAGCTTAGATTAGCTTTTATAAATGGCTGGATTCATCTTTTGGGCTAAAATACCACGAACCAATACCAATTAGTTTTGGATATCTGCTGGTTTTGGATTCTCTGTGATTGTGTCACTTAAATTTCCCAACATTACCAATATATTTATTTGTATCCCATTCTATATTGCAGCTTCAGCATATCCCTTTGCTTCAAAAGTTTACGGATTAAAGGGGGAACAATTCCGCCGGAGGGAAATTTCGGGGAAGCGATGGATTCAGAAAATAGAGCTGAACACCCGCTGAGCGTTTTCCGAAAGGATTCCCCTAATGCTACACCAAATTATACCCCGCAATACTTCTTTTTTTTCCCCTCGAGCCTCAAACGGGAGGCAAACAGAAACAACAGCGAAGCGAAAAATGGAACGCTGGGAGTAGAAAATCCTAATCCCTTAGCAAACAAACCGTTTCAAAACGACTCAAAATGCTCCTCTCTCTCTCTGCCTCTTATTTTTGCGGCCAAATATTTATGCCGGCCGAAGAGTGAAACAAAATAGCAAAGGTAGCGCGAGGCACAAAATAATCCCACAGCGCACCCAACACGTGACTCAACCACCCAACTCCCGTTTTTTTTACGAAAATAAAGTCCGTCTAAAAATATTTTCTTTTTTTTTATTATTAGTTCCTCTCTCTTCACATTTCTCTTTCCCAATCCCAACCTTTTTTTCGCACGGGTTGAAAAATTTGGACGCCCCAGCGACGTCATCCCCCATCGCCCACCCCTCGCCACCAAGCGGAGCTCGGGCGAAACTATAAAAAAATGAACGACTATCGCGCGCAATGGAAACGGAACGAAATAATCTGCGTGGCGACGCACGTGCTACTTTCGGAAACGCTTCGGAGAGCCCTCTATACTCTCTCGTCCTACCCCCCTCTTACCCCTTTGCCCAATCCCTTCCACTCTTGCCCAATCCCCGTCAGAACAAATCTCCATTCATTATCCCGCAATTTTTCCTTCTCCATCCCTCTCTCTCTCTCTCTATCCCGTCGCTCGTCAATTCACGCTCACATTCACGCACATCCCAACGAGGAGCGAGTTATATGGTAGAGGGAGTTAGGTTGGGGGGGGATGAAAAAAATGAAAATTTCCGTACAACGAACCGTGGCCGTAGGGGAAGGGGAACTGGTAGTGGGGGGAGAGGGGGCAATAATGGTAGAGGGGGGGGGGGGGGGCAGGAGATGGAGGTGAGCGAAATGACCGAATTGACGATCGTGTGCGCATTGCACAAGAAGAAACTTGACCCATCCCAAAAATACACCCGAGGACATTTTTGGCCGACCAACCGCACCACCAACGCCCAGCAGAAACATCCTCAAATCACGCACTGCTGTCAAATCCTTTCAGCCCAGCCCAGGTTAACTACCTTCCTCTCGCATTACGTACTAATGGATATTGACGCCGTAGTAGTTCCGTAGAGAAAAATGCCCTTTTAATGACCAATTGTCGATAAAAATATTTTATTTCTTGGAGAGGAAACTTGTGGATGGGATTAGGGGAAGGCAGGATAGGTGGCTGGAAGTGGTATTGAGAGGTGATGGTTGTCTGAAGGCCGTGATAGAGGGAAGGATATTGGGCAAGCGGGGAAGGGGAAGAAAGAGAATACGTTTTATGACGGGATGAAGAAAGGTAGGACTTACGCTGAGATGAAGAAAGAAATACTAGAGGTAGATTAGGCACTGCACGTGTAAGAGTCTGTTGGACATTCTCTGACTTTCATCATAACCTACCTTTAATCGGTAGATTACTCAGATGATGATGATGATTTTAACTAGCTATTGATGTGGTTCAATATGGATTGTAGCATTGTATGGAGCATAAACCTGGATTCCCATGGAAGGAGTACGAAAATAGGTGGCAGGAGGCGTTTGAGGTTGTGGAAGAGAATGGATAAATTGCGGTGGACTAAAAGGAAGACTAATAAGAAAGTGGTTCACACGGTGGGTGAGAAGAGGAAGCTTCTGAAGAACATCAAGAGGAAGAGGATCAGGTGGCTGGAACTGGTAATGAGGAGTGAAGGGATACTGATTTTCGCAATAGAGGGGAGGAATTTGGATATCAAAGAAAGAGAAACAAGAGAATAGGCTTTATAGACGGGATGACGAGAGGTAGGGCGTAAACTGAGATGAATAAAGACATCCATGTAACGATTGTGACAGTTGTTATATAGGCCAAACATCCCAAAATAAAAAAAACAGGATTTCCCAACTCAAAACATGCATAAAAACTAAAGTTCAACTTTGTGAATTAGCAAATCATGCCATTAATAATAGTCACCTATTTTATTTCTAAGAAGCTAAAATTATAGATTCAGAACAAAATTAATCAAAAGCGATGTTCAAAGAAATGTTACATATTTCAAAAAAACAAAATAAGTTGTGTTAAAAGGACAGACATCTCTAATCAAAGTAAAATTTACTATAAATCAAGACATGAAACATAATTCCTCAACAAAGAAATAAACAAAGCAACGAAGTTACAAATGTAAATAAAATATCAACAACTTAGAAGGTAATATATTCTTGAAGATGTCTGTATATTTTTAATGACTGTTAATTATGTATTTAAAACCATTATGTTTTCAAAAAAAGGATTATAATTAAAGAATAATTTTAAAAATGTTAAATTTTGTAATATTTCATTATAGCTCTGAGGATGAATAAATTAAACATCCGAAACGCTGGCAGAAGTTTTACATTTTTTATTTCACCTAACATTCCTGATATTTAAACCATAAAATATAAAGAGGTCGAGGAAACGCATCGTGTATGAATAAATAAACCGTGTGGGGAGAAATGTCTCCTGAGAAAAATCTCGAGGATTTTTACTCTCCTCAATCGAAACCTATCTTAATCGGTAATTGCTTGATCAAACATTGATCCTGATCAAACATTGGAGTATCTGACCTCATCTGAAGGCCAAGTGGATTGAATGGATCACCAACGAAGATGTTCTACGAAGTGTAGGAAAAAAAAAAAAGATTCATGAAAACTGATCGAAGTAGAAAAGATAAAACGTAGTGGACGCATTACGAGACGCGTCACACTCTTCAAGACAGTAATGCAGAGAGAAATGTAGTATTAGAATGTTGGTGGAATGGCAATACACGAAGCAAATAATTAGTCCAGGAGAAAAATCATTGTCTCCCTCCCCCCCGCAACCCTCCCCCCTGCGGTCCGCACCTGTGCAATGGCAATGACAATAGCTCTTTCCTGATAGGCAAAGGTACTTGAGAAAACCATACGAGCAAACCGCCGCTCATCACAGTCGTATTTGGGGTAGAATAGCGCTTATATCTCGGGGGTCCATTTGGAAGCCAACTTGATTAAGGTACTTCCGGTTGCCGGGTATGTAAGATAACACCATATTCTGCATCAGCACCCTCGTGAACCCCTAAAACAATAACCAAAACGACGCAAAACTGCCCAAATTAAAAAGGGGTTCAAATTTTCTATTTTAACGTCCACCATCTTGGATTTTGAGCCCCCCTGCACGAACTCAGGTGAACTTTAACTCCTTCTAGTCGTTATCTGTCTCTTACAACCGAAAAAGTTCCTTTCAGGATAGAACTTAGGAATAAAACGTCGCGGGAACAGGAAATCACGATTTCAGCCGCCATTCATCTTGGCCGCCATCTTGGTTTACGGCCTTAGGAGGAAAATACGGCTTGGAAAATCCGACAAATTCGTAATCAGCAGTTTTGATATACCCTAAAAACACCGGTGGCCAATTTGGTGCACGTCTTCCCATTTAACATGAGAAATAACTAGATATCTCAAAGTCTCTCCTGGACTAAATGGAGAACGTTCAAATTAGAACATACAACGATACGAAACGATTATCAGACAGACAGCTAATGATCATGATGACCTCATCGCACCAATTCAACTCAATTTTTCCTTTAAAAATAAAACTTTCCGATGAAAGGCTTTATGGGTGTCCTCAAGCCCTGTCACCAAAATAGTTAGTAGTGGCAAATGACGACAGGGGACTTGTGTAAGGACGTTAAAACGTGGCTGGCGAAGGGCTGAAAAGCAGCGTAGCGAAATGTGGTGCAGAGATCTGGGGTGCAATCACGGCTCTCCATAACGCGTGCGCTCGCGTTATCGTTATATTTCAATTGCTCTCATGAGAACGAAAACTCGTTCGTCATTCTTCATATTTTGGCAGGTGCTTTGAATCACTAATGTCAATTAATGGCGTGCGTTTTTAGGGCAGTAACTGCGAAAATTGACCTTCTATAGAGGTTTGCGTTTTGGATAACGATAACCAAGGGTCTGACACTCACATTATCCAATGGTTATACATTTCAACCAGAGCACTCTAGCGGTCAGGCGCTAACTATCAGCGCAACAGCACAACATGTGTACGCTTTAATTGAATATCTTGCAGATTTAAGTGGAAAATTACCAATTTATTTCTCAGGGGAAACGTAAAAAGGTAATTCTATAATCAATTCTGCATCCTGAAAAATTCTGGAACCAGATTTCAGCGCAATAATGCCGTCCAGTCCTCTTGGCGTTTTCGTAGTGTACTTTCTCGGCCATTTTCTTTGTTTACTTACTGTTGCGATGGCGATGTCTCGCGTTATCCCAGGCGTATTTTAAATAGACGCTGATAAACGTCTTACAACAAATGGAGTCATTACTGAATTTATTCACAAAAAATAAAAGATTTATGGCAAAACCATACAATCTTTATCTTTTTCATGCATACGTATTTTTCCATTTGCGGCTGAAACAATTGGCGCTAGTAGTAATCCGTACGAGATATATCGCAATTCCGTCAGACCCT
The DNA here is from genome assembly GCA_963573305.1 of Pyrrhosoma nymphula. Lineage (NCBI taxonomy): Eukaryota > Metazoa > Arthropoda > Insecta > Odonata > Coenagrionidae > Pyrrhosoma > Pyrrhosoma nymphula. Next base: position 16,305,985 of record OY754337.1, read on the forward strand.
TGACGATAACGACAAGGTTCAAAAAGGAACCATGATCGTTACCCTGGACTCTGATGAATGACGAAGAGAGTATGTTGGAGGCGCTTGAAGTGTGGACGAGAATAGAAATACATTCGACTGATGGGAGGCAGCTCCTCAGGGGAAATTAGGGAATGACATACAAGATGTAAAGAGCAGAAACCTGCCCGCTGAGAGAAAAAATACATTGGAATAGATGGGGTTTCATGAGATTTAGGTGCGGATGAGGATGAAGAAGGCGATACTGGTGTAACGGAAGGCAACTGAAGAGGAGATATGATACGTGAGGAGATGAAACTCCAGCAGGAACTGCTGTTGTTTGGCGCCTATTGCGGTAAAAGATTATTGGAGGCACAGGGTTTGTTGGGGAAGAAAATTTTTTCTGTCTGGATTCGACATATTTTCATCTTCCCCACCAAACCCTGTGTTCGTCCTTTTATGTGTTCCTATCCCTTTCCATTTCCTATGATTGTATGAATTTATTCGCGCCTTTGAGCGTCTGATTTTAGAATGGATGATTATATTTGGCCATGTTGGTTCTTTTCTTCTTCTTCGGCTATGCGTGCCTTTAAACGCACTGTTCACCTCTGTATTTGTTGTATGTCTGTATTCATCTTTACCTTTCCTCTTCCACATGTGTTCGTCTCCTATATGGTGGGTGAAAAAGTTCCTGCGCGCCATCTCTCGGCTGCTAAAGTTGGGCATGGGGTGTGACATAAAACCCCGTCGAATTCAGCAGTTAATTGAGTAGCCTTGCTGGTGTAACTGGTAGCACACCTGATCGGCAATTGGGAGATCCAGGCTCGAATCCTGGGTAAGGTGAAATTTTTCTGTCTGGATTCGACATCCCTTTCCATTTCCTATGATTGTATGAATTTATTCACGCCTTTGAGCGTATGTTTTCGAATGAATGAGTACATAAATATATAAGTCAGTAACTTTCACACAAGAAATACACGTGACGCTGAATCTTCATTTGGCTGCAGACCTTTTTTTTATTTGCAAAATTTAATTAGAAATATTGATTTTCTGTTCTTAGGAAAAGTACCAATAGAAAGAAAATAAATAAAGATTTTTATTCCATCAATCGAATTTTGAATTCCGGTCGAAATCCCGAAATGTTTGCGAAAACGTAACGATTTTCGCAATATTTTAGCGTTTTTGATTAATTGTCTCCATAACGACCATACTCATTGTTTAAGTCAATATTCCGTGTATATCCATTAACTCAATGATTATTTGCACTGAATAAGATATGAATGGTTTATTACAATTTATTAGTTTTGAACTTTATCCTTCCCGTTGGTATTCAACGGGCACCTTCTCTGGTTATCTATAAACACCGATACAAAATCGGTGTTAATGGGTTTCCTTATTTGAGATAGATATGGCAACCTATCTACACCGAGCGGTCACCAAGTATCATCCCCACTTTACTTCCTCACTCTCCAAACCTCCCACCACAAAATCCACCTTCCCTCTCCTCCCCCTTTTCATCCCTCTCCTCCCCTTTTTAAACTCCCCCTCCTGGCACATAACGTATTTACTCAGATGAGCAAACACAATTCCGCGTGGAGTTGGTTTGAGGAAAAGCACAAACAAGTACACCCCCGTACATAAAAATACATACGCGGCGCAAATAGTCTCCTTGAAACCCCCCCCCCCCCCCCCCGACGGCTGAGGCGGGAGAAGCACACACGTTGCAAGTGCCTACCTGCTCGTACGCACAACGCTGGCACACTAACGCACAGGTTTTCGAACGTACGCAGAGAGAGAGAGGCCAAACCACACATTCACATACATACACACGCACACAAAAGCGCTCGGCGCCGACGTCCGATATCTGGAGATCGCACGTACGTAACAACGTAACATTTTATTTCAAACAAGCACCGCCGGCCTCCGCCGCCGCGGCGCCACCGGTCGGACGGACAAACAGGCGAATTAACATTTGCGATCGCTCCTCCCACTCCACGGTGTTTGCATACGCGAGCGAACATGCGATTCTTTATACAGAGGAGGAAGGAAGGAGAAGGGGAAGGCAGGAATCGGAGATAGCGTCGGATGAGCTCGGCGTGAGTGTTAGTTAGAGCTATTGGATGAGAGTGGGGATGCGGACATTGCAGATGGGGGCTGAAAATATGGGGTTGGAGATAGATCGAGGATAGGCGGGAGGAGTGGGGAAGGCTCGGACGAATAGGGTTATCACACAAGTTTGGTAATGATTCATCCGTTAGATAGATCATCCGATTGGGCAAAGCTTCCAAAATGCCTCCATTACGCGCTTCCACGCAGGCTCCGACGTGAATTCCTAATCCTTTCCGAATCGAAGAAGGAGGGCAGGTTCGATAATTTAGTCTCTCTTCGGCACGGTTGAAATGTAAATAAGCAAAGAGACCGTACCTACCTATCAAACCATAGAAATTTTAGTCCTCCAGAGTAACTAAATGTCCTTGATGTATTACTCGAAAAACATGACTCGCCAGAAATCCCTTTATCCTCCTTTTTTCCCTGTCCTTCCCATTAAAATATACCCTTTTCACAATTTTTTCTTTTTTCTCAGTTTCATGTCTGGTGTATTTATGCTCCCCACCCTACACCTTGCGGACGCTCACAGTGTAAAAAAAAGGGCTTGGACCAATTTGAGTCTAACGGAAGGGAAATATGTGCAGCACAAACTTCATACTCATTGGTACGGAGGCTTCCGCGGTGATTAATTGGAAAAGTATTTTCCGGGTTAAGGCCGCGTTGGTCCATTTGGGCGGACGACAGTTTCGGGCGCATTCCAGCTCCCGTCTTCAGGTCCAACTGAAACGGGAGTTGAGTGAGTGACGTTATTTTTAGAGTGACGTTATTTAATTTTATTTAGAGTTTACCTAGTATCGTCTTATAAAATCCAGTTTTGCTTATCTGCGATAACAATGAGGAAATTGCAACAAGGAAATTTTAAATTCGACAGTCTCTGGCGTTATATGGTGGAACAGACTGAGTTGGACCTGAAGACGGGAGCTGGAATGCGCCCGAAACTGTCGTCCGCCCAAATGGACCAACGCGGCCTTAACCCGGAAAATACTTTTCCTTCATACTCATTGTCAGAATAAAATAGTGGAAGGGTTACTGCAACTACTTTAAAAAATATATAAGCTTGCACAATACTTTTGGAAGATATTACCTATAAAGATATTTTATTTAGAGTTTACGTAGTATCGTCTTATAAAATCCAGTTTTGCTTATCTGCGATAACAATGAGGAAATTGCAACAAGGAAATTTTAAATTCGACAGTCTCTAGGCGTTATATGGTGGAACAGCATTTTAGTACTTAAATAAAACTGCAGTAATTGCACTTAAATTTTAATGTAAATATTACACTACACGTGTTTCGACGTTTCTTAGGGCGTCATCATCAGGTCTACACAAATTATGTCTCCAATGGGAATATTTATACATGAGCAAAGGAAAGAGGGGGGGATTCATGACAAATGAAGGAGGTAGTAGTAAGGAAGGGGGGGGGTACGGTTGATGGTGAATAACAGGGGGGGGGGGGTTACGAGACATGTGACCTTCCCGAGCTTTAACATACTCCTTCCACCTCCCCGGGATCTCTTTCGGTTCTACGATCACCTTTCCCGTCTTGTCTGTTATCGTTGTAATTCCCCTTCCCTTATTACCACCCGTCAGTTCCTTTACTTTCCTATATAATGCATCTGCTCTCCCCTCTTTATGGTATTTCTCTAACGAGTCGATCTGTACACTCCACCACGCATCTGTTGCTTTCTTTGTTTCTCTTTTAAGCCTGTTTTTTAATTCTCGGTGTTTTCTCTCACCTAGCTCTGAGTTTACGCTCTTCAATATCCTTCTCTCCTCCATCTCCTTCGTGATCCATGGTTTTCTAATTTTAGTTGCACTTACTACGCCTAACGTTGCTTTCGGTGCCTCTACAATACCATTTTTCAAACTTCTCCATTCATATTCCACTGATCTAACTCCATGATCCTCAACCATTATCTCATCCACCTTCTCTCGATACTTCTTCTTCATTGCCCCAGTTAATGACTCCGTATTCCACTTTTGTACCCTTCTTCCCATTATTATCTTTCTCAGTTTTACCCGACACTTTCATGACTAATAAGTTGTGGTCTGTATCTGCATCAGCTCCTGGATAAGTATGCGAGTTTTTAACACTATTCCTGTGTCTGTGACGAACCATTATATAATCTATCTGGTACCTATCTGTGTCTCTCGGCTTCTTCCAAGTGTACCTATGTCGCGGATGATGTCTGATCTGTAATTTGTATTTGCAATTACTAGACTATTTCTACGGCAAAACTCCACAGCTTTCTCGCCGCGGTCGTTTCTCCTTCCTAGCCCGTAATCGCCTACTTCCCGCCTATCTCTCCCTTCACCCACCACTGCGTTCCAATCCCCCATTACTACTAAGTGCTTACTCCCAGGTATCCTACAAATTATTTCCTCTAGCTGATCGTATACCCCATATACCGCCGCCTCTTTATGATTAGAGGTAGGCATATACACCTGGATTGTAACTAAATTCGTTGGATCTACCTTTAGTTCCACGACTATTATCCTATCACCCACCTGTTCTGCAGACACTACTTTTCTACCAAATTTCCTATTCATTGCGAATGCAACCCCGCGCTGACTTTCATTCCTACAACTATAAATTACTCTATAGTCATCGTTCCAGTAGTCCCCGTCATCCTTCCATCTTACTTCACCCAGACCCATGATGTCTTTACCCACACCCTCTCCATTTCTTGCTTTATATTCTCTAGCTTCCCCACCCTCAGCATTGTCCTTACATTCCACGTGCCTATTCTGATAGTTTCGTTCCTCTTCTTTATCTTCTTTTCATCTGCTGCTGCTGCGTCTGAGCAAGGATTTCGTGTGATGACGACCGGAGGGGCCTTGCTCCCACCGCTGCCGGGAACGACACCCCGCCCTCTGGGCCGAGTCCCGTAGTTGCCAGGATTCATTATCATTTGAGAACTGTCCATAATTTCAAGTTTTTTTATTTAATTGAGATAGTATTCCGTGGCCTTACTCAATAGTGTTTTTTACGTGACACCATCACTTCAGAGGCCGCCCCACTGGGGTCAGACGCCTTTTGCAGCCGCCTCATGAAGGAAAAGACGCTGCGAGGACTACCATTCGTCTCTCTCCTAACCTTCGACCAATCTGGCATGGATGACCCTACCAGGAGCATTGCTCCCGCCAGTGCAGCTCTAGGGGTCATCGAAGCACGCAAGCCTATCCACCACGACAAGGTTGTAGTCCAAGAGAAGAGGATAAACATCCATTGCGTGAAAAAATGTTAAGTTGCTTCTATAATTTTCCAATTTGTATGGTAACTAAGGCACCTTATGACGAGGCATGAGGCTTAGAAGGACCTAACATGTGTATGAAAATAAAAGGGAAAAATAATTATCACCAAGTCCCTCCGGTGTTGGGGCTCGGTGCGAGAGGGTACAGGGCTATTCAAAGCTCTAGCGCACACGAAGTGGACCCCTGTACCGTGGAAACAATTAAGCTCCCCCATCCTGACCCCTCCCCCCCTATCAGAACAGGTCGACTGCATCTGTTAGCAAACCCAACACGGCACAGTCTTGCCTTGGGACAGAATCCGAGGAGTTGGCAAGGACCAGATGTTATGGGAGGGGAAGGACTTCATTGGGGCAGGGTGGTTTATAGATTGGAGGGAGAGAGAAATTACACATCCAGCGTGCATAGCACAATATCATCACCAACAGCCAACCCACGCGTGGATTTTTATAAATTAAATCCGTAATTCTACTTTAGAAAGACAACGGCAGCCGCAGATCATCATCCATGACCGTTTCTTTAGCGTGAGAATTCAATGATATATTACAACCAAGTAGCAAAAGACCTGGTTTAGTTGTCATTGTAGTTTCTTAAATTCCTGAAAATTGCAATCAACTTATTCTTTATTCCTTTTAGCTCTCACTAGCAGATCTGTTGCCTGCTTTGCAGGCAGTCTCTGTCTGGTGTGCACTTATAGTGAATTTGGTGTTTTTCCTTTTTTTTGCACTACTCTAGTGGAAGCAGTGGGAATTGTGGAAAAATGAGTTGATATGTTTCCCAAAAATGAAAAAGCATTAAGAATAGTTTTTGAAACATAAGTAAACATTTTGGAGTAAAAAAAGTCAAAATTCATTTTTCTGTGCAATGCTCACTGTAGTTGACTGAGGAGAGTACCATTTTTTGAGATGCAGTCACTCCGACGATTGGTTAGTCATAGGTAAAAAGATGAGGGCAAAAATTCCGCCTTCTATCACACAGAGAGCCATTGTTTACCCAAAACAGCAAAACAATTGTGTAATTCAGTTTTTACGGATTATGAGCTTAATAGCTAACCTTAATTCTGCATATAATACATGAATTTCATATGCTAACCTATTTAAGTGAACATGGGAGTCCCGAGAAAGATAGACTCGCTCTGAAAAAGTGAATCCGGGAGTCTCGAAAAACTTTAGTCCCAGAAATCTAAATAAATATAAACTCTCAAAAACCAAGCTTTTTTGCATTTTTCTTTGCACCACTAACTGCTAAAAATCCAAAACTACTACCAAATCATACAGAGAGAGATTCCACATTTAATGCACCAAACCTCATTTCTCTAGCTCAAACTTGATAGAGAAATAAACAAAAGTGATACAGAATGACTGACTGACAGCATATAAAATAATAAGACATACGTACATATTTTATAAGGTATATTATGAGTGTCACGAGCCAAGTAAATTGAACCATATCATATGATGATGCATACATAGGCATAAGCTAAAAATATAATATGCTATGCTATAACCAAGGAGTGTATGTAGTATCCCTGGCTATAAAAATGATAAAACTATATGTGGTACATTCGCCTAGTTGTATGTTCTCAGTTAAGCATGTTAACTTTTTAAGGGAAACGGCACAAATATCTATTGCGTTAGCAGGCCATAGTCTGCTAATTGTAAGATTTAGCTTAGAATTTTTATAATGTTTGTTCGTTCACCGTGACCCAATTCTTTCAATTATGGTCAAATTATCCGATTCACATTAAAATACGAGTTTAGATGTAAAAATTACCATCGCAAAGGGATATCGAAATTTGAATTAGGCAAAGCCCCAATCGAGGGTCATTTTTGCGCCCTGAAGAGTATCGCAAAGGCTCTTCTTTCCACAGCGCAGCCAGTGCAAATGTTGGGTCGACGGTGAAGATAGGATGCATGGAAAAATACACGCCAGCATAAGGCTCTCCTCATTCCTGCTAGAGCACCCACTCGAGGGCTAAAAGGTTTCCATCTCCTATTCTACTTCACACATGCCTCCTCTTTCCTCCTCCTCTTGGCCCGTGAGGAGCGCCCTCTCTACTTCGCTTTAGCGCGGTCTCCCGAGTAAACATTTGAGGTGGCAGCATGAGGGCCTTAGATTGTTTCCATCAACGGAAGTTTTCTCTCCTCTTACATGCGCTCCTATGGCACTCGCACTCACGGGTATACCATTAATGGAGTCCCGCGAGGAGTGAGCTGGAGAATTACGGGAGGGGATAATCAATGAACGGGGATCACGACAAACGTCACATGTCAGGCGATCGCTAGGGTTGTGGGAATAATCAACAAACAGCAATTCGCTTGCCCCCGAAAAAAAAGACGAACGAGCTAATTCGAGCGTTGAAATTGAGATAGTGAAACTAAATCAAATTTTGTATAAAAAAGTAGGCTTTAAAAAAATAGTTCGTGCCCTTTTGATGTCATCAATTGTGTGTTCTTCACTTAAGGTAGTTTGAGCGAAATACCCCTTTGCCTATTACTTGAAGAATTTGATCTCATTTGAAAGAAAAACTCCCATATTTCCAATGATATCAAAATATTAACCACTTGCCGAACTACTTTTCGAGCAATTTGCCTGAAAATACAAGCTATTTTACATGGGATAGATTACAGCTGTGCGCTCAAGAGGGAGAATACTGAAAAAAATAGGAATTTCTAACACATAGATTCCGTTAAAAAACTAACAGTGCGTATTTTTTTATGATTATCAACTATTTATAGAAATTTAATCTATTACTCACCGCAGAAATTTTTACAGAATCGCAAAAAAAACCTGGTGTTTTTTTAAGGCTTTTTAGCCTTAAGGCGTGAAAAAATGAGCCACCTTAGAGACTTATTTAGACATATTTACTTAAATACTGAGAATTTTTGTAATATATAACTGTATTGTTACACCATTAATTTAAAAATATTTTCTTTACACTTCTTACAGATGATGAAATAAAAATATAATAAAATTCGAATATGGTCTCCATTATGATTAGGGAAATATTTCGCTGAAGCCACCTCAAACGCTGCTTGCAAAGGGAATCGTTTCCCACAACAGAGCAGAGCAAACACGTGGTGATTGGTGGAACTACAATCGCTGCGTCACATCGTCCACTCAGTGGCTCTTTACTTGAAGAGGACTCCACGTAAGAGGGAACTAAGCCACGCAAAACCACTATTTTGAGTCGGTGTGCGGATCAGTCGCATAAATCAGTTATTCTAGCTAGAAAATTTATTTCTCCGAATGAAGAAAGAAGAATGATCGATAGACATTTAATGTAAAGTATTCCTGTTTATATAGTCGGCTCATCCGTGTTTGAAATATGCATGTCATTGAAACGATTATAACTTGATGGCCGTAATTTAATTAAAAGGTAATGCATCCGATGCACGGATTCCTACCTCAGGAACCACAATGAAATAACACACTAGTATGTAAATATCATCGGAATATCAAACATCACATTGTATATGCATTAACGTTTTTATTGTCGCTTATACAAACAGGAGCATAATGTGATTGATAAATCATTAAAAGCTATGGTGTAGTGGGAACGGAATAGGACGTATTGAAAAACATGTATGGATTATCTCTTTAATGGAGGATTACACCCATAATAACGAATAAGAAGGATTTTGTACAATAAAGAGAAAGTGTGACTACTTTTGGCGCGAATCCAAACTGAATCATATCTAGCAATAAAATCACAAATTATATCGTCATATACCAGTTAAATTGTTATCCAATTCGACTGAGGCAAAGTTAGTGAAAATATTAATTTACCTTATGCATCATTTGATGTTATGCCTGTTGCTCACGGTAAAATTTTCGGTAAAACGTTTTATAAAACCGACTAATTTTATAAAAATGAGCTTGCTAACGATAAAACCGTTTTATAAAACCGAGTTTTATAAAACGTTTTACGGATTAGGACAGGTTCTATTTCCATAAAACCGTTTTATGCAACAACCAATGAGATGTTCCGCTCATCGCGAAGGTGAGCTTTCGTCTCGCACATTTTTTCGCGATTTTCACCCACTTTAAACAGAGATATCGAAACCAAATTCACCTCACTTATTTTGCAAACTTTGAAAATTTGTTTAACACTTTCAACACAACAATGCATCAACTACTTTAGAAATGGGAAACTTTCAAAACTGAGAAGTGCGATTTTTCCTCTCCGCCATCTTGTGAAATAATGCCGTTTCCTCTTATCCACTGTACGTGGCGCAGCGATCGAGCAGTTGCTTCTCTAGCATATACACACCTCTCCTACGCAGTTTCTTCCCTCCTTCCACTGAAACTCGCCCCGCAACGAGTGTTAGAGAATGGAGAAAGGTTTAACCTCAAGGTATACCCGATGCTAGCGCCATTTACGGCATAGCGGTTCATATTAGTACTGCTTCGATTTTCCTCTTATAAGGTTCTTGAGTTTTACCGTGAGCAAGCTAGTGCGTTTTACGTACGATTCATAAAACTTTCAATAAAAATTTGTATAAAACTGTTTTATGGAAAATTTTACCGTGATCAACAGGCATTAGGCACATTTTTCTGCCAATAGTGACTTTGATTCCCCTAGTCCCGGGCCCTATAAAAGGTGTATAATAGGTGTGCCGGAGAAATTACACAGGGAAAGTCCGGGGCCCTCGGGCCAGCGAAGTATGCCATTAAGCGCGTCGATATTTAAGTGATTATTTCCTCTTGTTCGCACGTACGCTTGAGATAATCCACTCATTTGATTTCCGGTCCTGCTGCGCCGTACCATTAAAAGCTGTGCCCAGTTTTCGGATATACAGGTTGTTTGAGCTGCGGAGTCCAGTATTCTCCGTACTACGCAGTAATTGCCTTGAGAAGTTACAAGTTTCACCAGCGTCGTAGCGAGAAGTACTCACGTTGTCGGTTGGGCAGCTGAAAATCCGACAAACGTGGTGGACTGCGCATTTTGTGACGGTGGACTGGACAATGGCGACGGTTTATTGCTCTCCAGTGACGTCCTTTTCAAGTTCAGTTTTATTTACTGTGAGAGATGCATCGATATGTAGCAAGGAATGGTGATATGTTTGCCACATATTCTACATACTCTCTTAGATTTACAAGAACTTAACGAGAGAGAAGTCCCTAAGCAATTGTAGCACCAACCTTTAGAACGACCAGATGCGCGGCGATCCTCGGGGAATAATGTAGAAAATGAATCACAGCTATACACCTTGTGGTCGGAGCTATTGCAGAATTTGCATGTCCCTTTGTCTAACGAGAGAAGCGTGACCTTGGTGGTACGTGAAAATGTACTACCTTGTGATGACTGGGCACAATTACCTCCAATAGATACATCGTCTAAGTGAGAACATTCTTTCTCTAAAAATTCTATCAAGTCTTTTGATTGAAGGTATTTTGCTAACTGTATTCTTCATGTCCTCAAAACGTCTTCTAGTTTCCGGGTTCAGCTTTCGAAGTAATAGCGTGAGCAAAAGTAGACTCTCAGCAGTTATATCATGTCGCAAGGTGATTAATGCTTGCGTCAGTGGCGTAGCCAGGAGGGGGCACAGGGGGCACGTGCCCCCCCAAACCAATTAATTTTAGCAGAAAAATATTAACACTGTAAACAAATAAATACTGTACTGACATCTTTCATAAAGCAAGAGTGATTTACTTGTATTCCATTATTCTTTTCTTTGAGTAAAAGTCAAGTTTGTTCTTCGAGTAAAAGTTATTGAGTATAGTGATTAGATTTCTAAAAAACCTCATGTTTGCAAAATGTATTTTATAGCCAAGTATGTTTTAGCAAAACAGCTTCCCGACGACCCATCAATTGTGTGATTTTAAGAGCCAAAATAGCATAACATGTGATTTCTAGAGATAAAAATGTTCAAATTTTCCCCAGAGGGGGGGTCCACCCCTGACCCCCCAGGTCGTGCCCCCCCCCCAACACATCGTCCTGGCTACGCCCCTGGCTTGCGTGTTTTCAGAGAAAACATTCAAAAAGGTTCGCGTACTTTTTACAGAGCCACTGACATTAGGCAAATCTATAACGTTGCTTGCATAATAATACACAAAGCGCCGTACATTTTGGTATCTTTAAAAAAGCAAGTCTCAAACTACTTGATAGTTTCTATTTGAGATAGGCAAACCCTTGACTACGTTTAGGGGTTCGCCACGTAGGAAGGAGAGAAGGTACTGGAATTACTCTATTTCCGAGAGACATTCAATATGATTGATTGTTTTTTCGAATAAATTCGAAAAATATATCCAACCATTGAGATCTCCAGAGAAGTGAGGCGAATCGAATTTGGGCAATCTCAATGACGTAGTAGGCAACGGCAAGGCAGCTGGAGGAGCAGCATTACTTCGGAAGTCTGCATTTTCTTCCGATCTCAGTAGCGTCCTAATTGCAGCCTTCACATCACCATGAATGTCCGATATTTCATCGGAATAGAATCCGACAGCTTGATCATTGATTTCGGAGGTTTCATCGTCGAGGTATAACTTTTCAACAAGCTGCTGAAAATTAAAATACTTTTGTTCCACACTTCCTATTAGTAAGAACGTAATTTTTCTCTTTTTTGTTCAGGAAATCGAGTAGCAGAAGGAGGTAGAAGTTGCTCGACATAATCTTTTATTTTAACAAATCTTTTTTTATTACCTCTTCTTGGCGAGAGAAAGCAACATAACGCATGGTGATATGTATTTACGTGCGCGATTACGAAAGAAAAAAAAAGAAAAAAAACAGCTGTTTGTAGAGGTACTGCGTGAGTGCGCGGAGAGGGCGAAGAGCAGCGTTCGACCTTGGAGATAGCAGATCGGTTTTCTGGCGTCGAGCGATGAACACGTACGCAAGAGGAGGGGGAAGTATAAGGAGGTAGGATCAGGGAGTTGGGAGAATCGAATGGGCTCAAAGTAACTCAATGCGAAAGAAATTGCCCTGACTAACTGCCACCGGAGTGCGCGTCCATATTTACAATATATTGCGATGCACATAGATATGTCAAAGCGATTAGAGATCAATAAGAGAGAATTAACAAGCACTAATATAACATATTGAAAATATGGTAATGAGAGCAATCATGAAAACAAATGGTGCTGTAAACCTAGAGCCAGAGTTCAATATTTAGTTACATAGGTACGTCCTTAGAATAACGACTTAAATGAATCCGGCTCGAAAGACCAAAACTTATGTGCGGTACAAAATTTAATTGAATGAACCGAAAGACCATTTTACACGAAACATATTTATACAAATTAGTAGATACTCTTCTTAGACAACGGTAATTAACTAAACAGTACTTAAGTTTTGTTTCCATGCGGCGAAGGCTGCGTAGTTCCGGGAAGGCGTAGTTCCGGTGGAGAGGGCAGCACACTTTGGCACTTCTCGGGGCACACGACGTGTTACGAGCGAGTCACTTCCACTATCTCCCACTGACTAGCACTGACTGACTCTTCCTCAGGTTTTGACTCAAGAGTAAAACTCTGAGGGCTAGGATAACAAAAGGTGCCCTCTGTTGGTAGTCTAACTGCGCTAAAAGGCGCAAACAAAAACGAAACGAAAAGAAACGAAACAGCTACGTTGTACCGAATATTTTTATCCACAATATCCCTCCTCCAAAGGCTCATCCATAGAAACAAAGATACTAAGTACCAAATTTCCTTTATTTTTCTTAAAATTGATCAAACTTTAGAATAAAATTCAAATATGTTCACAATTCTGACTAAAGAACAATCTCTCACTAACTCCCGTCAGTACCCAAACAACCTCAACAATCCTCTTATTCAACGGTATTCTGGTCATCATCTTTCACGAGCAGGACTAACTCTGATTACCTGATGGCTGCTGATTTTAAAAGTCTTCTGCATCAGCTCCTATATCGAAAAAATTGCTTAGTAATTGAGCAGGTTTCCTTTCGAGATGATAAAATGGAGCATTGGTCGATTGATTGTTCCAGGAAAAACCATCGCCTCCATAACCAAGTTGCAGCCATTACCAAGTCAATATTTACTGCACCTGCTCTCAAGTGAGAGTTGTGGCAACGGTATGCTGACTGACACCGAGATGGTTAGGGTCACTAGCCTCCTTGTTAGGGTCACTAGCCTCCATGTTAGGGTCATTAAAGGCAATCGTTTGCGGCGGCTTTATAAATACTTTGTTATGCTTAACATCAAGTCGTGTCGAAAGGATGAACCATCCGAAATACCAACGAAAGAGGATACCTGTCAGTCTCGGTGAACAAAACCGAAATAAGGATGCAAGTTCAGGTAATAAGCATTAAAGCCCTGAATGCACTCATTAATGCTGAAGCCGTTTCATCCAAATCCCAAAACTTTTATAGAACCTAGGGATAAAGATGGTTCGGGAATATAATTTTCATCACCACCTAAAAGTTAAGAAGGATATCGAATTAAAAGAACTGGAAGAGGGAGTAAAAGAAAAAGAGAGGTACAAATACGGATTAATGAAAAAGGAAAAAGGAACTCATGAAAGGATATCAGTAGATGAGACAGCTAAGGATAGATTAGTTAGGCAGAAAAGGGGATTTGGATATAGAGGGCAAAAAAAGGAATTAACGCCGTGGAGAAACAGGAATACAAACGAATCCAGCGCTGAAGATAAAAGAAAAATAAATCCCTCGAGACAGAATAGGAGAGGAGACGAGAGTTGAAGGTGGACTAGAGGAAGGAGGGAGTATGGATACGATGGGGAGATGGGAAGGGGGGGATGGGGGTTGAAAGCCTGGACCGGGATGAGCGGGACCACGAGAAAAAAAAGAAACAGTCAGGGAGGCAGAAAAACAAAAGAAATGTTAGGAAAAGTAGCGGCGGCAGTTTGAGTCGAGTTGGGCGAACGGAGGGAGTAGTGAGGTGAACGGGAAGGGGATTGGAACAGTAGCGCCAATTCTGTCAGGGATGAGCGCGTGAAAGCAAAAAAAAACAAAAGAAACGAGATAGAGCGAGAGGCTGGGGGAGGAGAGTTGGTTCGAGAGTGTCCGGGGAAAAAGAGAGGAAGCTGTGAGAGGAAGAATTGGTTAGCGGAGAGAGAGGGAGAGAGAGACGGAAAAAGAGGGAGAGAGATGAAAAGAGTACACAGAGGTGAAGAGAGACACACGCAGACAGACAGAGTTAGAGGGAGGTGTGTGCGGTGTGGGAAGAGAGAGAAGCACAAAAAAAATTGAAACACGAAAATGGGGGACTTTTTTGTGTTGCGCGAGAGCGCGCGGACGGTGCGTAGGTAGGTATGTATGTCTGTGCTTGCGCGGCGCGGACGGGAAAAGAATTAGAAATAAAATAAATGAATAAAAATAAACAAAAGAAAGTGGAGAGAGAAAGAGTGCGGGAAAAAATTGAAAAACGCAACGCGGGGGAATGGAATGAAGATAAAGGGGAAGTGAGACGAAAGTTGTCGGCCGACTCTGGTAGACACTCAACCGAGAAAAAGGGGCGTGATTAATTAAAGAACCACTCAGAAGGAAAGGGGAGGAAAAAATGCGGAAAAAAGAGGGGCGCTGGAGAGTGTATGTTCGCCAAAAAGGGGGGGGGAAGGGTGTGAGGGGGATGATGGGAAGGAGGAGGGGAGGAGGAGGAGGAGAAACGAGTAGAGGGGCATGAGGCGAAGGAGCATATGGAGGTCCGGAAGAGGAGGGAGGAAAAAAACCCACTTGGCGCACTCCACGGTCGGACGGCAGAGAACTGGGGAGAACCGAATGAAAACGGGCTCAGGTGGAAGTACCGAGTGCGACATTCTATGCACGTGGGCATGCATGCGAGGGAAGATATATACACATGTATGTACCAAAGAATCGTCCACTTAGCGTATAGCTCGGAAAAATAATAATCCTGAATCATATAAGACTCGCGACCTATTTGCTCTCTAAAGAGTCTTGAAGCGTGCATGCAGTTCAGGATGATGCCCTCCATTCTAAAACGTAGGCTGAAAAATCGCGTGCTTAAATTCAATTTTGGCGAATGCCATTACCAATAAAAAATATGAAGATTCGTTATTTTTTAACGCAAAACTGTTCTTTGATGCCAAACAGTAAAGGGAACGTGATCGAGAGCTGGAAAGAAATAAGTACGAATCCACATAAAAAACATTTTGTACGAAAGACAGCTAATTAGGACTAAAAATCCTCGGTGAATGGCTAAAACTTGACTAAAAGGTTACCTATTCGCGACACAGATTACTAGAGATGAAAATAAACTAAGCTAGTGCGATGAAAAAAACAAAAATAAATGACGCATCAGCGAAGTATGCCTCCCATGACAACGGGCCTTTTCCATGTTTACTCAGACTGATGGTAGATATATGTACACTGATATGTGTATACATCCATCCCAGTGCCTCATCTCTTACGACCCAGTACCGAAAATTTACTTCTTTTGGTCTATCATATTAATTTCGTTTTCCTAAAATTGCTTTAGAAACCTGAAATTGTGATTTTGCATATTTGGACGTATGGTATTTTATGATAGCTTGAATTAAATTTTATTTTTACTTCTCAAAATCATCAACTGCTGGAATTGTTTATTTATTTTTTTTAAAAGACCATTGTTGTTCTTAAAAGCCTGACGAAGCCGGCAGCATAGCACGGCGAAATTGTTGCCTAATACTAATTAATCGCAGAACCAAAAGCCTGAATACCATAAATTTTCTTTAGTCTGCCCTTTAAAAAGATTGGATAAATTCATAAATATTCCCATAAGGAAATTCTTATAAATAACAAGAATGGTAGTGCTCTAAAAAATTTCTCCCCTATGTCAATTTTTTTATTTTACTTGTAGATCAAATGAAATTTATTTCTAATACGCGCTCAAGTTTTAACTATGTAATCGATGCTCAATTTGCATACAAGGTTATTTCATAATTATAAAATAACTTGAGTTTCTGCTAATTCAATAAAAATTTAAAGTAATAATATAAATTTAATAATATAAAGTAATAAACATTAAAATAATAATAATTCACTGCTTGCTCCGACTACTTTTCCTACAAGGTCCATGGATGGTGTATTATGACTCCAAAAACTACTTTGGAGTTATTATTAACTGGACCATTAACTTTAACACAAGTGTTCACTATAAAATCAACATAAATTCGACAGTCTCTGGCGTTATATGGTGGAACAGCATTTCATTACTTAAATAAAACTGCAGTAATTGTACTGTCCACTTAAAAATTTTAATGTAAATATTATACTACACGTGTTTCGACGTTTCTTAGGGTATCATCAGCAGGTCTACTTAAGTTATATCTCCAATGGGAATATTTATACATGAGCAAAGGAAAAAGGGGGGGGATTCTTGACAAATGAAGGAGGTAGTAGTAAGGAAGGGGGGGTACGGTTGATGGTGAATAACAGGAATGTTGTTACGAGACATGTGACCTTCCCGAGGATTCGGGAGTGTGGCCTATGGGGGGGCGGGAGGGTTCTTGTGAAATGTGGAGATAAGCAGAGGAAAGTGGAGGGGGGGGAAGGGAGTACAGGGTTGGGTTGTCAGTTGGACAAGGATAGAATGGGGGAGTGAACATCAAATTCTACATAATTAAGACATCCGTAGTAATTTCTGTTCACAGTGGATATATGGATATATCTTCCTCTTTACATATCGTCCTTCAAATTTCAGCCACCTGACTTTATTTATTTCCAAACAGACTGACACTAAAAACTGCGAGTCTGAAATCACCTCTAAGAAACATTATAAGTTAGTTCACTCTATGTATATCTATCAAAACACTTTCCGCTGTCGTCGGCCTTTATCAACCTCAAAAAGTACCAAAAAACAAAACATCATGATATCAGTAACCTGCAGGATTGTAGATAAATGGTTGGGTGCCAGACAATTCCCGACGAACATCCTAAACTTTTTTTAGTAATAGTGCAAGTTTATGGCGGTTCATTCTATGGCTATTAGTGATTGGAATTTCACTTCAGGATCCACACAAACACGTATGTGTTTTGATTCGAATGATAAGTATTTTGATGGATTTCTTAACTTTTCAATGGAATTTAAATTCATTATTACCAGTAAATATCCGTACTAATTTCTATATTTTCAAACTTTTGCCACTGATTTGGCATTTCAATATTCCAGTATATGAATGACACGGAAACAAACCCTCAATCGGCAACACATGATAAGTTACGCGCAATTTGTGATACACGAGGGTATCTGCCATTCTATGAGACCGATTAGGGAGGAAGTCATAGTACGACTAAATACTTGATTGAAATTTTGATTAAGATTTTAATCCTGTAAAACAGAACTTAACTCTTTCTAACAATTTACTTTTATCTTATCCTATTCATAATCATTGATGGGACTGTTTTCCACCATGTTTCAATGGGATATCCTCCATCGCACTCAGTTCTTAGTATCTTCTTTCATTTGTTTGTAGCTTTTGCCATTTTTATTCCATCCATCGCGCCAATCCTTTTTCTTCTTTCGCAATCCCTTCAAATATTTCCTCTATCTTTGTCCTTATCAAGCAAACATGCCCCTACCAAGATACCTTCCTCTCTTTGAATCCTCACAGCAGCTTTCTTTCCTCTCCTTTTCTCATCAGTATCCCCTCATCCTCTCTATTCTTCATTCATTCTATCCTATTCAGTCTATCAGTCCACTTAACTTGGAGAAATCTTCTCCATAGCCATATTTAAAGCTTTCCAAGTACTTTTCATCTTTATTCTTACTTGCCCAAACTTTCATAAACACCACACTAAAATCAAAACATTTCGCAAACCTCTTCGTCAGCAGTCAAAATGAATTAAAAAGATCATCGGATGCCGATTAAATCATTATAGTGAATAAGAATTGAACAGAAATGGGGTGAACAGTGCAAAAAAATGTAATATCATATTTTAATTACATATTAATATGGGAATATAACTTTTAAGGAGGAGGCTTCAAATTATTAATTATATTTCTCAATTTTAAAGGCTTTCGGGTTTAACTAACGTATTGAGAACTTTTTCGCGAGTATCCCTTGACTGTTGAATTCATATTTCAAGTTCTTTGCTGATTTTTTCATTGTCTAACAGCCAGCGGAAAATGCAAATTATCGAGATTGATTCGATATTTTCGCTCCAGGAATCCTAAAAATACCCCAATATTATTAGTACCTCTTACCTCTTGGCCCATGTCAATTAGACATTCATTTTCCTAAATACTATGATAAAACAAAATACAAAATGCGAAAAATAAATAAACTCTCTCTCTTGATTAAAGTCCCTATTTCCGAGTACTGCTCCATTTAAAATAGGCCATTTTTATCAAATGTTGCGATATTTGTCTTTCCGATATGATAAGTCCCAACTTGGCAAACAACATTTTGCACCTTGCTCTATCTTTTAGACACTGAATGGTGAAAACAGGTGATGCATAGACCATGCTTGTGGCGAAACTGTAAGAGAGCGCCCTCCTTGACATAGTACCCTTCCCCATTGACACATGTTTATCCTGTAACCATTAAAACAACCTAAATCTAACATTTTTAACACTGTCAATATACTGTAATTTTGAAGGAAGTCATACGTTCATTATTATCATCGCTATGTTCATGGGAGACGGTAATAGATAAGTGACGATGGATGGTTCAAGGTATAAGTGCTCACATTGTAACAAAACGTTTTCTAGGTAAAGGT
Organism: Pyrrhosoma nymphula; assembly: GCA_963573305.1. Lineage (NCBI taxonomy): Eukaryota > Metazoa > Arthropoda > Insecta > Odonata > Coenagrionidae > Pyrrhosoma > Pyrrhosoma nymphula. Next base: position 16,324,978 of record OY754337.1, read on the forward strand.
CCATATGACAAACAAGCCATAGATACGAATTCAACATCCGCATAATTTGTATTTTTCATCGTAAATTTAAACGGAAAATTCACGTAATTATCAAACAGGAGTTATACAACTTTAGCATATGAACACTACAACAAATAGTTTAAACACACGTATTTATCAATAATATAGCGAAATTCAAGCATTGCTAAGGGAGTAAAAGAAGTAAACAAGGACGACAATGAGAGAGAAAAGACAAGGGCTGAAAGATCCAATACGTGCTAACGAGGATGGGATGGAAAAGAGTTGCAATACAGAGATATTAGTTAAGAAACCTGATAAATAAGCAACTATTGGACTCAAGGTGGAGGAGAGTATCCTTACACAACAAGAATTAGGCGGTAGAAGGTTGATTTTCAAAGATAGAAGAGGGTCTCGATCAGGATAGTTCGAGATAACGATAATTACTCAAATTAATTAGTATAATTGAAAAGTTCCTTAAATCAAAGAATAAGGCACAAAAACAGTTCCTTATTCCAACTGAAATATATTGTTTGAAGGCAAGAGACCATCAAAACAACCTAAAGCCAACATTTTCAACATTGTAAATATACTGTAATTTTGAAGGAAATCTGGAAAGACGTTCATTATTATCATCGCTATGGTCATGGAAGATGGTAATAGATGAGGAGACGCATAAATACGTGGGGAGAAGAAGGCAATGGAGAGATAGAGAGAGGATATAGAGAGACGGAGGGTAAGGTAGAGAGGATGGGATATGAAAGCAGGGGTGAGATAGAGGGGTGAGCAAGGTTATAGTCGTGTGGGTTGTTCCGAATGACGCCCATGCGAAGCGTGAACCTGCCCGCAAATTACTAACTAATCGCTTAGTTACGTACGGGGAAAGCCCTCTCCTGGATTGGCGCCAGGGCGGGCGATGAGAGCAGGTGGGCACACGGGGGGGCGGGGCGGGGGGGGGGCAGGTTGGGGGGCAGGGTGGAGGTTTAAAGGGTGGAGGCGGTGGTCGAGGGATGAAATGGAGTTGGAGGGAAGGCGAACGGAGAGGGTGGGAGAGAGGGAGGTATGCTAGAGGTGGCGGTAGCAGCAGAGGATGGATTGGAGGTGGAAGAGAGGAGTGGAGTGGAACAGTTTTCAGACCAGAGATGTAGGAGAAGGGAGAGAGAGAGTTAGAGAGAAATGGTGGATGGAGGCGAGAGAGAAAGAGACAGAGAGAGGGCGGGGGGACGGCACAAAGGGAATAATCTGCCGTGCGAACAGTTGAAGCGCGAGGAGCGGAGAGACGAACCGACGCGACGGTGAGCACGATGGGGACGTCGAACAACACCTCACCGATTTAACGACACGCGTTATTTCTTTTCTTTCTTCTTTTTTCGTCCGATTTTTATCCGACGCGACGCCATGTTCAATAAAATGTGATCCCCTACGACTTCTTCTCCCCTGCGTCGTTCCGCATAGGATTTATTTACCATGACAATCTGAAAAGCAATAGGATAGGGCTCTCTCGAAATATTACGCGGGGATTTCTTCGCCTGTTTTATATTTTTTAAATAATTTATACAGGTAATATTTTTTAAAAAGCACACATAGCGAGTGGGGAGTGTTATAGGGAGTTTTTTGGGGTTAAGTACCAATGTAGTTACCGCAGCAGTAACTTTACTGGAGTCACATGCTGAGGAAATAAACTAATGTACGAAGTTCACTCTGAAAAAATATTCGATTGAGCTGATATTCTAACCAATCATCATCATCATGAGTAATCTACCGGTTAAAGGTAGGTTATAATGAAAATCAGAGAATATCCAACAGACTCTTACACGTGTGTTGCCCTATCTACCTCTAGTATTTCTTTCTTCATCTCCACATAAGTCCCACCTTTCTTCATCCCATCCATAAAACCTATTCTCTTTCTTCCCCTCCCCGCTTGCCCAACATCCTACCCTCTATCACGGCCTTCAGCAAACCATCACCCCTCATTACCCCTTCCAGCCACCTACCCTTCCATCCCCAAATCTCATCCACAAGTTGTTAGTAATACTTAAGTATTTCCTTTCGGATTAACAACTTAAAGAACGAGTGATTCCAATAATATTACTGCGATGACCAATTTTCACTTATCGTTAGATAGCAATGACAATGTATTAATAAGTATCTTTTGTTTGTTAAAAATATATGCGAATATTTTCATAAGCAGGAAAAACTCCATATTCCATTTTGTTACCTGCTTCGGTTATATGTAGTTTTGCGCGTGAGAGAATGTGAAAAGTTTGGGAAATTAATTATTTCATTTTAGAATAACGCGGTGGGGAAATTCCGGTAAATATTACCGGAATATTTTGAAAGTACTGCGGGATTGGCAGCATTTAAAAAAATTAGAGCAATTTCAGCGGAGTTGCTCGCCAAGGAGAGACAGAAATTCTCCAAATTCACATATAATAAAAATTGGGCCGGTTTTCGAACTCGGATGTCTGTGGATCCAGCAGGTGAAAAAAAAGCCTGAGTACCCTTCGACTGGCATCCGGGGACACTAGTTCGACTTCCACTTCAGGCGATTGATTTTTATCACAATTAGGTAAACTCATCAGTGACACAGAGAGACATACTTCTCACCCTATAAGCACCGGCGTCGGAAAAGGATTTCTTCAGATATTGGCAAATTTCAAAATGAAGGAATTCATTAGGAACTAATGGTGAAATGACTTCTTCGCATAAAAAATGTAGTACCATTTAGCGATATTGGCTGAGCACGTGAATTATTAATCATGTTCGAAATAAAGTAATAATTAGCAAGTCTAGATATTTTAAGCGATTAAAAATCCACTGGATGAAGTCATAACGTGATAACAAATAACAGGTAAAGATTGATGTTGAATTAGTAATCTAGGACACAAGGAATAATTCCATTGAATTGGTTCCAAACGTAATGTAACAAGTACCGCCAGGCAGTTCATCTTGCGTTGGTCAAAAGAGCCATCAGATTTACTAATTGAAATCAGTGGAATTCAGGTACTGAGTCCTTCGAGCCAACACCTGCACCAGAAACCGTAGTGAGCAACAAGGCCCCAAGGGCCCCCGTGTGGACCCTTTGTATTGGGCCTTTACTTCCATACGAAAAGCATAGGATCTAGTGCAGAGATTTTTTGTTTGCTTTTTTTCAAATTTTTAAACTCATGATTTGGATTTGAAATTTTTCTTATCAGATGACTGAAAAAAACAAAGTTTTAAATTCTTCCATTCGATTTTCGTATGCGCAGATTATTTTCCTAAAAGTTTTGGTTTTAGCTCCAAAATCTTAAATTTTTCCCCTACTACAACAATAGAATTTATTTCCGGTATTGTTCTCGGGCTCTGCACAAGATAATTAGCTTCATATTGGCCGACGTTTCGGAAAAAGACTTGTTTTCCATTCTCAAGGCATGTTACTCTCTCTATGTAGGATTATACACTGAACTGAATTGACCGTTTGACGAGTCCAGCAATTTATTTACCTGGAAAATGCATCATAAAAATGGAATAGAAACCTATGCCAAGGCATTTACGCCTCCCGTTAAATCATCAATATTACATAATTTCAATGAGGTTTTAGATAGTTTTTCACCCCAACCTTACGATATGTCGTTGATGGCTAATGACTGCTATAGAGCTAGAAAGGCAATGGCACATCATTGTGATATAGGTGAGTCCTCCGGGGGGTGTATTATTATTATTTTAAAGGGGAGAGGGGGGTGGCTTACGACCATACACCGGCACTTAGACTCTAATTGAGGACGGTGTATAATGTTGCTGCCATATGATTTCGCAAAATGTCACGCATTTTCCTCAATCTACCCCATTCAATGATTGAGTGAAAATGACATAGCAACGCTGGGTTTTCAGTTGACAAAATATAAATAAAACACGAATTAATGATGCTATTAACTGCAGAGGGCTGTGATAATGTCCCAAGCATGTGTTTGTTCACTACATTCCATGGAAAAAGTTAATAGAAAGAAATAATTGGGGTGGTTTCGCAATGGTTTCCACCATTAGTCAACTTAAAATGTTTAGACTTTCAACCCAGAAGAATAAATTATCTTTTTCTTCCTTCATCCGGTCACCATGTCCCTCATTCCAGCGCCTTGACGTGACATTGCCCTCTTATCTTATGAAAGATTTCGGCCCCGGACAAGTCAAAACATTCAATGTTCATATGTACCGATTTCAGGCGTTATTTCTTTTGCACAATTCATTTGTAAATGATCATCACACAAAATTGTGGGATACACCAGCGGTTATAAAATTTAACGAATAAAAATAATCATAGTTTTATCGTCGAACCCAAATATGGGATTAAAATTACTGGTGCTTAGTAAAATATGAAAACTTCATCAAACATTACATTTATACCATCTGATTGACGACCAAAGGCATAATTTAACTTGCTTTTTTAGAATACATGGGGAAAATATGCCTATCACAAAAAAAAATATTTTAGGTCGGACATCTAGGCCTTGATTTTGTTCTTCGATTATACGGGAAATTTCCATTAAGTAAAGGATACGAAGTTTAATGACAGTTTATCTTCTGTATGAACAGCACTACACAATTAGTTATTACTTTTATCCCTTCCGTTGGGAATCAACGGATATTTTAGCTAGTACTGAATAAATCACCCTGATCAATCCCATCACAATTTATTTTCAGAAATCATCTGAGTCGCAAAGTAAAAAACTAATGTTTTTGTCTAGCTTTTAATAAAAATGGTTGAAACTTAACTAATTACTTCTTTTATCACGTGTCTATCGAGTTTTGTATTTTTTCAATAATTCCATGCGAATATCACAAAAGAAGAGATTTAACTACTTTAGCATCAAGCCAGTGACATTGTACCATGAAACTCAATAATCCAACAAGTGCGGTTTGAAACTCACCTGTGTGATTTGACTTGTGGTTGAATTAAGTTACGGGTGTAAAAAAAAAAGAAAATACCTACCGATTTTCATTGTTAAAACGTTTAACAACAACTGAAATCACCAATATTTAGTATCTGAGTTGAAGTTATATTTCCTGAGTTTTATTCAAGGTATGTTGGACGTAGTGATCTTGCATGAGAAATAACAGAATTACTATTCATCCTTGTTAAATAAAAAAATTATCCCACAAATGTGCGATATTCCACAGAGGAAAAATCATTCGCCTTGACCGGGATATCGCACTTATGTGCACTTGCGGGTGACTCCGTGAAGGTAACTACCGTGGCTAGTCCCGGTATCCTCAAAATTATCCCACAAAGTTGATAGCACTCGTAATGGGAATATATCCATTATTTATCAATTTCATCGAAAACCTACAGGAATCTCAAGTGATGAATGCAAATAAGTTTAACTAGCATTAAGAGGAGAAAGTTTTTTTCCCAATGGATGTACTTCCGATTTAATTAATTCAAACATGTTAAGACTCGCATGATATTCTGAAATTTAAAAGCTTTTACGGCCATGATGTTTTCCTACATTGAAATCCCTGAACTCATTTATTTAAAGTTTTGATTACTTATGGGTTACGAGATATAGAAATTATTCAGGAGATTTATCAGAGGAGGAAGATTGCCTAAAATATGTTAATGAATATTGACATGCAGTACGCGAAAAGTAAACCCCGCCATTCATTTTTAATGACTGAGCAAAATCAGTAATGCATGCTTTCCGAAATGTGAAAAAAAGCAAAAAATGAAGATGGCGTGGATACCGCCGTAACTGCACAGCGTTTCTCCTAAAAGGGAGAGAGATGTGTACGATTTAAATTATTTAAATATTTATTCACGAATGTTTCGATCCATCAGATGAAACCTATTTGCGAACAAGGATTGGCGAACTTGTTTTTAGGATATTTAAATATTTGCATGCGCGATCAAAAGGAATATTCATAATTGATCCAAACGCGATAAAACGAAGCAAACATTTTTTCATCTTTGAGGCAGGTAATATCCCGTCATGCCGCTTTTTGACTTCCCTGAACGAAATCCAAGGCCGGTGAGTATATTTGAAAATCCATTCAGCTATAAATTTTCACCTCCTAATGCAAATCACCCAAATTATTCTCAATCGCTTGAAATTCATATTGCGTTTCCATCACATAAGTAGGCTAGTTTGCAGCAATTTATAAATATAAGTGGACGTATTGGAATACATTTCTGATCGCGGATGATTCGAGTACCTCTGGAAGATATAATGAACGGTTATTTTGATACATTTAACGTCCAAAACTAAACAAGACACTAAATGCAGGAAATTAAAATAAATAAAAGTCCTTTATTTTTAAAACGATAGTTTGCGGTGGACGCTGGTTCAAACCGTAATCAATCATTCACTTTAAATGATATTGCTACGTACAAACTGCGATGACTCCGGTGATAAACAAAGAAAGTCTGCAATGGTTTGCTTTATTGAAATATGGTAGCTAACCTGAAAATATATCTTGAGATCTGATGAAATGTGGCCATGCCTATAGTGGAGTGTAAAGTTGATTGTGGGGGGAAACGGGCTGATAAAAATATTAGTAATGAGACTTTTTAAAATATGGATTAATAACAACAGGAAAGGCCAGAAACCGCATAGAAAATCTATATGTCATTGCTGATACGATAAACTTATTTTTTTACCTAATTTACAGATTGTATTACACTTTTTTAAGTACTCTAACTTAACTTTTTCCCTGATTTTCAGGCATAGAACAGGCATTCTGGTTTGAATAACTCACGCCACGTTTGTACTACATATTTTACTTCTTCTTGGGATGAATCATTTCGAACGCTAAATCGAGGCAAACAAGTAATGGCAAATGAAATGATAATACTTGTCCTGTAATCATTTAAATAAGGTGTCCGAGAAAAATAGGTCGACGAAAAGGAAAATTTACTGACCAGTGATAAAAGAACCAACATATCATTCAGCGCTGCGCGAAGCTAATAAAAATCGATGAACGGACATAGGAAAATAATTTTATTTATAACACCATTACTTAGCACAATTCATAATTAAGCAGGGTTAATTAGGCAAATTTATTACCCGGCCAATTTACGTTTATTCATCGTAAAATCTTGGTATGTTTTATCGAAGTCATCTAAAAAATATGCCCAATTACAAATTAAGCTTTACAACGAGATTAGATAAAATTTGCGATGTCTGCCAGAGATTTTTAATAATTTTAAAAGATAAAACTTAGCGTTAGTCAACAATTTCTAAGCTAGCATTGGGTAATAATTTACTCTTCTTATAGACAGGCATATTTAAAAAAATCATATTTAAGATAAAAGTCTTCGTAGTTGACTCAACAATAAATGATATTTCAAAGTAAAAGAGAAACTGTGTATAGTCCACTTTTTATTTAATTTTTCCGACGAAGGTTTCGACTTACACAGTCATTATCAAGGCCAATAATGCCAAGATCATTATTGTGTAAGTAGAAACCTTGGTAAGTAAAATTAAATAAAAAGTGGACTGTACACAGTTTCTCTTTTACCTAGTAATGGAATACCACAAAACGACGCCTGAGAAAATTTAAAAATGATATTTCAAATTGTAGCAAACACATCTATTATTTGAAAAAAGATCTGATGCTTTCCCGGCGTATGCTGGTAGTGAAGGCTGCTCGGGTATTTATTATTATTTATTTGCTCTAAAAGTTCTTGTCAATATTTTTAAAGGAGATGCAAGATTACCGCAAGAAACCGAACCCAAATTGGGTGATCATGAAATCGAATAATAATAAAGAGGATTTTGAGTTAACTCGAAAAGTACACATTTGCATGAATAATTTTTACATTTGAACCGACATATCGTAAGCTTATCTTGAATTTACTTCCAAGAAATATTACAGCATGAGCGTGGACACAACTGACAAGGATATCCCAATCAAGCATTAGTGCCCGTGACATCTTTTCGGGACATTTTCCACCTGACCTCACATATCCCAAGCTGAGCGTATTCTGAGAGAGAAAGTATTCATGGTTAATTAAAATACTTATTACATTTCTACAAATATGTATTTGTACGACGCGTTTCAGGCAAAAAAATCGTCAGGTAGTGGTTTTACCTGACGATGACGTAAACCGGTGAAACACGTCGTAAAAATAAACATTTGTAGAAAAGTCCTAAATATTTTAATTAACCATGGGAACAAACATAGTAACATTCTTCGAAGTAAAGACTGCCACTGTCAAGTTTATCTGAGAGAGAAGGTTTTAAAACATAAATAAAAATTATGCATTTGAAACTTGAAGAGTGCCCCCTCCATATGGTGCGCTGATATTAATACTGTATTTACTAATACTTGTACCACCTGCCCTCTTCTTCGCAGACAACCGTAAAATATTCTTAGCACGACGCTAAATATTTTACGCTCATTGTGATTGTATAGACTGCGTGATAACTTGGTATAGGTCATCGACATGAATGGCTATAAGAAAGAGAGAAAATGCTAGTTTGTAGAGTCTAGTATTGTATGCCAGGTCTGAGAGTCGAACGACCGTCATAGATACAGGTGACTGACACCCTATTTAAAAGGTTTTAACATATCCTCTCACCTCATCATGTATGATTCCCAACTTATTTTGACATGAATCGTCTCAACAATTGGTACGGTTGGGGGCTAACTGCAAGCTGGAGGAGATGCTACAAAACTGTGCGTCAAATATTTCTTTGCAACTCGGAATTCATTAGAGATATCAGTACTGGGCATATGCCAATCGAATGAAAAAGGCTGAATGAATGATACAAACGGCGGTCATCGAAGTGATAGGTAAAATAAAAATCAGGAATTTACAAAGTATATTTATTTGAGCATGAGGATAGGAGACTTTTAAAAAGGGGCATGCAATTCTCTATGGCTCGCAAATAGATATAAGTGCACACATTGTAACAGTACGTTTTCGAGGTCAAGATCCATATGATAAATAAGCCATAGATATGAAATCAACACCCGCATAATTTGTATTTTTCATGATAAATTTAAACGGAAAATTAAAGTAACTATCAAACAACGGGAGTTCTACAGTTTTGGTATATGAACATTGCAATAAATAGTTTAAACACACGTATTTATCAATAATATAGCGAAATTCAAGAATTGCTAAGGGAGTAAAAGAAGTAAACAAGGACGACAGTGAGAGAGAAAAGACAAGAGCTGAAAGATCCAGGACGTGCTAACGAGGACGGGATGGAAAAGAATTGCAATACAGAGATACTAGTTAAGAAACCTGATAAATAAGTAACCATTGGACTCAAGGTGGAGGAGATTATCCTTACACAACAAGAATTAGGCGGCAGAGGGTTGACTTTCAAAGATAGAAGAGAGTCTCGATCAGGATATTTCAAGATAACGATAATTACTCAAATTAATTATTATAATTGTAAAGATCCTTAAATCAAATAAAAGGGCCGAAAATAGTTCCTTATTCCAACTGAAATAAATTGTTTGAAGGTAAGCGAATTTTAATTGTATTAAATTAACATATAGCTGATTCTGATCCTAGTAATTCTTTCAATTATTTATATAAATTAAATAAAGAAACTTGTTGATGGGGTATTTTAAAGTGTTTCATATATGAATATGTGTATTCTTGTGTTGTACAACGACCATACATCGTGTCTCTCCGGATCGTGGACCTGGTCGGGAAATTAAAAGTACGGAAGTGATTTTGGGGAATACGAAATAGACACCAGAAAAAGTGAGAGACCACGGGGTAGGTTACAACATGCAGATACTAGGGTTCTCATGACAAGAGCGAGTGGCTATTTCACCGCATCGCCCCTGGTATCCGAAAATCGAAATGAACAGCAGATGCTGCAGTGACAGCACAGATCTCCACACGAAGCACGAGCGTACCCCCCTTACCCCTTATAACCACCCCACTCAGCGCTAAAGCTACGTCGCGTCGTCGTCAAACGACTAAATTACGATAATGGCTTTACACATCGCGTCCACAACAAACCCATCGTCCGCGGAGAGGGAATCGCCCGACCGCATTTACGATGGTGGGATGAAAACAAACGAATCGACACGGGGCGCTCTCGCGTTCTGTGCGGTGTCCCGCATCGTGGGTGGGGTTTGTAGGGGGGTGGGCAGGAGGAGTAGGAGGCGGAGGTGGGAGAACGGTAGGAGAGGAGGGAAGAGCAGAAAACACCATTCGCTGGAGGTATGGGGAGGTTTGTCATGTTTCAGCCATGGTCGTCGGAACATAACCGGCGGGGAAGGGAGGAGAGAAAGAGTGGGGTTCGATGTGGTTGCAGCGGGGTTTAGGTGGCGGGGTGCTTTTAGCAAGTGGCATGCAGTCAGGGCGTGAATGAGATGCAGCGACAACAATGGGGTGGGGTTGGGGAAGGACATGGGAAAGAGGGGGAGGGTGCTCAAAGAGGCCTCTGGCGGACGAGAGGGAATATATACATATGCCGAAGCAGCAAACAAGCAAGCGCTGAAAAGGTGGAGTTGACGCTTCAGTGTCAAACAGGAGGGGAGGGGGGCTACGAATGGCGCCTGAATGGTTTTAGGGAGCAGTCAGATGAGGTCGCATGAAAAGGGAGGAATTTGACGCGGGTGTAGTAGGGAAAGGAAGGAATGAAATGAAAAACAGAGGGCATGCATGGTGAGAGAAGGGAAGTGGAGGGATGTAGACGGAGCGGGCCGATGCACAAACACAAGCGTGGTGGCGATGCCCAATGCACTTATTGTGCGGTGCGGGCTAGCTGTGAATGCGGGAAAATGCGCGGGGATGTGTACTGACACGTATGTATGTCCGGGGTTAAGAGTGCGAAGCCGCTTCACCTGTTGTATCCTTCGGCTCTTGAGGGAGCACTACTTTAAAAAAAATCCCGCCCCAGGACAACCACGGGCGACACATGTTTTAGAGAGGACTGGAAGTCATGAGTGCCTAAGTCCAGAGCTTTAAGCATTTTCAGAGTGTAGGGGGAAGCTTGGACACCACCTAACACGCTGTCATAAGTCGAAAAAAGCGTTCAAAAGGTAACAACGAGTGAAAAACTGCAATTTCATTATTTTTAAATGTGGAGACAGCAAAAGCAACATTTATAGAATGATAAAAAGGTCTCTGAACAACGAAATAATTTTATAAACACCTCTATTTAGTGGTGGCACTAAAAGAACTCAACAGTCTCATTGCAAATGTTTCGCAACCGAAACAGTTTCAAAATGAAGCAGTTCCGCGAATCACCCTGCTGTAGACAACAGCTAGAGACACACCAAGCAGCACACGATGAATCATCTACATCTAAAAAATACCCTGCAAGCCACCTAAGGGGTGTGTGGCAGGGGGTGAATATTCACCAACATCCATTACACTATACCCTAAAGTTAGTTTAACTACGAATAATTATGCATCAGCATAGATCGCTAATAATTGTCACGAGGCAAAGCCTCACAAGCATGCACTACACTACAGATATGCTCACTATGGAGAGGGACCGTTAGTATATATGTATTTTGCAACTACAAAAATGGACAGAGACTCAAGACTTATGTATAAAACATGCGCAGCGTGCTGCTAGTACTACGTAACAGATAAAGATTCAAGTATTAGGAAGTACTACTACTACTAAGAGCTACACTACCTATCGACAAACCTAGATTAAAGTCTCATTGGCCGCTGTTATGGTCCCTTATAGTTCGTGGGAAAAATGACATTTTAAATCTGTCCGTTCAGCAGTCTAGTTCCCTAATTTTATTCTCATGATCTGAAATACCGTAGTATGTCGGATTTCGTAAAATATTATCAACGTCGTCAGAAAATAGATCGGTTTGGAGCTTAGATAATAGATTGAGTCTAAATTTTAATCGACGGTCTGAAAGCGTTTCCCACCCCAGTTGCTGCAAAAGGTCAGTAACACTAACGAGATTATCATAACGGCCAATAACGTATCTTGCCGATCTTCGCTGCACGCGTTCTAACTCAGTTTCCAAGCCTATTTCATAAGGATTCCAGATACTGGTTGCGTATTCCAAGTGGGGTATAATGAGGGAGGAGTAGCTGATTTCCCTAACTTTATCGTCGCACTTGCCAAGTACTTTTTTAACAAATCCTAATTTACGATTAGCTTGACCGGTAATTTCTCGAACATGTTTACTCCACGAGAGATCTTTTTTCAGTTTAACTCTGAGGTATTCCGATTCTACAGTCTCTAATTTGCTGTTGCTTATGCAATAGCTGTTACAAGGAGCGTTTTTCCGTTTCCAAAAATTCATAACAACGCATTTTTTCAGGTTTAATTCTAGCTGCCATGTATCGCATCATTCCTGTATTGCCTCGAGGTCCTTAGTTAGCGCTTGCTTATCATTAAGGCTACGAATTTCTCTATACACCACTGCGTCGTCTGCAAATAATCTAAGCTTACTGTCAACTGTTTCACCGATGTAGTTTATGTACAAAAGGAACAGAAGTGGGCCTATGACACTTCCCTGTGTGATACCCGACGTGACTTTTACTTCATTAGAGATAGCGCCATCTAATACAACCCTTTGCACGCGATTGCTTAAGAATTCTCTAATCCAGGAAATTACGTCGTCGTCTAACCCGTAGGATTCTAATTTCATGAGTAGCTTAATGTTGGAAACTTTATCAAATGCCTTTTTAAAGCCAAGAAAAATTTCATCAACTGGAACATTACTAAACCCCGAGACTAAAATATCGTGGGCAAAAAGTGGTAATTGAGTTTCGCAAAATCTTCCCTTTCTGAATTCGTGTTATATTTTTGTTAACAAGTTCTGCATATTGAGGTGTCTCATAACTGAACTTCCAATTATATGTTCAAGGACTTTGTAAGAAATAGATGTGAGAGATATCGGTCTGTAGTTCGATGGCTGTTCCTTATTACCGATTTTGAATATGGGAGTGACATTTGCAATTTTCCAGTCCATAGGTACTTTGTGTTCGTTGATGGATTTACTAAATTTTTCTGTAAGTTGGGTGTTACCCCACAAGCTAATTCTTTATGCATGCGGGCAGGAATTTCTTCAGGACCTAGGGATTTATTTGGACTTGGAGATTTTAGCAAGTTTTCTATTTCGTGAGTGCAAATATCGATAGGCGGCATCTTTAGCTGGAAGTGATCATTTACCTTTACGGATGTAATCTGTGATGACTTGGTAAACACATTTTGAAAGTAGGAATTTAATAAGTTGGCTTTGTCCGAGCTACTTGTTAATAATTCACCCTTTTCGTTTCGCAGTGGAATAACTGTTGATCTATTGCCTTGAACTTCCCTTACGTATGACCAAAATGCTTTTGGGTTATCCTGTAACTGTTCTACTAATGTTTTTCTTTCAAAATCCATGAATGCATTCCGAAATGCTTCCTTTGTAGTGGCTTTAGACAATTTGTATTTTTCAATTATTAAATTTTGATCACCAGTGGACAAATCTCTACGGAGTTTTTTCATCTTGGTTTGGCATACTCTCTGACTTCTTAACGATTTTCTCACTTCTGCATTGTACCATCTTGGTTCGCTGCCCTCTTTTTTTTACTTTATTTGGAATATATTTTCTGATCTCCGAATGTACGATCGAAAGAAAAGCTTTCCAACTACCCTCCGTGTCTAACTTTACGCTTGGTTCTTGGAAGTCGGAAAGACATTTTTAGATGACTCTTGAAAGCATTGAAATCGGCTTTTTTTTAAATGTAGAACTTTCTTCTTTGCTTAAAACTTGTAATAATATTCAAAGAGAACTTTGTGGTAACTACTCTATGGTCACTAATGCCCTCAACAGTGTTTACCTTAATTACTTTTTGCGGTATATTTGACACCAATAAGTCAAGAATGTTGTCCCCTCTGTTAAGCGTCGTAGCTATCTGATGTAGGGCATTTGATGAGAACGTGTACAGCAGGGACCCGCATATATCTTTGTTTCTTCCCCCTGATATGTAACTGTAGGTCCTCCAATCTATAGAGGGAGTATTGAAATCTCCACCTATAATTAAATTTCTTTCAGTGTTCCTGGATGTGATGTTCTTTATTTGTGTTTCGAGTTCTAAAATTGAGGTGACGTCGGTGTTAAGTGGCCTGTAGTATGCGCACACGAATATTGTTTTTGATTTAGGGCATCTAATAGAGCACCATACATATTCTAGGCTGGTATCTGGGACGACTCCCGCTTGGCTGACAATGGTTTTCTTTACAGCTATAAATACTCCGCCTCCGGTTTGGTTGGACCTATCTTTTCTGTAATGATGAATGATTTAGGAAAAATTTCACTATCAGAAATATCGTCCGTCAGCCGACTTTCTGTGCCAATAATGACGTTACACTCCGTGCTATGAATAAGGTGGTGAAATTCTGGAATCTTATTTTTTTAACCAGGGCAGTTAACTACTGCAACGACTACTGCTTCATGATTATTGTTTATGCGTTTCGGGGACATTTCAAGATTGCCGTCTTCAGCTAAGTTATTCTTAAGCCCTATACTCGGAGTATTCTTAGGTAAATTACTAACTGGCAACACAATTATTGACCTCACTAATTGACCTGCCCAGTCGCCTGCCGTCTTTGTTAAACTCGACGAGTATGCTCAAGTATCGTGCGCGCTACCTCCTGCGATGCTTCGTACGTATAGTAGACACCCGAGCGATTTATAGGCACCCGACACGAATCCAGCACCGGCCTGAGGTCTAAGAACTTTGCTCCCTCGCTCCCACAGACTTCACGAGTCTCTTGTTTATACCTTTCCTTCGGCTCCAAACCATCGAACCCCGATCCATCCTAGGTACCAAGCTGCATATGATAAGCCTCAAATTGGTACCAGATCCTCCGCGAATTCGGCGGAACTCGGAGCATAGGTCTCTTAACAGAGCCTAAAATCTCCTCTGATCCCATATTCACTGCATCATTGGTCCCAACATGGGAAGCCACATGCAACTTAGAGCAGTTCGCGCCCCTGACCGCCGACTTCATCGCCTTCGTCACCTGTGGCACCTTTCCTCCCGGTATACACAAGGAGATGACCGACCCGTGGTTCTCCTCCTTCCCGTCGGGACTTTCCACGCAACACTATACGTCGGACATTGCAGCTACCTATTACTACCTCGACTCACTCCGAAATCGAATCGACGCCGATCGGCGCTGTTAGAACATGGCTGATAGTTCAGTATTATATGTAATAAGATATATTTAACGAATATAAAGAAACAATTCCATTTGGGTTCATGAAAGATCGGTACTTCACAGTTCTAGTTCTATCTGCAACCGCCCACAACAGATTCAAATCCAACAAATTATAGCTTATAACCGCAACGCAGCCCCACGTGCAGTAGAACTGGAATAGAATATAAGACGAAACAGTCAGCTTCAGCTATAAGTTTCCGCTGCACAGCACAGTACGCCACGGCGTGGCTGCAGCACGATCAAGAAGCTAACCTGTTTATGTTTTTCGCGGTGAATAATATTTAGGTATTCTTCTCGGGCTTTGCACCAGGTAATTGGCTTCATATTGGCCGACGTTTCGGAAAACGACTTGTTTTCCATTTTCAAGGCGTGTTGCTCTCTCTGTGTAGGATTATACACTGAACTGAATTGACCATTTGACGAGTTCAACAATTAAGCTCAGGTGTCGTCTGATTGGCTGATGTTCCTTTGAAATCTCTTCTGTTCTTTCCTTATGTTTTTCATGCAATTTATCATAGGTGCCCAAGTATTGCTAAGATGAAAGCCAGTATCCCGATTGAAATGTTTTGGATTTAGGCGGATTTCAATGGCTTCCTTGATTATGCGGTCCCAATAGCGTTGTGAGTGGCAAAGAATTTTTGCATCTCCCCATCGAGTGGCATGATCTTGATTGATGCTATGCTCCGCCACTGCCGACTTTTCTGGTTGCGCTAATCTAAAATGCCTTCGGTGCTCTCTCAGCCTCGTCCCAACCGTTCGGCCTGTCTCCCCCACATATATTTTTCCGCACTCGCATGGAATCTGGTAAACTCCTGATGTCTTCAGGCACTTATTCGGAGATGCAAAAATTCATTGCCGCTCACAACGCTACTGGGACCGCATAATCAAGGAAGCCATCGAAATCCGCCTAAATCCGAAAAATTTCAATCGGTATACTGGCTTTCATCTTAGCAATACCTGGGCACCTATAATAAATTGCATAAAAAACATAAGGAAAGAACAGAAGAGATTTCAAAGGAACATCAGCCAATCAGACGACACCTGAGCTTAATTGTTGGACTCGTCAAACGGTCAATTCAGTTCAGTGTATAATCCTATACAGAGAGAGCAACACGCCTTGAAAATGGAAAACAAGTCGTAGTCCATAATAGTAAGAGTATTATCTGGCATAACGTGAGTAGATTGCGATACGATATCATTCGAAATTCGATTCCATGCTAAAATCAATATCATACAATTGTTGGGGGTTGTTCGGGTTTCCTGCCGGGTCAAACTCTCCATTTCTGCCGACATTTCGATGAACGAGTCGTTATTCATCCTCAGGGTAGCATCTTCATACAATGCATTACGATAAGAGATGCGTTTATGTGATATGTGATATGATACGATATAATGCTGCATGCATTTCATGCAATGTCATGTATGAATTCCTGCGACATCACGCGATGCACGATCAATTACGTCATGTTTTTCAAAGTTTATATCACAATCCGATATTGAACATCGAGTATAGAGCAGCCCCAGCTATAAAGCGAGCCATGGCGCCGGTCGAGATGCGTGAGCAAGCTGAAAGTTTGAGTCGGGCGTTCCCTGGGGAACTCGATGACCGAACCCTTTCCTTTTTCTCCACCGCTTTCAGCATTCCCAGAATCCCATTTCGGACCTGACCAGGCTTGTCCCTCCGCTGCGCGCGGGCGACGTGATTGTTCACTTGGGGGTTGAGCAATAAACCGATTCCGTATCGCCCATGTAATCCCATGTTAACTTCGCTTTGCCACAGAGATTAAATATCTTGTGATAAAAATAGCCTGTCATAACAAAATATACCCGATTTAATGTGGTGTCCGTGAAAGTGGAATAGTAGATCGAAAACAATGCCCTAATTTCCATAATTATAATTTTTCCATCTAGATGATTCCTCTTTATGACCACATTTTTATTATGTATTTTACTCTTCTTTCACGAGATATAGGTTTATTAATTTGAAGAAAATTCATTCTCGATGCCGAAGTTTCGGATTTGTATACATGCTTCTTCAAGGCTCAGAGAGAGTTCCTTCTGAATTTATTGTTTGATGATACCTCCGTTACTATTTTATAAAAACATAAATAAAATTTTGTTTTAAAATGTTTTTTAAACATGTTTCATGCTATTTTGAAATAGCAACGAAGGTATCATCAAACAATTAATTCAGAAGGAACTATCTCTGAGCCTTGAGGAAGCATGTATACAAATGCCAAACGTCGGCAAAGAGAATAAATATTTTTCAA
Source organism: Pyrrhosoma nymphula (assembly GCA_963573305.1). Taxonomy (NCBI): domain Eukaryota; kingdom Metazoa; phylum Arthropoda; class Insecta; order Odonata; family Coenagrionidae; genus Pyrrhosoma; species Pyrrhosoma nymphula. Next base: position 16,342,385 of record OY754337.1, read on the forward strand.
CACATATAAATTAGAGAATAAATATTTTTAATAAACCTATATCTCCTGAAAGAAGATAAAATACATACATTTTTCCATCTTTATTCAGTAGCAAAGACATTTTACGAAATAAACGGGCTTGGAAGATGTATGTAAAGGAGAAGACGGTCGAAGAGCTATTTTAACAAATGAACTATTACATAGAGTATTACATAACTTGTCCCTCAAATCAGTGAAGATTCGTGTTAATATCAGTATTTCGTGACCATCTTCCTGGAGACAAGTACTTAGCTCTGAAATACCTACGTTTTTCCATTGTAATCTAATGTTTTCCGCCACTACTCACCATAACATTTTTTTGAAAGATGGGTTGCATTATCAGATTTTAGGACACAACACATTGAATGTAAAGTTAACCAAGGAAAATGGAAATTAGATACGGATGCGTTACATTTTTGAGTAAATTATGAATGCTAATAAAATGCTAATTTTAGGTTAAAAAATACTTCAAGGATGCCAAAACTAAATTTCGGGGCAAAATGATCTACCTAAATACGTGAAATAAATCAAATACCATCAATATAAAATTACTGCGGGAGTAATATCAATAACCTGGCAAGGGCCTAGCCACGTTGAAACACCGGTTCACATCAGAACACCGAAGTTAAGCAACGTTGGGCCCGGACGGTGGTTGGATGGGTGATCCTCCTCCATACCTCAACCAGGCATGGATGGAGAGATGATACTCCCTCCATACCTATACCGGCAGGCCGGAGGGGCCAGGCCAAACCGGGTCGGTTGGAGGGAGGACATCCTCTATACCTGGTACTGGAGTGAGGCAGGGGGAGGCTAATCCTCCATACCTCTACCGAGGTGCTCTTGTCCCATGCCTGTCTGCAAGTGGCAGACAGGCATGGGGTTGGCACAATGAACCAAGAAAATTCTAAGTGCCCGGGCTCCTGACGAAGGCCCCCCAACAACAATCTAATCTAATCTAATATCAATAACCTACCAAATGAAAAAAAAATTATTATAACCTAATACATTCCGATCTTGACTTAGAGGCTACATCGTTCGTTACCGAGAATATTCGCCAGTACTAATAGGGATAAGGAATATAATTTTCCCCGGAGGGCCAAGAGTTGCATATCGCAATATATCATGTATTCGTAATCTATTAATGTTGACTTATACTTTCTAGTATCATGGATACAACTCGTGCACTCCATATTTCGAATTGAGCTCTGCTATCGAAATGTTTAATATATCGTTTTTCTATTAACTGACTAATGTGTGTGTGTGATATAAATTCACTCACTATTGGATTAAAACTAATTTTTGGGCTGAATTAGCCATGATGAATACTGAAAGATTTCACAAATATTTTGAGCACCGTGCCGAACCTCCAGCCTTCCTTCTTATATCTCTTCCATGCAAGCAAGTGCATGCAACAAAAGCATTCCTACATCGTCTAAAACGACGAAATAGCAATCTGAAGTCACCTGTCACTGCCCCCAAACCCTCACCCACCAACACACTTGTTTTTCCTACCTCTCAAGAAAACCGCTGCGGGCTGATCCGTATAGTAATTACTCCGACCGCTCCGACCGAATGCATTTTTTTTCAAGTCAAATTTTTTTTGTATATATCCGAGGATGCGAGAGACCCGAAGTCTGGACGTCATTGAAGAGGAAAGTACGGAGACTACGAATCCATTAGGGATGAAATGTATATATATATGACGGCAGTTGGGAACAGGATGGCGGTGAAGTGTTGCGACGAAGAATTACGAGAAAATGGGGAAGCGCTGAGTGTATTGGTGGACTGGGAAAGAAGGTTGGGTTGGGAGAAGGACGGAGATATGGAGAGGAGGCTGAGACTGAAGAAGTGCTGGACTACTGAAGTCCTGGCGGTCCTTCATGGAACATCTTCAGGTTGAAGTGGTTTCCGAGAAATTTTTGGACTCGTTTGAAGCTAAGTCGCTGCCAGTTGGTGCGCTCGAATTTTCTCCAGTTTTTCGGTCGTTTTTTGGGCAATTATCTTTTTCCGGAACATCCAAGGGTACATACAACAGAGTTGCAATATGGATTACTATTAGTGTCAATCTTTCGGGTGCAACCGAAAAAACGTAATCTGTGGGAAAAGGTTTATGTATACTTCGGTCAAAAATACATATAGTTTGAAAGTAAAAGGCATAATGACTCATTTTGGTTGTAAGCGTTTACTCTCAATGCATGTACATGGGACATAGTAATACCATTGTAAAAATTGAAGATGGCCCATAAACCTTTTGGCAAAAATTCTGTCTCGGCGGTATTATAGCGCAGAATTATGGTGTGGTTATTTTTCTGGCTGCAGAAGAGACAAGAGCACCACATTTGACGATTTGTCCATCGATTTCAATACCTTTTCCGTACTTACCTATGTAAGTTATCTATTTTCTGAGCTATTTTAATTATTTGTACGTTTTAAAGAGACCATAAGTAACAGTAACTGTCGATTGTTACACGAACGATGAAGTAACTGTCCAATCACAGCAATATTTGCATTTTCAGTGGAACGCAGTCACGCGCACGAGTGCAAAGATATAAACCAAAGGGTTGAATTTCGCCAGGAAAAGATTATTTGACTAGACCGGCATTTGAACCCGGATCTCCCAATTGCCGGTCAGTTATGTTAGCCAGTAACACCACTAAGCTATCTCAACTCAAGGCAAATTTTAAAGGGAATGTTTTCTAACTAGGTGTTCTCGTCTCAAGTATACGTTGTAGCATAGAGTAATCATATTATTACTCTGTGGTTGTAGCACAGGAGACGTGGTCGTGATTAATACGCCACTGTCACGGAGGATAAACCCAACATTGTTGCTTTAGAGCGACTAACTTCTGATAATTTTCCAATCAATTCGATTTCACAAATGACATGGTGCGCGGTCACACGAACGAGTGCAAAGATGGGATGAATTTCTCCATGACAAGATCAGTTAACTTGACTGGCTTTGAATTTAGATAGCTTGGTGGTGTAAATGGCTAACACACCAGACCAACAATTTGGAGATCCGAGTTCAAGTCAACTAAATTTTTCATGGAAAATTGTATCCATTATGCGTGAAACTTTTCCAAATTTATTGATGTTAATTCTTGTGTGAAATTGAATACTATGCTGTTTTCTTTTTCCATTATATGTTTTTAATTATTTCAACGTAATCATAACAAAAGAAAATAAAATATTCCAGTTATTTTATATCGAAAACTTGTTTTCTCTGCATAACTTAAGAACTTACTCAACTGCATCAGAAGAGTAGGAAAATTATGCGTTCGTAATGTGGTTTACGAGGAAAACAAGATTTGTGTGACGACAGAAAGAATCGTTGCGTTCAGTAATCACGGCAATGAGCGCCTGACCGCTAGAGTGCTCTGGGTTAAACGTGTAGCTAATGAAGCAGTGAAAGAGTCATACCCTACGGAACAATTGTGTCCATGTTATGATCTGGGGGTGGCCGTCTTCCCTGTCGAAATTGAGGGGGTGTTTCACAATTTCCACGGCCGCTCGTATGATCCAGATAAAATACCGGTTTTCCCTAGCAATGATTTTGGTTGAACCGCCACTAAAATACATAGTGATGGAAAAGAAGGCACGCGTAGAATATCAAACAACCAATGAAACAACTTATTTAGGAATAAAAATCACCACCGAAGAATGCCCGAGGATCAGAATCTTCAAAAAGAAAATACGGGAAATTACGGAATTGAAAGGGGATGAAGAGTGGAAAGCCTCTACCAAAGGACGGCACACCTTTGAAATCTTCCCAAGCATTCTGGAAAGGAATAAATTAAAGATTAAGCATACAAAAGCTGTGGCTCAATTAATATCTGGCCACGGAGAATGCAAAGAATATATTAAGAAGATAGGAAAAAGGCGGGATGGAAAATGCAATGAATGTGATGAAGAAGATTCCTTTAGGCATCGCATTGAGAGGTTCATCCGCTTTGAAACATGGCGAACTAAACTGAGTTTAGAAATGGAAGTCAGATCCGAAACCTGTAAGTTTCTAACAACCTTCTGCCTGAAAAATGGGAGGTTCAAAGAACTGGAGAGACTCTGCATCACGCCTCAAGAAGACCACTGATCACAGTGGTAACAAAAAGGACAAGAGGAAGAAGAGGGAGAAGAAATGAATTGAGAGATAAAAGAAGACCTCGGCGATAGGAGGAGACAAGGGCCGAAGAAAGAAGAATAAGTCCTAAAAGATGAATGAAGACCTCGGAAAAAGGAGAAGAGCAGGGTCGGAGAAAGAAAGGAGAAGAAGACGACGAACGAAAGAAGAGAACGCGATGGCCTCATGTGGCATCTATCCACGTACAATCAGATGTATGCAAATTTTACATCTAAATCGCAATTGAATAGTCTCATGAATATAAAAAGTTAATTTACAATATGTATTAAAATGTAAAATCAAATGAATTGATAATAATGCAGATTAAAGAGGGGTAAACGAGAGTAAATACCCTCAGAAATAATGTTAAAAAAATTATTTTGGTGCCTTCGACGGTGATGAAGCGACCAGATTCGGATCAAGCATTCTACTCTACTGCCGAAGGTGACCAGAAGGCGAAGTCCCTACATCGTAAAAAGTTGAAGTCCCTTATAAAGACGAAGGGATATACCAGAGGGGGGTGGAGAGGGGAAGAGAAGGAATTATATCTCATTTGAAGTCTAGCTCTTGGTCGACACACGTTTTCTCGAATGGAAGAAATCGCTGGTCATCACTTAGCGGAAATGGACATGTGGACAACATGGCGGAACGATTTTGGTTCGACCAATAACAGCACGTTTGATCTGCTCCCTTGCGGGTAACTACTCCTTCAGCAAAGACAGATGAAGTGAAGGAAACGGTATTGTTGACAGCACTGCGCATGAAATCTTAGCGAAAAATGTACCACTTTCCTATTACCTTTTGTATTAACTTGACCATCACAATCACCAAAGCTCAAATAAGTTCACTCTCCGTAAATTCCGGCAAAGGCGAAGTGCTGTTTCCCACAAACCGAGCAGTCACGAGATCTGTGACGTAGGTAGTCCTCCATTTCCCCAAACAACTACATCAACTTCAGGGCAATAATGTTTTTGCAATCGCGGTTTCTTCTCCTTGAAATGTAAATAACGATATTGTGCCCTATCACTTTCTCTTTTTCTCTTCCTCTATTCTCTCAGAAATTCTTATGTTATACTAAGACAAAATACCTCCGCTATCATCCTTTCAGTAACATGTATGCGCGCGCAATGGTTTATTCAGCTAATTGTTTACTGTGAATTATCTCGCATCTAATTGATAGTTTATCTGTTTGTGGAAAGGATTCACCAAATATTTTTCACATCCATCGCTTATTCTCTATTTGAATGGTCACCCAGGCGACTGAAAATCTGGCGTATGAACTCATTTCCTTATGAATTCAATATACAACTAGAACAAAACCTATATAAAATCCACCAGCCATTCATAACAGAACTGCAGTGTGATTGGATGATTTCAATTGAATAAATATTCCAAATTTATTTAACGGCCTCTTCTAATTTTTATTTCAACACCTCAATGCAGTATTCATTCAAAAACATCAATGTGTACGTGAATGAACAATACTTTGGTTGAGTTATTAGGTCTATCAAGGAGAGGTAGCTCTGAAATACATAAAACATGTGTGAAGATACTCTTGAATTATGCTCAAAGAGAATGCAAATGGTGAAAAATTTCGTTCTATGGCCCCTGAAAATTCCATCAATACATGTGACATAAAGTAATAGAATCAGTAAATAATTTAATATTGCCTAATACTATAAATAAATTTTTCACTGTCTCAATATGAATAAGTTATTTAGAAAATATTGAAAAAAGTTTCATTGGCGAATCACTACCCCGATCGGCTACTGATTGAAACAACTTCGAGTGTAGTTTACATGTATACACTACGATATATAGGTATGAAATCGCAATTCAATGTAAACAGGAGTTTTAAGAAAAAAGTATTCAATAAAAATGCAATCAACAGTGATTGTTATCGATATGTCAATTTGCAATCATAGTCAATTTGCAATACAATTATAAACTGCATATCGATAAAAATCACTGTTGATTGCATTAATATTCTATATTTTTATTATGAGTTCAAAACTTGCCAAGATTATGCATTATACCATATTTTTTCAAGGAAAACATTCGGAGTAAATTAACCAAAATTGACTTTGTAGTTGAAAAACTTTTTTGAAAAAAAAAACAAATAATTCACATAGTTCCCTCTCCTTTACCATATGTGTTGAAAAACAAACCAATGGAAGATCATCGATATTTCTTCCTTTGTTAAACCAACAATAATATTTCCAGCCTTGATCAGCTATTTTTAAAATGAATAATTACTATTGACAAAATCTCTCATTGTAATTCGCCACTATTATATACGTAAGAATAACAAAATCAAACGAGAATTGGAAATATTCTGGAAATTAAATTTTTGATTGTATTAGACATCGAACATGGAAAACTGTATTTTTTATTTTAAATCATTCCATGTAAACGGTGAATGAATGACAAATTTATCACATGATTGAAACGAAAAAATTTTCAAATCCTGCATTACAATCTCGGTCATATTAGTATTACGAATCCCATCACTTATCTTAAACGAAAACGCGAGCACTGCATGGGGAAACGTATAGAGCACACACGGGCTAACGCACTTCTGACGTCGTACGTGCATGTATGCGTCACGGCAAAGAGTGAATTCCAACGTCAATGACTGTAATGGAATGAATCGAAAAATGCCTTTTATTCCACGGAAAAAAATCTTCAGACAAACTTTTTCTCGCATTCCTCGGGTGCTCGACGTTCATCAAAATTATTGGTGGAAAAAATGCATATATATTGATATGCATATAAAAATTGAGAAGAGCCATTATTACGCGGGTTAACAGGGAAGAACTAATGGAGGGAACGGTAGAGAGAATGGGGGTTGAGGAATGAAAGGAGTAAGGTTTAGGTGGTCCTTGTACGAGCGAGTCTGACAGGAGAGGGAACGGGTTTGGAAACTGTTGAGACCGCCAGGACTGGCTGGCGGGTCTGCCGGATCGAGTAGGGCATTGCTTCGGGGGAAGGATGAGGAAGAGGGCAGTGGGAGCCTAAAAATGAACCTGGAAGCATCGGAAAAACGGGAGGAGAAGGGAAAGAGAGGAACGATAAGCGGGAGTGAGAAGGAAGAGTGGCTGGGGGGGGTTTCGGAGAGGCTGGGGGTGAGGCGAAACGGTGATTTTGAAGGGTATTCCGCGAAGCGGTGGGGGAGAGAACGGATGCACGGCGCGGAACAATTCTCGTGCGCTGGTACTCAAGGAAATTGCGTGTGATTTCCCAGGGACGGTGGAGGATTGGGAAAAAAAGAAAGAGAAGAACAAAATTAAAAAAAAACGAAACGAAATAAACCTGGAAAATTCCAGCAGAGAGGATATTTGAGGGGTGGAAAAGTTGTTGGGGGAGGGTTAAAAGAAATAAAAACTGGGGAAAAAATATATAAGAGCGAGCACTTTTCGAGGGAGATGAATGAAAGAGACATTAGTATGGAGAGTTATTTCCGAGAATTTTTGACGTCGGGAGAACGATAATCGATCAATCGAATCTCTCCTTTTTTTCCTCCAATCTTTCCCCCAAACCACTTCTCCCGCCCACTTCCTGTACATGGGGTGCATACAGCGATGGAAACGGTAGTATTATCGATACGCTTTTCACATTTAAGATCCCTTAATCCCCTGCTTTATGCCGATAAAAATCATCGACTTTGTCTCATCTATTGCTTAAGATTGGCATGGACAACCCACGGCACCCAAGTCACATATTACTCCATTAATATTTTCAAGTGGCTCGCAGACTATGTGTAAGATACCCGAGAATTCTCTTTAATTTTTAAAAATATGTGCGGCTATAGCTAAATATTTTATTTTAAATTGTATTCTTGTACATCTTCTATACATATATACATGAATATACATTTAAAATTTCTTAAATTACAGGAAAATGTTTTACTAAAATATTTGGTCCTCGGCCATTGACATTAAAATGTGGTCCTTATACAACCAGATCAAAAGTCACTGACCAAAAATAATTGACCAATCTGGCCCAATCACTGATAAATGAGGCCAATATCTAACCTAACACACTTATTGTTCTTAGTGGCTCTCCTACCTTCGGGCTCCAAATGCTTTTCACAATTTTGTAATATTCGTAGGTATATTCTTAGCTCCTCGAGATGTACATGAAAACTACTTCCAGCAAAATGAAGGGTTGGAATAATTAATTAGTATTGCACAAAAGTGTTTAACTACCTTATTCTATAGAATTGAAACATAAGTGGGATGTCAATACGCACTAAATCCAGTGGGAAAGGATTTCTTCGAAGTGCTCCGTTTACTTCTTTGTGTACTGCTTCCTGTATTTTCCGTCTTGAATTTTTACTTTAATTCTGATCATTTACTTAACAATGAACGTATATTGTCCATTTTAAAAACACCCCTTCCGTTTTTGACTTTGACGCAAATAAATTCCGTTTTCATGAACAACAGTAGCCAGGGTTAGCGCCAATGTGCGCTCACCCTGAAAACTTGCTAGCAGCGCATGGGACACCAGCGCTGGAAGCCGGTTGTGTGAATTGGCCATAGTTTCCGCATACCATCGCAACCTAATTTCAGCCTAACACCCAATCCAACGTCGTCATCCGCTCTCCTTTCACATATATAAACATATACAATCCCCACGCTTAAGATTACATCGAGTTTCAGTCCAAGTATTTACCTCAGAGCGTTGCATACACTTTCATTGTTGAAAGATTGGCCAAATTTGAGACGCCTAATTGATTTAGCGACATTACTAACGAGATGTGGCTGAAAACGACGTCATAGAAATAAGTACATGTGATCGTCACTTTGAAGTGACGATCACATCATCATCTAAGTAATCTACCGGTTAGAGACGTAGGTTATGATGAAAGTCAGAGAATATCCAACAGACTCTTACACGTGCAGTGCCTAATCTACCTCTAGTATTTTTTTCTTCATCTCAGCGCAAGTCCTACCTTTCTTCATCCCGTCCATAAAACCTATTCTCTTTCTTCCCCTTCCCCGCTTACCCAACATCCTACCCTCTATCACAGCCTTCATCATCCCTCATTACCCCTTCCAGCCACCAACCCTGCCTTCCCCTAATCTCATCCAAAAGTTTCCTCTCCTCACCTACCATGTCAAGCACTCCATAATTTGTCTTTCTCCGTCTACCGAACCTTCACCATCCTCCTCCACACCCACATCTCGAACGCCTTCAGTCTATTTTCGGACGGACACATAAGCTCAGCAAATTCATAGAGAATGTTTTTGGGAAAACCAAGAATATTTTTGCATTTTTCAGACTCTTGCCTGTTATAGTTAAGCATACGAATTCAAATTTACCCACGCGGAAAGATGCAGCACTTGCTATCTCACATTTGCCAGACTCCCTAATGGATCATGAAGACAGGTACGGCTAGAAGGTACCAGCAGTAAATCCAATTCCACACTGTTAAACGAAAATATGACAATATGAGACGAGACAATATTGAATGAGACGTCTTAAACGCGGGAAATGGTTTAGCATGCCCCATCAAGACGAGTCCGCAGAGAATTTTGAAGGCGCCTTCACACGGTCAATGGAAATCGAATGAGAATGTTCACCTCTGTGGTCATTAGCGGCACTAATCGCGTCACACTTGACACAAACGATTTGTTTTCTCGATGATAGTACCCACTCAAACTGCAGATAAAGTTTTCAGTTAATAAGCACGGTGGACAAGTAACGCCAGAAGATCATAGTTGAGGGTTCAAGTTGATCCGGTCATGTCTTTCCTATATAAAATATGCATTAATGCCTTTTATACAATCGAAAAATCTAATTTAGAAACAATATTTCTTTTCTAAGTCACCATTGTTTTTTGTTATCCTGAAATGAGAAAAAACAGCAATTACAATACCATACCTATAAATTAGTAATTCATCACTGTGTCTGATGCGCGATATAGTTGTGCTTGGTTAAAAGCTAAGTCAAAACTCTTTATAGACTGTGTCAATATACCTTAGAGCATGTACGCATGTACTTTAGAGCATGTACGAGTGATATCCGTGCCATGTATCGCTAGTGGAGCCAGAGCAAAGAGGTTGTAATAAAGAAAACAGTCATATGGTATAAGAGTTACGACAATGAAGATATTATAAAATGTCGTTCTATTGTTCCACATTTAAATGCTAGAAGAGAAGGAAAAAAAGTCGGATTTCGTTTAACTGCCGCGTGTCAATGTGGCGTGCATATGAAGAGAGATTATTTATTTTAGTTTTTCGGGCCCCCCGAACTCAGTAGCATTACAAACCCGGGGACGAAAATCATTTCAGCTGTGACTAAGATGACACACTCAAGCGTAGGCATTCCGAGCAATATTGGCCGATTCCCCCGGTCCGATGTCACGAGTCTCGGAGTTTCTATGGAGTCAACATTCTCTGTAGAGGACGCACCTAGCCTTAAACGATCCAAGATTAGTTCTATTCAAGAGCATGATACATCCAAGAAATTATAGAAAAAGCTCAAAACGAGAATTTAGATGTACATAAAACTTTCAAGCATACTCAAGTGAAACGTGGCCACGATAATAACGTCCGTTTATATTAGTCTCCTTTTCATGATCTATGCGACGAATAATGACATCATTTGAAAAATTGATCTTTTGAAAGGAGAAAAAGTATTGCATTACAAGAACCCGGCACCTTAACCCTGAAGTCTAGGGGTCAAAATTTTATTCCACATGATAAGATCACTTCCTGACTTTAAGAAAACCAAACAAATGTCCTCCGCCTGGTTGTTTATTTGGGGGAGGCGGTCGAAAACTTAGGATCAGCTCTTGGCGGGTGGGTTGGCAAGGAAAGGATTATCTGGGGAATGCAGTGAGGAGGGAAACCCGGCGTCGTTGGGACGAAAGGCACCTCAGTTTAACACCCCATCCGACAAACGGAGTACTGCGCATTGAGTGCTCTCCCCATAGCAACTGATTAGGGATCGAGATAGCATTTGATATCTTCTTACACGGCCGGTATTCAAACCCAAGCTCTCGGTAAAGAAAGCCAGTATTTTATCCAGCACACTAATCCGATCCCTACGCCATAATTCCGATTGAACCACGAGATGTAGATATTTTTGTAGGTACATCACTTTTACACCAAATGTGCGCTGCGTTCCCACACGTCGTTGGACATCATTTCATCACTTAACGCATTCACTCTGTCTTATGCTGCGACTCTCATCCGCCAAAACCTCGGCCCACAAACGCCCAACTTCGAATCAACTCCCAACTTTGCGCGACAGCTTTCTCGCTCGCGCGACGCTCTTCACTTGTTGGAAAAGACGAATTGTGCGAGTCGTGAATAGACTCTGTCTTTCCATTTCGGTTGGTCAGGAATGGCACCGAAATTCCATCGAACGGAAGGTTAAACTTCGGTTGGGATATAACTTCACCGGTGGTTCGTACTCTACCAACTAAATGTTGAGTCCATTAACATTGTCCAATGGACAGTTCTACAAATTATTTCCCAGGCCTCGGGGAGTTTTACTTCAATTTTTCGTGTAGTGAACAGAATAAGTAAACCTGGTAAGCTCTCCCGAAACTTCGGTTTGGATATAACTTCACCGGTGGTTCGTATTCTACCAACTAAATGTTGAGTCTATTAACATTGTCCAAGGGACAGTTCTGAAAATTATTTCCCAGGCCTCGGGGAGTTTTACTTCCATTTTTCGTATAGTTATCAGAATAAGTAAACCTGGTAAGCTCTTCCGCGCAGCGGTTCAAAACAAACTCCGTTGCAAAAGGACTGCGAAAAAAACAACAAGGAGTGCGACTCAGTTGTGTATCTATGGGAGGAAAAATATAAAAATCAAACCCCAGTCAACATTTTAACATATTCTAATAAACGTAGTGCTAATCGAAGCTAGAACGAGCCTTTCACATTTACATACACTGTTCACTGCTCATAACATCAACGTATTTTCTCATATTAAATCCCTTTTAAACTCTAAAAGTCATTTAACTCCTTTTATACCGATCAAAGCTACTACTAAACAGCGTACACCAGACACATTGTACCATAAAATGAAAGCTGCCACCGTAATGTGAATAACTACTTCATTTCCCTTAGGGAATGAGATACACAAATATGCTTCCACTACGTTAGCCCAAAATGATTTTTAACCAACACATTAACATTTCACTCTAAACAGATCAATTGAAGTAATAAATATGAACAAAGCATAAGAAAGGGGCATTACACTGCACGAAAGATTAGGAAAATAATTTTAGCTCAAATATTATCGAATGATAGGCCATAATTAAAAATAGAACTTTTTTAAAGCAGTAAATGAGTTTTTATAAGTCGATTCATAATTAATTCATGAAAGAATGATACGTTCCATTGATGGAAAATTAAAATGTGTATACATATCGTGTAATTAAAATGGATTCATCATTGATACCTACGCAAACAGGAGTTTTTCTTCGGAAAACTCATCGAACATATTTATAAGGGGATATATTGTTTTTTAGTGAAAAAACTTTAAAAAATAAATTTTTATCCTCAATACGTAAATAAATGGACTTTGAGGTGAAACTCTTTCTTAGCATTTCCGCAAGACGCACACACAGGTAGAACATATACAGAATAATACTGCATCTCTTGTTCGCATGCTCGAATTGAATATATTTGTACTCACAAATAAAAGAGGATGCCAATGGAATGAAAATAATTAAGAGAATGTGAAAAGTAACAACAAACACAAAAATACTTTTTACTGCTTGATGTACGGTGCTTTTCCATGATGCGAATTATTATCAACGATTTCATTAGTGAAGATTGACTAGGAGAGAGTTTAATAGCTTTTATGGGGTGGTTATGTATAAATACAGTCATTAAAGAGTATTAACAAATTCGTCTGAATAGCGTATTTATGCATCAATCAAGTATTATTTTCCACATGAGTATTGGCTAAATTCATCAATGGTATATTATCTCATTAATTTAAATAATTCATCGCCTAAATCTGGAGCATAAATTCAATGGAATATAGCTTACCACAAAGCCTCAAAATCTCTCACACTGAGTTACAATGAAATATCATCACATCAAAAATAAAAATTTCGGCTTCAGTGCACCGCGGCAATGTTCATAACATGGTTGCAATAACACTATAAAACTTATTTCCGAATAGTAGCTTAATTTAACTCCCGTGCGTCTCTTTACCCTCAAGATTAATTTTCTGAGGATTTAACCCGGGAGTGGTCGCTAAGCTACATATCACGCGAGCGGTCGCGCGTGAGACTTTTTCTCACACTCAGATGCATCATTGATAATCTATCATAGAGCGTATATTTCACTATATTTAGATATAATTTATTTCTCAAAATATTCATTTGAAACAATGATTAACACAGATACACAATTACTGATACAATTGCTTAACCATTGCTAATTTTACTGGCGATGATATCATTGGGTATAAATGAAGAAAATTACCATTTTCATGAAGATATATTTATTTTTGAGGGTATACATTCTTATGACTCATCAATTTGCATTAAAATATCTACTCTCCACGAAATTAATCAACTTTGCTCGCATGCTGCGAGAGTGTAACGCAACTGAGTGATACAAAAACAATAACATTAGTGGTCGCGCGATGAGAAAAAGTCTCACACTTTGTAGCCGACGGTAACAGACATATCATTACACAGCTGCGGACCCTTCATTTATACTTTTTGAGACGGTCGGTCAATAGGAAGGGATAAAAAGGCAGCTAGAAGGACAGGAAACTTATTACTCATGATTATAAAGTGAGCACAAGTTTAAATTTGGTGTGAGAGAAAATCTCATTGCGCGACCAATGGCGGGTTGAATAACAATTCATTACTGAGCTAGAATCAAACACTAAATCAGTTAATTGTAAATTGTTGATTTGTTGACTCCGTTCCACTCCCACGGATACCGTCTTCCTTCCCTCGCTTTTCCCCACCCAATTCCTTCCACAATCTTGCTGACGCTCTCAAGTGGCTCGGTTCGCGGAGGAGACTCGGAAACGTGACAGCGGTGGATGCCAGGTAACGCGACCAAAGGGATACCAGAGGAAGCCGCCACCCCAACCCATTCCACCCCTCCTACTCCCTTTCCCCCACCTGTACTGTGGGAGACCATGCATGCCGTTAGTGTAATTCGGGACATGATGAAATTAAGTCAACTTTCGCGAGTACGCACAAGTCTAATTCCTGTGCCCTGGCTCCCGATCCCTCAACTGGGCGGACCAATGATCCTTTCGGTTCCGTAAATACGCCTTTACAAAATGCTAATTTAATCCAAATATTTAACCTTACCTACCTATGACCAAAATCTCTTAGATTTTCAAGGTCTTTTGGATCTCAAAACAAAGACATTTTCTGAAGACATTAAAACCCGTAACACGATTAAAATTTAAGACCATAGAACATAAACAAAAATAAAACTTTGCCTAATTTTAAAATTCTTAAACTAATTCAAATGTCAAGGAAATTTCCAAAGTCAAATTCACTGATCATAATTTTAGTTTCCATTAAATTACTAGGAAACACAAGCTCAATAAAAATAGCAATGTTTTATTAAGAGCATTCTTGATTCAGAAGAGTGTGAATTTATAATTAATATGCATCAACACTTTAGCCATTTGATAGAGAGGGAATTTTCAACGGGAAAATAGTCGATTTCCGTTAATCTGAATTATGCAGACCAACTATGAACTTAAAACAACTATAAAACATTAAAAAATCATACGATCGAGCCTCCGTGACTGCAAGGTTCCAGAATGTCCAAAGTTGATCATAATATTTACTATCAATCAAATTGACTATCGATGGAGTCAAATATTTCCCGATGGCAACTCAACAAACGGACGAGTATTCATCCAAATGCGTCATACGATTGTTTGTGCAACGGGAGAAACAAAAGCATAACCAACAGCGTGAGATAACATCATACAGGTAATAAATGGGATAATTTCAAATAATTAATAGAGAGTGAATTTACATGCCAAATACAAATTAATACGCTTGTTTTAAAATGCACGCGTTCCTTCTAAATAGCAATGTGATCGATTTTGGCCGTCTGCATTATTTGTGAGCATTAATAACGCAAGCATAATTTTGGATCAGATGTGTAGCTTTTAATTCGAAAAGCATACATGAAATCGACGCTGGGACTTTTATCTTCATTTTCATGGCGCTGCAGTGATTAAATAGTCCATTTTGGCTGTATATAGTCATTTTCTATTCGCAAAACAAAGTTCGGTATCGATAATCAGAATTGATGTTCGACGCTCAATTAAGCTTTCTACCGCTAACTGCGGAAAAATCGAATATAAATCCTTTGATGGAAAACCACAATCATTCAACGCTGTGTGATTTCATACAAACTTATACATATTTTGATTTCGCTATCATTTCTTTTTATAGAGAGGAAACAATCATTATGCATGGTACTTAACAGTGATTTTAGTAGCTTGTAGAAATAACAATAAAATTATAAGTAAACAATAAATGGTGTCGTTGTGCGTAATCCCTCGCAGCGAGTGGATTTGTAAAATAATCTCGCTCTTATTACTGTTTTTTCCAGGTGCAAAAACGTGGCAAGCACCTAGGAAAGTTCATACCTTTTGTCCACCAGACAAAAAATATAAAATAAGAAATGACTCTTGTGACTAATAAAACCTTCAATGTTGGATACCATTTCTGAAAGCTCTGTCTAACTTTTGTATTATCTCCTTTCGTAGATAAATTAATGTAAGAGACTTGTAAGCCTGGTTTCAAGAGGAAAATAAATATTGATTTTTCGAGATATCTTTAAAATGAATTAAGAAGATCATCACCATCAACTGGCATTCTGCCTACTGGAAGGTCCCAAACACCAAAGTTGTCTCCAATTCGTCCTGACCCGGGCCTCTTCCTTGGTTTCCTTGTACCTTCTTCTTATATTTACTTAATCTATCTCAGCCTTCTTCATCTTCTCTTTTCTCCCTCCACTGTTCCCTCGACTGCTGTATTTAAAATTCCCTTCCCTCCCATCCAGTTTCCCTTTCTCTTCTGTATTGTTTTCAGTAGTATTCTTTCCTCCCTAACTCTTCCCAGCACCTCCTCACTTCTTACTCTATCCACCCATTTCACTCTCTCTAGCCTCCTCCACCCACCCACATCTCAAAAGCATTGATCATATCCTTCCTTCTCTCTTCTTCCCAATGTCCACGTTTCGCATCCATACAACATAACACTCCACTCATAACATTTCACCAGTCTCTTCCTCAGCTCTAGGTCCATACAGCTGCATAACACATTTTTCTTCTTATTAAAAGCTTTCTTTCCCATAGCTATTCTTGACTTAATCTCTACCTCACTCTTCCAATCTCCGTCAGCATGCTCCCCAGATATCTATACCTACTAACCTGCTCTAATCTTCCCTCGTTTGTTATAACTTTCATATTTACTCCATTATTCATTCTCATAACTATCGTTTTCCCGACATTTATTTTCATTCCACAGTATTTCATTCCTTCCTCTAAATTTTTCATCATTCCTTGAAGTGCCTGGTTGTCATCGGCTTATATCACCATATCATCGGCGAATCTGATGTTTTTTTATATTTTGTCCTCCAATTCCTATCCCTTTTCCAGTCTTCAGGGATTTACTGACAATCTCTTCAATGTAGATATTGAATATTGTTGGCGAAAGGCAGCAGCCTTGACTTACCCCTTTTCTCAGGTCCATCCATTCCGTCAATTTTCCATTAACTTTAATGGCCACCTTCTGGATCTTGTACGATTCCCTTATAAGCCTCCTATCCTTCCAGTCTACTTTCTTTATTCTAATAGTTTCCATCAGCTTATCCCATTTTACCCTGTTGAATGCTTTTTCCAAACCAATAAATTAGAGACAAGTTAATATTAAAAAGGTATAGAGAACAAAAATAAAGATGAATGAGTAAGAATGAAGCATGTAAAGGGTAAAATAGTTTTAGGTAGAATTTCTCAAAGCTAGTAGAATGGTTAAACAGAGAAAACCTTAGGGTACAATGAGATGAGAATGCTGTGCCAAAGGGATGAATGTAGGGTTAACGGTTATAAGCAGAAATAATAGTATATCTATGTAGATGATATCTGATATTATAATATATCCAATGATTTAATGCTTATCGGGTTCTCCGCCGGGTTAGACCCTAACTCTGTAAAAGGAACCTGAGAAGAAATCATGGATCAAGTACGCCGGGAAAACACCAGATCTTATGGAAGATATCTAACTTTATAATATGTAGATCTAACTTTTTAACGACGAGAAGAATTACCTAGGAAGACCATGATTACAATACACGAAGAAAATTATCAGGGATGTTAAAATAAGATTTTCTGAAACAATAAAATGTTAGCTATAGGAGAATGGGGTGGAGGGCTGCAACCAACCAATCTTCAAATTAATGACGGTTGATCAAATTGATGAGAGTTGTTTCCGGCACATAAAATTAGGTTAGTTTCCCTTAATCTGGTCCCGATGCACCATGCATCATATTAATATTCGAGTTGATCTACGCGTTGAGGTCGGTTTGGGATAAAACTGATTTTCTTCTCTCCTAAAGCCACTAGCACCAATCTCTTTACACGATTTAATTCTTCGGCTCGTTATATATCCTTACTCTCTTAATGCCTTATATAACACCTATTCTATTTCTATCCCTTCCCCACTTGCATACCCTATAGCATCCCCCTTTGATCCTAACTACGTGCAACATCCCCTTACTTTGTCTCCAAGGAATGCCCTCTGGTAGCTTCCCAACCACACTCACCACTTCCTAATTTGTATCCCTTTTCATATAATCGCATCTTTACAATTCTCCTCCATACCCACATCTCAAACTCTACTAAACTGCTCACATCCTTTCTTCAATGATTCTTGCTTCTGCACGATTACACCATACAGAACTACTTAACATTAAAAACGGTCATTCGCAATCATCAATTCAAAGATTGGTTTGCGGCAAATCTCCACTCCATTTTTCTATTGCAGTTTTCATTAAAAAGCGTGTTTCTCCATCAAATTATACGACTTATTCATTAATAATTGTTTTCGTGCATATGATGCTAAGCAAACTTGTAAAAAACACGTTTATATTGTTTAAAATCTTATTTGTTCAGCTACACTGCCATATGGGAGTGTGCTCCATATGCATTTTTTATAACATACGCATAAGTCATAAGTGCTTCTTCACTTCCATATTCGTGTTTTATTACATATGCACATGATTTAAGCGCTCACATACTTCCAAGCATGACTACCTAGGCGGTAACAGACGTTTCATCTGACGATAATTGGTTTACTTCACCCTGCCATTGCATCTTCTCCTTTGCTAACCTTTTACCGTCGTGGTAGCTCCATCATCCAGTACTTCACATTTTCATTGTTTAGATTTTTTCCCTGTAGCTGTTATAGCCCAATCTTAACTATTATTGTATCTCCTAGACCACGCTCCCAGTGTATGATTTAATGAAGTGCTTTCTGACTTCCAAGCTTGTGTTTCTGGCTGTGAGTCGACTCCTCTTATGGTAGAATGTCTCCCTTGCTTGGGCTATTCGGTTCACTATGTCTTTCCTGCTACTTAAATCTGAGTGAATCTGCATACAACTGAGCGATATTCTTCTCCTTGATCCATTTTCCGCTACTCTAGTTTCATGTTGATTTCGTCTTCTTCTTGGTTTCTTCCACTAATATTTATTTTGTTATCCTTTACAAAATTTTAAAGTCATTACCTTATGGTATTTTTCATGCAGTTCAGTGTTCTCGACATGTTTTACCTCCCCTACTTACGATGGTTATTTTTCAGGAAAAACGTCCAATGCTCGTTGTTTGTAAATGCACACGCATTTATGTTATAAATTTCCCTTTGATTCCGATATTATGATCGGACGAATAACAAAGAATTGAAATAAAATAGTTCGAAGCTCGAGCGAGAAGAGAATAGCATGAAGCGAGGAAAGATTTTTCGAACAGAGGATCCTAAAATGATGGGGAGAGAGATTTGAACGGGGTCGGAAAGGGAGGCGGACCTCCGAGCGGATATTTTTGCAGCCCAGCTTATTCGACGCTATTTCCACCACCGTGGGAAACAGCGCAAGCGGGAGGGGACGGTCGATTGTTGGAGGGAGTGTGGTTGAGAAGCTGGGATGGACCCACAGGGTGGTAAGAGTGGAAGCAAGGTGTAGGAGATAGGAGGGGTTGGAAAGAGGATATTGGAATGGGTGGAAAAAGTTTCTCTCCCACTCATTATCCCCGCAAATTCGTCTCCCTTCCTAAACCCCCAGAGCGCCACAACGCGGCCGTGGGCTTAACGATTTTTCGCGCTCCGGAGAACGCGTTAAAAAAATATATACGTACAACGTTTTCGGGATAAACAGTAAAAGGCCTCTCCCCGCTCGCCACAATATTTTCAGACGGACCGCAAACGTTTCCGGATTTCAATCGCGTGATTCATGTGCTTTGTGCGCGCACGGATATTCACGGATTTATTAAAAATATTAACGTATACATTATAATTTCGCGTGCAAATGTTTAGGGCTGAAACTTATGTTCGGCTGATGAAACTGCTTTCGATACTCATCGATTTATTGACCATCCATGCGGATTCACAGGGTGGTCAACGATCCGTTACTAAATCCCCTTCACGTAGACCCCGGAGAGAATTCACCGCTGAAATACACCAAGGTGGACTGTAGCTGGTATTTGGGTGGGGATTTGGTTTCGCTATGTTACGAAAATATGCATAAGCGTCCTAACTTCCTAAACGAAAGTCAAATTACAAGAGAGAAGGAAATATGATCTAATTGAAACTATGAAACTGGCCCATTAAAGATGTCAGAGTGACATGATAAATATTCATTAGCAAATGATCCAGTAGAGTCTCATAAAACGTACCAGGAAAAAGAATCCACAAAACGGAAATGGATATAAATAAGTAATCATAGGAAACAATAATATAAAATTAAAAGGATTTAGAATTTTGAAAAATTAGGTCAAGAAACATTATGTAAAAGCATTCATAGGGTGGGACAAGAATAAGGGATAGTAATAATTAAACATAGCAAAAATTAATTGAGAACAGGCAACTTTCACTAACAGGATAAAAGATAAATATTATTCTTGTTTGGAGTTATAGTGAGTGCCTATTTTTACAGAGAAGGAAAGTCTTTAATGTAGTCCCATCCCATAATAGATAACAAGATCAACAAACTAATTATCTGAAATACCCATGAGGAAATTCTTGCAAAAATACGAAAAAGTTCTCTTTTTCTTTATTCATCATAAAAAGGCCTAAAAAATTTGAAAACATAGAAGTAGCTAGAAATGAAAATAATGAACTTTTAGGTAAGTACAGAATCGTTGCATAGTGACTCATTAACTCAAACAGAAATCACAACTTATTTCAAGTGTATTTCTAATATTAGGACACAAAATTACGAGATACTAGTTATTGTATTGCCGCTCAGAACCCGCAAAGTAGTTGCTTAGAGAAAATTTATTAATAAACATCGTTCGCCGTGAAGATCTAAAAAGGCAAAAAATTGATTGTTTCCCTACATTTGTCATTACTTAAATAGTTATTAACCCTGAGCGAACTGCTACAAAAATTAACTTGAAGTACTTACTAGTTTTTACTATGGGAAAAGATATTTGTTTTCATTTGAGAAACATTGATCGTAATAGCATCATCCATCATTTGCTCTTCGTCCAAAGACAATCCACGAAGAACACCAGTGAACATTTAGGCTCTATATTGACATATATTATTCCGATTTAAATCGGTTTACCTTTGTGGACGGTTCAGTTGAATTAGTTAATCGATCCTAACAAACTTTCCTAAGTCATAAAAATTGAATTATTTTGAAAACAGGAAATGGATAAACATTTTATATGGCTAATTATCAAAGAAATGGACTGTTTTCAAACAATTCCAAATGCAATCGATTAGAGAAGTTATTCTGTCGTTGAATGTTCATTTGCAGTAGAAAATCTTGATAGTGAATTGAGGAAAATGAAATGTTTTGAAAAATGTGATTCCGTTTTTTTTGCCCCAAAGGCAATCTGAATTTGATACTTCAAGCTTTTCAATCAATTGAAAGTCGTAGTACGAACGTCCTTACTACAAATAATTAATCTTTGATTTTTAAAGCAGTTTGAAACAATAGCCCGGTTATTTGAGCTTATGGTTCACCTAATTATTCCGGAATTCAAAACGAATATCGTTATACAAATTATATTTTAAATCAAACATCTTTGGCCAAAATTATCACCATTACGTCCCAGAACTCGACTACCAACTTAGTTCCGCTCGGTTAATGGTTGCGTTGGTGTTCTCATTTCCATCGGCAGAGGATAGAGGAATTCCCAAGGTTTGCCGAACTGCCGCTGGAGGAAATGGATGTGTGATAATTCCGAGGTCACGCCAATAAATGTGCCCGCCGACCGGACAACGATAGATGAGAGTTATCCACATGCCCTCGGCGAACGGAGATAAAATTAGAGAGACCATCTTCACAGGGTGTTCTACCAGCTGATTGGTAGGATCTAGGACAGTCTCTACCCTAAATTCCGTTTCCACAGTCCTCAATTTCCTACACACTACTTGCCCGCCTTTATTTCTCCCCTAAGCCTCAACCATTAACCTTTCCTAATGCCGCGTAGAATTCCTATCCTCTTCCGCACTTGTCAAGCGTTCTCCCAACTCTCACATCTTCAGTATGCCCTCACCTCTGAATAGGGCCGTCCCAAGGGATTGTGGGGCCCTGTGCAAACGAAAGTAGGGATTTGAGTTCGATCGCTGTATCCGTCCGTCCATGCGAGTCGAATTTTTACTTCGCTCGTTCAATTCGTGCCGTTCCTTTCGTATATGTTTGGGTGTTGCTACGGAAACGTTAGACGAAAGTGAGGTATCAGATGTAATTAAACTAATTTTCAAATTTTAATAAAGCTAACCAGTCGCATCTTTTATCATATTCGTGGAAAAGATTTCACCAAAAAATAGAGTATTTTTTGTCTTGGATATTAATGTGTTCCTTTATAACGACCTATGGCTACTGAAGAATCCTTTTCTTGGATGAATGTGGGTTGTTTTTCATGATTTTCTGAAACTTTTAAGCTCTAGGGAGGCATGAAAAATTTGTGTAACCATGTTAAGCCCCCTCCCCCCTTAACTTTTCATTCCCTTTTTGATATTGTAGCATCTTTAAAGCATATTTTATAGAAAGAAGGAAATTAACCGACAAAATGGCTTTTAATTTCAAGAAATTTACATGTGGTCTAAGTAGTAGGCAATTCGGGCAATAGGCGGGATTCCCCACATAGTCTGAAAAAAGCAAGCCCGGCAGCGGGGCCCAGTGCAGCGGCACCTGTCGTACTACCCTAGGGACGACACTGCCTCTCAATGCGTCCTCTACCCACCTTTGCTGCCATATCCGAATCTCCGCCAATAATTTCCTGTCCATCTAGTTCATCTTCTTTGTTCGTATTCATCATTATTATTCAGCTCACCCACCCCCGTCTCCTCCATGCCGATATCTCAAAATCCACCGGTCCACGCACATCCCCTTTCCGCAGTGACCAGGTTTCCGATCTATAAACTGCAACGCTACACATCAGAGTTTTCACCAATCTTCCCTTTGCGTCTCTCCTATGAGCCTCCCACGCAAAGTACTCTTCTCTTCTAAAACGCATCCTTGGCTAATAGAATCCTAAACGGCGAAGTAGAAAGATGGGAGAAAGGGATGGACTTGAGGGACAGCATACACGGAAGAGAAACGCGGCGGAATCAGAATTTATAGAAAAAGGCAAAAATAAAATCGGTCGCCACATTCTCTCTTAACTTCAGGAGCTCTTCCGTTTCGCCGTAATAAAAACAGCGCAGAGGTGAAAGAGAAGAGAACAAGAGAGAAACGGAGAGGAAAGTAGGGAGTGAAACTCGATTTTTTCCTACCCTACGGCTAAAAAGGGGGATGAGGGTGGAAAACGAGAGGGAGAGAAGAGGAGAGAATTTTTTTAAAAGGGGGTGCAGAGGGAGGGGAAGGGATGAGGAGAGGAGGGGTGGGGGCGAAGGATATAAAAAAAGAACAACATTCGGCGCGAAGGATTGTTGATTTTTTCCTGTTTGATTCCGGCGAGGAGAGCTTTGGCTGTGGAGATACGGCATGCGAGAGCTTTCCCGAGCTCAAATCAAACAAAAGGGGGAGTGTAGGGTGGGGGAAGAGGGGGGGGGCAGGGTTTGAGGGAGGGAATGGGCGGGGCGGGAGACTGCGGACCTGGAAAAAATAAATAATAGAAATGCGATAGGAACTAGGACGAAGGGAGAGTGAGAAAGGTATGTACATACCTACACGGGGGCAGCACTGTGCAGGGGTGGATTGAGAAAAGAGGGAGCTTTGGGGGCGTTCGTAGGGGAAAGGGTAGGGAGAAAAAAGTAAAGGCGAAGGACAGGGAAATGAATAAGAGACGATAGAGAAAATCGATGAAAGAAAGGAAATTTGAAGAGGAAGAAAGGGCAGGAAAGAGGAAAATGTCAGTCGGTAGATGTGGAATCTGGACACTAAAATAAGCGTAGACGTTACGTAAAAAAAGGTTTAGGACGAGGATACTTGATCTTGGTAAATACGCATCATGGGATGGCTCACAATTAAATAATGTTTTAATTTCAATGATACCACGGATTTTTTTACTTTTGGATTTTAAACACGTCAACACATCATTCAAGAATCAAATAGTTAACAGCCTCAAACTTGGCACTGGTTTAATTCTTTGTACTGTAAATTATATTGCCATTTTCACATTAAAATAGGTCTGATAACCACGCATGGACGACGTTGACAAGATTAAATTCATTCAATTGCATTACTTAGCAAAACTTTGTCAGGATTAAAAACGTATCTCCTCATATTGATAAAAGTAAGACAAAATAAGCCTGTACAAAGAATAGACGATTTGAAATTTTCAATTTCAGATACACGAAAGTAGTCTCAAAGCCATAGCACATAACCTTAATATAAAGAGAAATGCTTGAATGGATAAAGGGTAGTACGATAAGAAGAAAAGAAAAGTAGCGCAAAGAGCTATGGTATATTTTAGATGATGAAAAAACATAAATGAACAGAGATCCTTAAAAAATAATTACTTTAACCGGTGGGGTAATATTTACACACTACGGCTGGGAAAGCTTCAAAAGGTAGCCCGGAAAATTCGGAAAGTCATAGGACAAACAGCGTACAATGACTTGATGGATTTTTGCATTTTATCTTGCTCCCTGATTAAAAACAGATAATTGGTTTTGTGCGATGACTAGAGTTAACATCTTATAGTTTGAAGGTATATTTCCTCATTGAAATTCTACCAACTAATGCATGAAACTTATGAAATATTAATTTTCTCAGAATGGATGGATAAATATGAAATAACAATGCTACTCTAAATTAAATAAACTGAAGGACCTCCTTAATATTATTGAACAAAAATATTAATTGATTATTAATAATTGATTTAACGGTTATTTCTCATTTCTCTAAAAAATATAAATACCAAGAGGAGTGTTGCATCGGAACAAATCAGGGACTGATTAACCTAGTTTCTTTGCTATTGCTGCCATCTGAGCAGAAGATTTGCCTTACACAGTAAAGATGTCTCAATAAATGTTGTCATCAGTTAATTTACTAACAGCACACGGATTTTCAATGGCAATATTAGTTCACGCATCGATTTCAGACTTCAGTGACGCGTCGGCCTCTTAAGTGGACTTTGCAATATCTTCACAAAGGTGCTTGACATGAATAAAACGCAAACTCAGGACACGATTCATTTCAGAAAGTAAATGAAAAAAAGGGAGCAGAGGTGAAAGGAATACCCAAAAGAAAAAATATTATTTTACAAAAGATAAAGATGTAGAGGGCAGCCCAGAAGCTACTCCATCCTGATGTAATTCGCTGAGTGATGAAAGATGGCGAGAGACTAGACCTATTTCATAGAAAAAGCAGAAAGAAAAGAGAACATAGAGCAACAGCGATAGGAGAAGAAAAAAAAATGAAGGAATATTGGAAGAGAGGAGAAAGAAGAAACGCGGACCAGAATTTGGGAAAAACATGGCGTCTAAAGGCTGAAAATAACGCGTCGATTGAATTTTTCAGTGACATATCCTAAATCGGTAAAACAATTACCAGAAGAAAGCCGTTAACGAAATAAAATATAAAGTCAAAAACAATTAAAATGAAAAAATTGTATTAAAAGCACGATTGGT
The DNA here is from genome assembly GCA_963573305.1 of Pyrrhosoma nymphula. Classification (NCBI taxonomy): domain Eukaryota; kingdom Metazoa; phylum Arthropoda; class Insecta; order Odonata; family Coenagrionidae; genus Pyrrhosoma; species Pyrrhosoma nymphula. The sequence goes on from OY754337.1 coordinate 16,367,792, forward strand.
AGAATTCTTCACCATAAAGTAATAGAAAATAATAATTTTTGACTGATTCTGACGGAAAGGTTTTGAAATGCCTGAAAGCCAATTCCCGAAATCCGTTATCGAATACGAAGCTGTCTGGGGAGAGAGGAATTGAGAGTTCTCAGCCCTCCTGAAGGCTGAAGCATTGGCACAATCTTTTCTCCGATGCTGAAAGCTCGATTAAAAAGCTCCGGTCAAAGGTTTAGAGTAATTTCACCCCCGACCCGCATTCGCGTGCCTTAAGGAGGAATTACATTACATTCCTAATTTCCGCTGCGTTTCAGCTTTGACGTAGATACATCTTTAAAGTAGATACGACGGGAACGGCCATGTAATGTCAGCAGGATGATCCATTCTGACGCTGATGTATCGTGACTTATAACAATATTGAAATAAATGCGGTCTAGTCCTATTGGATGCGCGACTACGCTGCAAGAATGACCATGAGCTGGCTCCGCGCATACACCACGCGCAGGTTGCGACCCGCGACGACTCGTAGATATTTGGGCGAGAGTGAAAATTTCCTTGCAGTAAGTATAACTTGCGACTCCGATGTGATAGCTCGTTGATTATGCTCATAAAAATATATATATACTGCCCATATCTGTCTATTTTAGTGAGAAAAAGAAACTGACAGCATTTTTTTCTGCCAAATAAAAAATGTAAAATGTCATGTGTTGGCCAATTCTTACGAAAAATCCGGAAGAAAATACGTGAGCATGCATCTCATTGGAAAGGGCATCTAAATAGTCGTCGATTTGGACCACTATTATACGTCCTTAATGGAACGGATAATACGGTCCCGGGAACGTAGCACCGTGCGTTGCAAACGACAGTGCAATCACCTCAACGGCCGCTAAATATAACTTGCTAACACAGACGTGTATAATAGCGAACACGATGGAAACACGAGTGCCAGTTCGATCACTATATGGTGAAGCGTCATCGGCTCGAACTCGGACGGTTGGACCTCCTAATTGCCCCGAGGACTAACACATTCGGCAAGTAGCAGGCAATAATTGTGAAATGATCTGTCTCCGAAGCTCATTAAACTAAAGCACTACTACTACTTATGCAACGCAAGCCACTGAAACTTGACGTCGCGAGTGAATTGCCTGCGATTGGTGGGCGGAAACGAGAGAAAAATGACAACAACCTTAGCAAGTTTGATTAACTTCCAGTAACCACATTTATATAACCACAATTATTGCGATAGAAAACAAGCCCGTAGGCTAAATACCGTTAACTTGGTCTATACAAGACGAACACAAGTCACAACTGGAACCAAGCAGATACGTCTTTCTCCGGCCGTGGTGAGGTTTAAAGAGGGCTAGTCTCTTCACGGTACACTTTGCCAGCGCAGGAGGGGAATCAGCTTACCAGTGGAGGAGTGGGGAGAGCAGGGGAGGTGCTATCACACTTTGGATTGGTCGAAATGTTCACAGGCCGACTTGAAAGTGGAAAAAGATGTCAGCACCAGCGCGGACCGAATAAAAGCAGGTTGCTTGCAGGAATCGCGATGACCAGAGCGTTCGCGCTGACCAGAGCCAGGTCGCGGCACTTGTCTCATCGCTCTATGGCACTCACTGGCACAAGAGTCTCGAGGTTTCGAGGAGGAAATATTGGTACTGCTAGCCTAAAAATTCTTGACCATTATGTTAGTTGTGACACACCTACTCTGAATACAACGTTTAAAACCATTTCTCATGAGTATATTTTCATAATGATGCACATTAATGAAGGCAGTAGAATAGTGCTCCCACCTATCTTTTTTCATCACAAAACTTCAGATGCTGTCCACTGGTGGAAGAAAAATATTTTACAACAACAACATAAAAACACATCATTACAAAAACAAAAACATTAAAGACGGGACAAAAGAAAATTGGTTCAATATCACAAAGAAAGGATATACCTTACCATTATGTATATAGTATTGACCCTCATCACACAACAATATCATCCCTGCCCAGGTATTGCTGCTGTAGTTAAAATTGATGTTTATTGATTTTATAAGGAGATATGTTGGTTTTGCCTACTGAATCTTGTTAAGAAGTGTACATCGTTGGTATGTTCCTTTTATATAGCCTTGATGAAGATTTATAAATCAATGGAAACGTTGGCAACGGCGTCTACTTATTCCTGACCACACCCTCAATAACCAGCTTTAATCAATGGATGTCACTGTAGTCGAAAACTATGATGACATATTCTCAAGGCTTATGGAAACACATTTTCTTCCTGGGAACCGCTAGCTTGGTACGTGGAAAGTACTAGCTTTTGCTTTAATTTTACGTTTATATCTAGCAGTTAATGATTCGTTAACCATCATTTCTGGATGAAATATGACATTGCCGACTTGCAGAGATAGTACAAATACGTGTATCAGTAAATACACGATAGCTTATTTATAGTATTATAAACAGTATTCATGCAAAACATTTCTCGGCAAATATGGGTGCGCTTTTTACATTTTAAGCTGCTATAGACAAATTTAACTCTTAATTGCCGTTAAACATTGGGGTAGTTAAGGGAAAGTATTTATCACCGTTCCAAACATTCAAGTTATGTGCTGGGGACTGTTACTCTAATACAATGAATATCCCAATCCAAAAAGAGCATTCCACTAGAAGAAGATTCTATCAGCACTCAACAACACAAGTCTCGAAGTAAACAAGCAATTCATTAAAACATTAATTTTTATTATGATACTATATGGCAATGAATCTTGGGACAGCTACCAGACAAGGGCTATTTTGAAGCAATGGAATTGTGGTGTTATAAAAAAAAGATGAACATTAAGTACCTACGCAATGGCAATAAAAAATGAATGAGTCCTACGAAAAGATAGAGATAAAATAAGTTAAATGAAAACTATGCAAAGTATAGGAATCAAACTTTCGCACGCATTATACATAAAAAAGTCTCTTCAAGACAATAATGGAACTGGAAGAGATAAAAATAGGAATGATTATCGCAGAATTAGAAATGCATGCATAAATAAAATTATGAAGAATTGCAAAGTGGAGATTTAATTATGAATAGAACGATTAGCTGCCTGGGAGAGTCAAGCGAAAGGGTTCAGCAAACCAATCTTCAGATTGACGACTACTGATGGTGACACTTAATCTCTGAAATATTTTAATGCCGTGCAATAAGCTTCTCTTACTCCGTCGTCTGATTCTCGAGTGATTTCTTTGAATGAAATCAATGCTGACAGCAGCAAGAAGAAACTTAATATCACAAAGTTCGACTTTCTTTATGAAGTGGAGACACGTGTTTCACCCTCGACTCTACGAAACCAGTTCCAAGACATTTCATTCAGACAAGTTTTTTTTCATATTATTTAGCATCACAATTAAGTGACTCCGGAGAAAGAAAAACAAGAAAGATATTGGTTGTCATTTCATGTTTTCCCACGCAGGCAGTGGACGGTTAGGGGTGTTGGATGGAGGTGACGACACAAAGACAACTGAAGAACGTCAGAGTGCAGAGAGCGATTTGGCTCACCGTTTTGATTGGATGTTATCGTTCCATTTTGGTTAAAGTCCACTCGTTAATCGAGTTGGGGGGTGGAAACCGGGGAGTTCAGGATCGCTGTGACACAGGGAGGGTTTGACATTTAAATCTCACGGCATGATTCCAGTTTAATGTTCTTTGTTTCTAACACGCCCCCACACCTCCATGCCACTCTCCCCCTCAAGAAGAAATGGAGAAAGTTCGAGTAAACACGAACTGCGATTCGCGGATGTTATTTTTAAATTCAAGCGCCGACGAAGTTACCATTTAAAAATATTTTTTCCCTCTACAACAGCGCCGTTTTTTTTAGGTGCGACGAGGGAGAGAAACAAAGAAAGTAAACATTTGGTGCTCCCGATTGTTATCGAGGCGGTTATAAGAGGCACGCCAAGTGAGAGGCTTGTAATTGAAGCCAGTCATTAGCGAGGCGTCGGAGAGCAAACAATTAATCACTTCGGGAGTCACACCGCTCAATAAGAAAGGATATTTCAAATAATTCTTTTTTTTTCTAAAGGATTAAGTTCAATTAAGTTCAAATTTAAAATTAAATTAAACCACTAGAACACATCTTACACGACGGGGAAAGCAGCAAAAATTATGTACATAGATTTTTGCAGTTATTCCCGCAAACTCAAAGAAACATTTCGTTTCATTGAACAAAGTAAAGTTTATATTTTGGGATTTATTTTATTTGGGATTAATTTGCATTAGATTTGTTGATAAATTATTCCAAAAAGCCCTTATCAAACATGTTAGCCATTCGATTTACTTATGGAAGATCGTTCTGAGCGAAAATATCTCTCCAAATCCTTTATAACCTCCCACCTACGATTGTAGGGTAGGGTAAGGGTAAGGAAATGTTGCACTTTTATCGGCAGCCTTCAATGAGCTGGATGATCTGACATCCAGTAATTGAATTTTGGGGACTGAACTCGGAGGGAAATGGGATGTTTGGGATATTTGCTAAGCTCCAGCCAACAAACGATCAACCAACATGGTAGTTATTTTTCTCTTATGTCCATTTTTGCAAGGTGAACATAAATGTCGGAATCGTAGATGGAATGCGCCCTTATTTCGTGAAAAGATGCTGGCTTAGTCTACATTGGATAAATCATTTTACCTATGAGTCAAACATAAAATTGAATTCAAATGGTATTTATTCTCGACCTCTTTTTATATTTGGTGCAAATGTCATGAGTTTAGGACAAATAATATTTATTTGACCTAATAAAAAATCATTCAATTACAAATAGTCACTCATTTAATTTCGAAGAAGCCAAAATTTTAGACTCAGAACCAAATTTATCAAAAAGATTATTCAAAGAAATGTACCATATATCCAGAAATAAAAAAAGTTGCAATAAAAGAACAGACATTACTTATCTAGAAGCAAAATTTATCATAATTTAATAAATGACTTTTCAACAAATAACAAATAACAAACAATAAATAACTTTTCAACAAAGAAATGGATCCAAGCAACGAAATTAAAATTGTAAATAAAAACAGCAACAAACTTTAAAGGTAAAAATCTTGAATTTTTATGTATTTTTGTATTTAATGACTGTAAATAAACTATTATGTAATCAAAAAAGAATTTTTAAACATTTAACATCATGTATCATTTGTTTATAGCCCTGAATATGGATCAATAAAGGTCCGAAACGTCGGCAAAAGTTTAAAAAAATATTATTTGACCTAAACTCATGATATTTGTACCATATAAAACAGAAACTAAATAGTAATTTGTTTCTTACAAAAGCCTGTAAAACAAACCGAAAGGGTACTTTTATATGCATGATTAGCTGCTATCCAAACTGCGAATGAAAGACATATCCCCGAGTAGGGAAGACGACTGGAGTAGTTGCACAACTGAGTTCCACCGAAATAAGCTAAAATGTGATTCCCCCATCCCCCCTCCACTAGCTACATCTAAAGGAATGAGGCTGAAGCAAAACAACCCACTTTTGAACATCAGGAAAAATAAAATGTACTCAATCCAATTCGTCGGGACTGTTCGGAATTCATTGGACATATATTCTTAGATAAGCATGAAATGAAAAATCAAGAAGAAAAGAAAAGAATTTTGGACATGGAAGAGGAAAACACGCGGCAAAAAAAACTCTGAATTTATCCGATGCCCATGATTCAAATTCGAGGAAATCCTTTGCGATTTTAACGAAAAAAAAGTACATGCATATACCTGGCAAGCGAACGAGTCTATGAGAAGTAGTGGATGTGAAGAGGGAAAAGGACCCGCGTATATATTTATTTATATGTACGTGTAAAAATTTTAGACGGAAGGGAGTGGAGAATCATAGTTTCGCTAACGAGAGGCCCGAGTTTCCCGAGTGACGTGGATGTAGGTGGCGGTAAATGTGTGTGTGCGTGTCTAGAGAAAAAAAGAAGGCGCATATGCGTGTATTTGTCTGCGTTCGTGTGTGTTGGTCTGTCTCCTTCAAAAACCAAATAAAACCGGAGCTGTTTGCAGAAGAGAGAGGTTGAGGAAAAAAAAGACGGGAGATGGATGAAAAAAGTTTCGAGGTGTGCAAAAAGGGGCGAAATAGTTTTAAAAAAAAATAAATTTAAAAAAACACAAGAGACAGTCGAGAAGGGAAATGGAAGGGGGAGGGGTAGTGAGAAGCAACGCAGAAGGGTTGAAGGGGAAGATGTGGGAGGGGCGGGGGGCGGGGGTTTGGACGACAAATAAGAGTCGTGCGAGAGTGAGAGAAAGGGTTGGATATGTTGTGTAGAGAGGGGGTTAGTTGGGAAAAGCAATGGGAGGAAGGGACGGAGAAGGTTAGAGTGAAATGTTTGTAAAATGCGAAAATTTACACAAAGGTTCGTTCCGTATCCAACCCTGAAAAAAAAACAAGTATTCAATCCCTTAACGTGTTCAGCAAGCTCAGGGGAATAAAAATGAATAGGGAGGTGGACAAGAGAAGAGTAAAAAAATATATAATATATATATACACGCAAAAATACAAAAAAACAACGGGTCCGACCCAACTTGCACGTCGGCTAACATACCTAAAAGCTCTATAGCTCCGCACACGAGGTTGCTGAGGGTATTGCGACATCACTTTATTTCTCTCTCTTTTTCCCTCTCTCTCTCACCCCCATTTTTATCAGCATTTCGCGAACTTTTTTTCACCCTCCAATCCAGAGCAGTGCCACTTCCTCCATTGGCGGTAGAAGGAGCGGGGAGTGAGGGGGTGCTGGGGGAGGGGGGGTTGTGGTGGTTGGGTCGGTTGGTTGAATTGAAGGGAAAAAAAGGAGGATGAGGGAGACGCAAGGAGAGGGACAGGAAATGGGTGCATAAAACAAACGAATGCGATGATGCACGTGTATTGAAACAAAAAGAGTTTCTGGCGTATCGTCGTCGTGAGGAAGGACGAGAAACTTGTATCGAGGAAAATAGGTCGGGTAAAACATAGAATAGACGAAGAAGACGAAAAATATGACATGTTACTGTGAAAAAATACAAATTTCATAGACAAATTTCATCAAGAATTGACAAAAATGGAATCGAGAGGATGAAGTACCATGAGATTCATCAAGTTTGTGCATTCAACAGATCGAAAAATTATCTGTCCCTCCAGCTTCTTGAACGTATTTCCTCGGTTCAAAAACAGTCCTGTTTCTCCGCGGTTAGGATGATATAAGCTCTTATTTCCCTTGAGATCTACCTAATCAGCCGAGTCTACTTCCTATATTCTTCAACCCGCTATAACTCAGACACTCGGAATTATTTTGAATGATATCATTCCCGGAAAATCTCTGATAAAATGGAATGAACCAATGTAGGATTTAAAAACTGCGAATTAGTTGATATCTTCATGCAATTGCATCTATTATTTAAGCTGATTTGCACGAGGCAAAGCAAATGCGTTGAGTCATTAAAGTAGCGCTGCAAGAGAACAGATTTTCTTCGTGAACTAACCTTCGTGAATTAACCCATTACCCTCATGTAAAGGAGTAAGCAAAGCAAAAGTCGCATCTAAGGGAAACATGCACGCAGCGTTGGCGTAAAAGGATTTAAGATCACGGGACTGGAGAGAATATGTTAATATGAGATATGCGGAGAATGGTATTATAAGGTAGTGAAGCCGGGAAAAAAACAGCAGAAGAGCAAAGAGGATTAGAAGCGATGGAAAGATGAAGATTATCGAGGAATGGTGATCAAATGGACGGGGAGGAGCATGTATGAAGAGCTCCTTCGTAGAGCTGGAGAGAAAATGAGCTAGTTACACTTAGAGATGAGCCATTCTGAAAATTACCTCGGTATTTTTCGTAATTTACCGCGTCCCTTGTAAATTACCGTAATTTTCTAGATAATTCACCTATGTTTGAGTTAAGTTTTCATACAGATAAATTCCCAACATGTTCTTTTAAGCCAAGTTCACATTTCCTACGTGTTTAATAATAAATTGAGGCGTTTACAACTCATTTTTGGAATATTTTACTTAATTATAAGATTAAAGCTTTAGAATATTCTTCTTAAAAATTTCTCATACTTTGACAAAAGAAAGCCAGATTGCGTGTTGCTGCCGTATTTCTTTTTACAATTTAAAAAATTTCTAATAGATTAATGTTGTATTAGGTATGGCTTAAACATGGTCATTCCCTTCTTATTGCTATTGCCTTTCTTATTTAACCATACATTTGCTGTTTAATACTTAAAACTAAAAAATACAGGAAAATTACCGTAATTTTCCCATCTCTAGTTACACTTCGCCTAGTATTCATAACACGGCGAAGTGTAACTAGCAGATAAATTAAATGGACACATTCTGAGCATTAACAGCAAATTGGAAGCAATAATAGATAAATCAATAAATGGGGAGAATTGTCCAATAGCTAGGTAGGAATACATGATATATCAGGGAAGTCGCAATGAGGAATCATGATAGAATACAGTGGTTAGCTGAGAGGAGAGTGGATTGGATAGCTGCAACAAACCAAGCTTTGGATTTATTACTGCTGATTATGAAAGAACGAAATATCTTCTCTCTATTACAGAGGAGATTCCACGAAGTATAACGCATAAATTCCACGAAGGGTAGATTGAAAATCTACAAAGGTTACTCCCTGCCGACGATTCGGAATTTAATAAATCCTGTCCCCAGGGCTCTAAATGCATTTTTATAAAATTTAGGCATCCACATGCACATATTTTGGTCCTATACTGTTGAGAGCATTATACTGTTGAATCTTTGACGTCGATTTGAAGAACATCCGAAAGAATTTCTCGCTATATCATACCGGATAAACCATCTCTAATTTAGACCAATGAACTCAATTCAATTTGTTTAAGCATATACATTTCCAATTTAATCACACGGTCGTTAAAATAGATCATGTTGTAATTTCTAACGGAATTTTAACAGTTTTTTAGCAACATTTTCAACAGAAATTACTGTTGTGGGAAGAAGGTATTGTGAGGAGGAGGGTAGAATAGGTAATATCTATTTTTATTGGTTGGTTCACCCGAGCGTTGTTGATTTTATATCGAATATAGCTCATATTTGGTGAATGGATGACCCAACCTTTTTATTCGGAGTACGGCAAGAGCGTTTGGCTGAATTCGAGGGCTAGACCCGTAGGGAACTAAATAAGTCAAGACTGGACAACCGGCATTCCAGGGGAAAAAGGTGCACTTGATTTTGAGAGGATATCTTATAAATCGACTTAATCATGACATTTTTAGCGGAGAATTAATAAACAAAATTTGGCCCTTTTGTCGATGACGGGAACCACAATGAGGTGTCCTGCACCTTGTAAAATCAGCCATTTTCTAGGAAAATGGTTCGGTTAATAACTGAAAACTCCTTCTCCCCCCCGGAACATATATTAAGATATCCCGGCCGAGTCGTCATCACAATAAAAACTGATCATATGCAGTCATAGCATGTGCCCATACATAAAACAACAGATACCTATTAAAATATTTCTAGCCAGGGGTTAATACTCCTTCTTCCTCTTACAGATGGAACTAAGTTTGACAAACATATATGAATCAGATACAACAGATACGCCCATGTACAAGCATAGAAATATATCTATATATTATATCTATGTATATTATACACTGTATAACTCATATTTTTGTTTAACAAATGATTAATTCTACTGAATTAGCCGTTTCATAATACAGGAATCCATTGAGAAATACCATGCATAGAGGGATGAGCATTGATTGATTAATTAATAACATAAATTAATGGTTGAAACCTTGAAGCAAGTCCTTGATAAATTTATTAGTATTCCCGGCTCCCCGGTGGCCTTCAAAGCCCTTATATTGATCCGTCGTGAATGAGGAAACATTCAAAATTTTACCTTTCATTATACAGAGTGACTCATAGTAACGAAGAGAGGAACAGCTCGCTCTTATCCGATGACTCAAAAACAGACACGGCTCCCTTTTGTGAGGGAAGAATAATGCTGAAATCAAATCCCTCTGCGAACAAACAATAAGAATAATGAAAAAATCCATTAGTGGTAAAGTTTCCAGAATATTGACTAAAATTAGGCACCTATTGATACCCTAATTTCATAATATGGTACTGCAGAGTTATTTTCACGATTTTCCTTTTTATAAGACGATTAAAATTAACTTTATTAGAGTCCCTCATGTCCATCTTCGTTGTGAAAACCTGCGATGCAGATGGTGAAAGAACACACTTGACAGAAAGGCATATATTTCCATATACTCTCGATATAATTGCACACAAATTGTACTCAAATGTGCCCACATCCTGAGTATAAAAGGGTTATCGCAAACGTATAGCAAATAACATACGTTCTAAAGTCTCTACAGAACACAATAAAGGCATTTCACCGCATGGACAAATTATGAACAAAATTACATTTATTAGAACAGATTCACCGAGTTAAAAATTGCTCCAAATTGTGTATGTCTCTGTCATGTGTTATTATTACAATTTATAAAGGAAAGCACCATAAATTTGAAAATGTTTTCGTCAGTTGCCTCATTTTCTCTATTTAATATATGATTATCGTCCAAGCGCCAGTTCTTATGATTGAAGCAGTACTTAATTGGTCATGCAGATTTAATTTATTTTGAAATTATAAGCACGAGTTTGAACATATTGCTCATATAGTGAAATATAATATTTCCAACTCTCTTTATATGAATAAGCAAACTATTTTGGTTTCCGAAAGGTTCAAAAAGGAAATGGTACATAAATAGTGTAAACAATTCATTTCATAAAATATGGTAAATATATAATTACATTTAGTTTATTACTTATATAAAAGGGGCAACATTTCTCAGAAAACCAAATGACTCTTAACATCATCAACAATTATCTACACCAAATTCCAAGCATGATTACATGGCGGAAAAAGATTCCCAGATAACTCCAATCTATTATTTGTCCAAAAATAGTAACAAGGGAGAGGACATAAGAAAAATTATGACGATGCTGGAAAGAAGTTGTGATAGTAAAATGGAAGTCACGACATTTTTTAATTTTATTTCTTATAGTGGAAACGATCTCACAATTCTAATCGTTAACAACATACCACAGAACAACTAGTTTCAGAAATTTAGCTAAAAATTACTATAGCAACCCATTCAGCGCTGACGATTTCTTGGCCTTTAAACCCAGTTACTGAATTTTTTGAAAAAGTTTGTTAATTTTAATCAATAGTATTTTATTTCTTTTAGGAATAGGGCCACATAATCCATTTTTGTAGCATATGTCAATTTTCCTGATGATTAGAAATTTAAAAATTAAAATGTTTCCTGAAGAATTATGGAAACTACCCTGCATGACTGTGTTTCCCTGTCGTCGTAATATCGTTCGTAAGGACATTGGATAAATATTTTGGACCTACTACCAAAATCGCCTTCAGTTTTAATATTTATGAGTTAAATAAAGTAAAATTTGTGAAAGAAATACGTCTCAATTTTTATGCAAGTTTTCAAAACATGCAATTAGCTGAATTTTCATTGAAACAGAATAAATTATTATTATTTATATTGCATTTTCAAGCAAGTAACAACACTGTAGTTTAATTGCAAATTAAATAAATACTATTACATCTTCCGAATAATAAGACAAGGCAAATAAGTACTCAATAAAATATATGTACTCCAAATATTTTGAAAATGACGTCGGTTCAAGACGGTGTGAGTAAAATTACAAGAGTAATTATTTTACAATTCACGCCGATTACAAAAATAAATTTACAGATGAACAGCATAAGCTATTTAAATACATGATAAAGGCATCAAATATGCAGAGAAGTCAAGTGTATATTCTAAATAATAACTTTTCCCTGCTGAAAGGGCTAATTTCAGGGCGATATCAATCTATGTGTTAAATAAGGTTAAAATTGCATTTAACATTATTGCATTTTATTAATTATTATTATTTTTTAACGTTATTGTATTTTATTAATTATTATTATATTTTTTAACATTATTGTATTTTTGTACGAATTATTCCGCGCAAAAAACAGTAATCCGATGATAATTGGAATACTTAGATGTGTGCATACGTTGTTATCACGTTAATTATGGAAAATGCGCTTCCTTCAATTAATTCCCTTTCCTTAGGTTCCTTTTTAGCGCTTGTTTATGTTATATTTTTAAATATCTTTTTCTTATGGTGCGAGCAGACTTATTCTAAAGGCTTTGAAATGTCAGGCTCAATTATTGTAAATGGAAGAATGCTGTTTGACGAATAGAGGTCACTTATTTTCTCTAAGCCAGCCAGTTTCGAGTAAATTACCATAGGTACGTAAATAACTGTCATGTTTCACGAGAAAATAACTGTAAGTAACTGATAACAGTAAGTAAATGACTGTCATGTTTATAACTGTAATTAGATAACTGTCATATTTCACGAACCCTATTCAAGAGCCTACATTGTACATAAAAAAATTGCCATCCTCATATAAAAAAGAAGCAATTTTTCATGCCACATGCATTTATAGTTTTCCTTGACTTACAGACGATGCAAATCTTTTTAGGGAAAAATGGCTTTTCAAGAAAGTAAAAGTGTCTTTCTTTTCAAGGTAATCGAGTATTAATGGGGAATAAGTAAGTGAGCTATACGTACATAATCTATAAAACATCCGGACCCTGGGGCAGAGAAAAGTGCTCAATAAAATATATTCAGAATTATATGAGTTCTATCCTCTGTCATAAATCTGTTTAGCTATTCCAATCGATGGGAGTCGAATCACAAACAGATGAATGATAGCGGAAAACAAATGGTGTGAGAGGAAGGGCTAGATAGAGAAAGTCATGGGTCAATGAGGTGGTAGATCATCTTGAGAGAAGGAATATTAGTAGTCCTTAGAATTAAATGAAGCCATACATGAAAGGGAAAGAACCTTAGAGAATAAGCAAGGATAATAATTTAAATTTTATTGAATGATTTCGTTCGCAATGAACAAATAAAATTTCAATACTTAAATTCAGAGATAAATAATGCATAGTGAGTGAAAAACAAAAAGTAAAAAAATATTAAATCATGAGGGGAGTCAGGAGTAAATACATGCATTAAAAGTAAGAGGGAGGGTATGAATAATATACGCTCAGATAATTAGAAACACAGAGACAAACGTCTATGAAGAGACTGAAAATTTTCTATTAAGGAATACCTAAGGATCACTATTTTATATTAATATAATAGTTTACTTCTAAATACTCCAAAGTATTTTCGATTCTTGGGCAAGTTATTTTAGATATGTGATCCAACAACTGAGGACGGCTTTTGAGAAGTAAAGTTACGAAACTGAGGGACACTAAGATAATCCAAATTAATTCTGGTTGCCATATTTTAAGATTTTACCCTAGTTCTTATGTTCTTAATTTCGATTAAATTCTGGGGTTCATTTTGTTTAAAGAGATAATTAATTTAGGAGAGACATATTATTATATTATTTAGTATATTATCCTTATTTTAAATCCAGGCAGAAACTCTTTTTGAGAGGAAATATGCGATCTTCCCTCCTCAAGTCGATGTAATATTTTTAAGAGAAGCTGGAGCTAGATATCCAGTTTCTCCGTTACATCGTGGAAGACTACATTGTGGTAATCAAGGTGTGAAATAATTAGGAGGGAAACTAACTGTTTTCTCCGGTGGAGAGGCAGCAGATAATCGTGAACTCTCAGCAAAAAGCATTGAGCAGTATGGGAGAAATTATTCAAACAGAGCCAGTTTTCTACGCCCAACACCGAGAATTAAGCTCTATTGACCGTGCCCATCTACAAACGGAACAGTGTGATAGGTACGTAATTATGTATGCATGAACATTCACAAGCACATAAATTAGCGAAGCTTACTTCTCAATAGCTAAGGAATTCCATCCGCGAAAGTAGTATTATTTTTAAATAATTATATACATAATTCGATAGAATTCCTCATTCCTTTATGATTCTCCCGGTTTCCGGGTGCTGACCTTCTTGGGAATTCTGCGTTGGATGGGCGGGAAGTAAAGGAAGCGGTTGGCTGAGGTGAGACGAGCAAGAACGGACAGTGCAGAGAGAGATAGAGAGTTGGAATAAGAGGGAGGGTGAGGCAGAGAGGATGGGGTTAGCGCGGGATCTGTCCGGACAAGAGGTCTACGTGGTCAACCAGCCCAGTGTCATTAGTACGACCGCAGGCGCGGACAACCGCACCTCCCGCTATACACCCCCTCCCACCCTGACCCTATCCTTCGACCGCCGCTCCCTTTCCCCTCACCCCCGCAATCCCCTCATCCCCCCACAGCAGCCGAGTAGACCCTCCCACTCGTACACACCCCCCTCCTAACCTTCACCTCACCGGTCCCACCCACAACACGTTCAACTCTAGCGCCGGCCTCTCTCCTCGGAAAATCTCTCTCCCACAACTAATGCTCTCTCCTCTCCTTCCAACACCTCTTCTATTCCTCACTCCCTCTTGAATCTCTCTCTCTCTCCTCCCGAGAAACCTTTCGCAGTTCCCTTCAGGTCGAATGAATTAAGGGCGTCGGAGAGTTGGGAGAGGGTGTATTAGACCCGTGCTCGGCTTACCGAATGGAAACGGACCTCTCCCTTCCTTCGTATCAATGCACCGCTTCTCCGGTAATTGCGGAGAGGGGATTAATTCAGAAAATTCGATTTCGTCTCATACCCTATCCTGCCTTGTTCCTTCTCACTCTCTGCATACATTTAAACGGAGTTGCTTTTTATTATGATTTTAGATAAACAAACTATAACAAATGCATATAAACCTATAGTGTATGGAGGATCAATGCATGTACAAATAGTCGCAGTTTTCTACCACGATAAATTGAGGGAAAACATAGCATTTTACTCAAAAGAACTTCTCCATCAAGAATGAAACTCCCGGACTATGAAGATCAATGAGTTGGTAAAAATATACTTCCAAAGATTTTTTGTTCTAGATTGAGTGAAATTAGAGAATATTCATTCATAAAATATGATTTTTACTTGATGTATGCATATTATTACACATATTAAATTTTTATACCATAGTATATAGATTGAATGTTTTTAACCCACATTGATATAAGGCTTTGAATAGAGGGAATGACGTAATATTGCGAATTATTATTATACTCTATGTGATGTTTTAGTAGATATTGATAATAAAAAAGGGAATTATTTATGAAGCACAGTTAAAAACTTTATTACTAAAAACATCTTAGAAGTAAACCCATTTTTAAAAATGTTTTAAAGATCTGTTTTTACGTGCATAAAATGGGCAACACACATAAAATAATGAGCACCATTAAATTGGTATTTGGTTGATACAAAAGAAGAAAATAATGATATTTTGGCATAAATAATGACATAAATAGTTATTAATGAAAGAGGCAATAGTTTAGTTTATTCCCATTTGGCATTTATTTCCTGTCACCATACATATTTGTCTATATTGTATCCTGAAGCTGACGCATGTTATTTTAGCCTAATGGACTCCTTATGGAGAATATCCGTGCATGGGTTTTCCATTCCAAGAATCCCTTGTCCTAATATTTCATCATATCGGGCCCACAACCTTTTCCCTAATTTATTTAGTAAACAACTGACCTTTTGCACCCTTTACATGAGAAAATTTTGCTCAGGAGCAGGGGCAAATTTGGTTGTTTTACTAAATCTACGTTGTATCCGTCTTCGTGCCTTCAGGGCGTAGAGCAGCGGGGTTTTACAAAACCCACCATTGAATTTTTGGAATTAAAAAAAAATAAATTTACTGAGTTCATTGAAAAATCACAGAAAGGGGTTATTTTCACAAGTAAAATGTGTACTACGACGTAGGTTCCGCTTCACCATTTGTGATTATACCTGATAATAATAAATATTTTACTTGCGGAATCAGCCCATTTTTGTGATTTCTCAGCGATATTCCGTTTCTGCAGAATATCTCCTGAATCTTCGGAAATCGTTACTGAGTGCGATCGAATTGATTTTATCTGCCTTGATGCATAGCAGTGATTCATTTAAGTTTAAAACTTATACGATGGAAAAAAGATTACTTAATTCCGTTAGCCCAAATGTGAAAGTCATTATCATCGAATTTTCTGTAATAGGATGGAAGCCTCTTAAATTCCAGCCTAGTTTTACATTAGACCCGCTTTCAGTTTTCTTTGTAGCAGCTCAATACATAATTTACCAATATTTATCAACATTCTCCGATTTTCAAATTAGCTTTTTCGACGACGATTTCCAAGTAAAAATTGTGCATTCTAAATTTTGCCAAACAAACGCTTATTTTAATTATTTCCATCATGTGTACCTGCCTCTTACCAAGAGATATAAAGGTTATTTTTAAAATGCAGACGCATCTTTCTTCGATGACACATTTTTTTCATTTCGTTCGAAAACCAAGGTACGTATGCAGGATGGTTTGCTTGATAAACTCATTCAGGAATTTTCATTTTTTCTAACTGTGAAACTTTATTTCTTGATTTATTAAACTGTGAAAATATACCCCAATCCGAAGGTCTTAAACAATCATCCTAGGTTTGCATGAACTACTTGATGTAGCAATCATAATAAAATAATGCTGGGACGTAAGATAAAATGAAAATGGGGAGGAATAGATCCACAAGTTTTGTTAAAAATTAGAAGTTTTATTATGACTCTCTTGCAGATATTAAGACTTCAACACGCTGTGTAATAGTCGTATAAACAACATCAGGGTTCTACCAGAGCAAGACAGAACTTCCTGAAACATGACCATACTCTGAAGTTTGTCTCAAGGTTTACAGTATGAAATTTTGCGACCTTAATCTCAATCAGATACACATTCTCTATCATGCGCATTAATATCTCACCGTCATTTGCCATATTTCCCTCATTTGTTGTGTGTCAATGGATTGCGTAAATTTAAACTTTTGTCAATTACACCGGTTCCAATTCCCGACTCAATTTTTCTAGAATGGTTTCAAATTATCAATAATTACTCCCACCTTATACGTACGTAGTTATGGTGACCGCCTGAACCTGAGGGGAAGGAAAAAATCACTTTCATTTAGTTCTTGTAAAATGCTTTTAAAAATTCAGCGTTCACACAAGCAATTTCGAGAAAGAAGAAAAAAACGAGTTTCATCGGTCCAACGAGTCAAGATCATTATGTAAATCATTGCTCAAATAAGAATTAAGTGGAGCTGAAAAAATGCCTGGATGAGGTCTGAGGGGGAGGCACAGGGGGGGATGAGGAGGGTTGAGAAGGGGGGGAGGGGGTGGGGGAAAGAATTCGGTATTCAGAGATGTGGAGGGGTGGTGGGAGAGAAGAAATAGTTCCCGTTTCCGCCACAAGAGGGTTGGAGCGTGGAGAAAATTTTTAATTTCTTCCCCCCCCCTCTCTCCTCCCCCTCGCCCTCGTAAGGGTAACGTCGGCTTCCACCCTTTGATTACATTCGTTTCATCCCCTTTTCGCCATCCGCGACGTCACCCTTTTTTCGCCACTCTCGGATAAATATAAAAGAATAAACTTGCTACAAAAAAAACGCTGTAAAAATATAAAAAAATTGCTATTTCCCCACCATTTTTTTAAATTTCCCAACTCCGTCGTCCTTCCATCGCCCCCCATCCTCTTTCCACCCTTAACACAAAAAAAAGGATCCCCCACCACCCAGCGCCACCGCTTTCAATTTTTTTTTACCCCATATCCGGAATTTTTTGTCTCTCCGCTCCCCCCCCCCCCCCCCCGCTGCCCCCCTCCCCCCCGCCTCCTCTCTTTGCAGTCACGTCACCATGCTCCACTCGCTCATCATTCAATTGTTTCTGGGATGGCTGGATAAAAAAACAATAAAGCAGTCGCTGGGGGACTGGAGGAGACTGAGGGTCGGAAGGGAAGGGGTTTCTACGCGGGAGGAGGAAGTCAATCGCATTGAGGTATTAGACATGGAGAGGGCGCTCCGCATAGTGGCTGATACTACTCGTAACGTGGGAGAGGTTTGGCCGCCATGTTGATGCTCCCCGATTAGCCTTGCAATGAATGGGAAAAACTTATTATTTTAATATAATCGTTGTGTTATGTGCATCTCGGTTGCAGAAATTGGACACTTTCTTATGCCTATGCATAGAAAAACAGTGTATGAGTTGACAATTTCTCTTCAAACTCTTTTAAGATGTCTATTTTTGGTTTACCTCAGGAAATGGCGTAGAACAGACTAACAAACACGCAAATCAAATGCTATTTTTCCCACCAGCGTGAGGTTTTTTTATTCCCCCGCTATGACTGCTGGGTTCAAAAGCAAAGTAACACACCAGTGTGCAAATAAATTCATTAAGAACTTTACGCATTGTGTTTTAAAGCAGCAGCTATATTCACTGAAAAGGGACGCGTTATTTGTTTTTCAACCTGTTACCGCATTTACTTAAATATAGAATATAACAGCATGATAAATACCCTCACTTTTTGCATTCATCAAGGGTGACAAAAGCAGTTAGGCGTCCGAACGTATATACACGTCAGAATGGCAAATCGGAGGAAAAGAAGGCTGACCAATATGGCAGACAGTGGTCAAGTTTTTCTCGCGTCATGCTCTCTCCATGCAAAACGTCAAAGACCATTCGGCGAGGGGGAATGGGGAGAGGGTTATCTTCTGCAGAAGTAGGGAAAGTTGTGAGAAGGTAGAAAAGAAGGGGAGGGGCAAAGACTTTTTATCTCATCCACTAGCTCTATTGTGCATGTGACTCCTCTCCCTTTACTTGATTGGTTGATGGAGAAGTGGGGCTCTGAGAGTTGGGGAGAGACGAGGAGTAGCGGGGATGCGGAGGATTTAGAGGAAAGGAGAAATATTCTTTCTATCGGATTGCTTGGAGATTTACGGCTGGAAATTCTCTCGTCGAAATTTCCCAAAATATTTTCATTTTTTAACATTCCCAACCGCTTCCTTTTATTTCTCTCGCTGCTGACATTCTAAATATAAAAGCTTCCTCCCCCCTTCTTCGGTTTTTTTCCTCGATGTATTTCCAATACATTTTTGGACACCCTGAATAGCCTCATCAAGGAAGCACGAATGCTCTCCTTTTCAATATTGCTCGTTGCAATAAAAGACGCACATTTTTTTTTTAAATGATACCGATTTCAAGATTCTAAATGGAGTGATGCTGACGAAGAAGGGACTAACTAATTTGCCACAAAAATCAAATAGTTTAAAACATAAGTACCTGAAAAGCATTTGGTTTTCAGGCTAAAGCACTAAGGAAATAAAATGAAAAGCATTCATCAAAATGGAATCATTCACATATTTTTCGTGAGCGGCAGTTCATGGTGTGGATTAAGTCTCACGCACACCTGAAGTCATGGTTTAAGCAAAGAAGACGTTCATAGGAAGAGGCAACAAGCATTTCCCAAAAAGATCCTCAGGGTCATACATCGTATGCGTCGGTAAAAATTAAGTTCAGACACCGATTGAGAAAGCGTACAAAGGAAGAAGAAATGGAAAGAAAATTTAATTAAATAATGCTCAATAGCCAATCAGATGGACCTTGTGATTACGATTCAAGAAAGTTATAATTATGCAAACAGTATTGAAGTCTCTTTAGAAGCATAGGACATTGAAAGAGCGAGTCTACAAAGAATTGAAGCCTTCAAAACCTTGTTACTGGAATAAAATTTTGAAGCGCCAATATGCAAAGTGAGAAACGAAGACATTTACGAAGTGCCTTAAAAATTACTCCGAACAGCATTGTTGAAAGGAGAAAAGGTGTGAAATTAAGAAAATAATATAATTTTACTACGGCCTGCGTTTCAAGTGTTATCACATTATAATCAGGTGTATTAGTTAACCTGATGAAGATGTTATAACATTGAAAAATTGGCCGCAGTTAAAGTTATAATTATTTGTGGAAAATTACACATGACTAGCTCATGCTCAAATTCCACGCCGTGCTTTTAGAATCTTCTGAATCTTGTACCATACCACAACTTACGCCAAAGATAATGAGATGGATTGGTACAACCTTAGATTAAATAAACATTACAGAAACACTATAAAGGGGAAAAAAGAAGGGAAAGCTGTTGCTGAAAGCAGGAAAAAAGCTTACTAGGGCGTTATCGCCGGAAGGTTTTAACTTCGTTTTTCATACCAAGAAAATATTTTACCAGAGGTTATAAAACCAGATCTATTTAACTGTGCAAGTAGAACAATGTACGACCGCGGGAAAACTGGCGAAAAAAAAATACTTTTAAATACCTAAGAATACAATTAAAAGGAGTCTTTTCAAAGTTATGAACACAATTAAATCACTGTTTCTACGTGCATCTGAAGGAAGATGTACAATATTGTAAATAATCTGAAAAGGGATTGGCATTCCACTACGAATATGGCTTTCAAGAAATCATATACAAGTTCAAAATTAATTTCCAAGTATTTCTGCCAAAACAAGAAAGCTTACGCATCAAATCTGCCGTGAAAACTTGTTAATATGATAGGAAACTACACCTCAGATTCCCCAGAATAAGATTTAGGGGGATTATAATGGTGCATCGACGGCCGGGGTGATCCCCAGAATAAAATTTAATGATTGAGGTAACCCGATGTTGTTCCTATCAAACTCATTGGACTCTTCGGAGTGAATGGGTTGCTCTTAACGTTCAAAGAATAAAAACTACTGAACGATTCCAAATGTTAGCAAACTGATATTTAGAAAAATAGCAAAAGCTCAATTGCTGAATTCTCATAACTACCTCCCGAGGAGCCATCTTTGTGGAATGTTCAATGTTCATGATCTGCTGGACTGGACCCTAAGTTCGTCTTTCGCCCAAAAAATCGGGAAATCAGCGAGCGAAATGCGTCGGCAATGAACTCTCGATCGTAAAAGATCGTTAGGGGTGAGAATCCACATGTTATCGCCGGCAATGGCCACGAACTACTACGCCCCGTCAGAAAAAAAATTCACTGATACAAGAGAGTAAATTTATTTCCAAAAAAAGTCAACAACAACCCTCGTTGCCACGCGCGCGCGATAAAAAGTAACCGACGGACATGTTTGGACGAGGCTGTAAAAACTGAATATTGACGCGCGGCGTTGTTTATCGCGTTAGAGTCCCGGATGCGAGCCACTCGGTTAAATTGACGGAGCGATGTTTCCCTCGTCAGCTTAGATTGAAACGCCATCCACCCAATAAGTACCGCGGAACGTCGACGAAGCGCATATGCGACTTCAATTTCTCTCTCTCTCCACTGCAAGAGGATTATATTTTTACGAAATGGCGTCGGCATCCACATCGGCTTCATGGAATGATTCATATCGAAAGAGATTAAATGAGGGGCTAGCATATCGCTGGACGGGGAGGGAAGGGTGGGAGTAGCATGAGAACGACCAGTGGGAAAAGTAGGACAAATTACGGTGCATTTGCGAGAAGTGATGACAACTCTCGTTGAAACCAATGTCTCATGCTTCGAAATGGTATATAAAATGAGAGGTGTAATTTTAAATTGAAATTGAGTTTAAATCATGATTCCGACTTAGTTGTAAAAAACAGAACAATTATTTCTTCCGTAAAATTAATCAAAAGAATAACATTATAGAAAGAAAAAGATCACAAACTTAAAGAATCGGCTGGAATTCCTTATAGACGAATGTTTACTATTTGATTATCTCCCAAGTATATGTTTTCTCTATTTAAATTTATTGGCATCATATTAGCATGTCAAGGCATGCCTCCACAAAGAGCATGCACAGGAGATATTCATGATCGACTGGTGATGACTGACTAATCAGGACAAATTTGAAAACAATAAATTTTACGACCGAGGACGGGAATTAAAATTCCAGAGGTTGCAATGAGTCCTCTTATACCAATGCAGTAATAAAGAACGAAAACATAAATGCAGCTGAGTGTACGAATTTAAGATTTTCCTCTGAGTGTGTAAGAATTGTGAAATAAAATTAGATGAAAAAAACAAGATAAAAATAGATGCAAAGAAAATAGATCTGATATTACTTCATTTCTAAATTGCCATGCACAAAATCCGCACATTTTGAAACTACCTCAAAACGCTTGATAAGTAGTTCATAGCAGCAAAGCAAACGTTAAGTTCATACTTTCAAAGGACAAATCCATGTTATCAAAGCAAAAGTAGCCGTAAATTTTGAAAAAATACATTACCACCATGTTTTGAATTATTGTGTAAGCATTATCTTTTTCTGTGAGATCACGCTAAGCGATGAAGTTTACCTTCTTAAAAATGCATAACAGACCAAATCCGGCCAAATTTTTATCCAATTATCTCCATTCCTTGTGGAAATGAATTCATAAAGCTCTGATAGTCTGTTTTAATGAGTCAAAAAAGCTGGATTGAAAGCTATTACGGAAAAAATCCAATTTTTTTTTATTAGAGTGTAACTGCTATGTTCATTATAAGTTAATTTTTCGCACAGTGTTCCTGAATGTCCATAACCATAGGAAATGTAATAAAATATTCACCAGGAGTTGAATAAAGAAAATATAGTTTATTGAGGTATGTAGAAAATATATCTTCTTTGTATCTCGAAATCCATAATAAATAATCAACTGGCTTTCATTTAACACTGACAATAAATGATCATTCAATAACATCACTGCATAATGAATACATAATTCATATCATATCACGGAAATAAAATGTATTTTTAATGATTTCACTAGTTGAGTCATATTGATATTTTTTTTCCACACATTGCATTGCTATTTGGATTTTAGCAACTTCGAAGTGCAGTGTGGATATTTGGTAAATTAGAATAATAGGGAATTGAGATCGTGAGATTCTGCCTTGGGGCTGCGTTTGACTCCCGGCGGTAAAAAATATTTTTCATTAGAATCCTGAGTGCTATAGTGGAGGGCTCTTCAAGTACAGTATTCCGTCATTCAGTTAGATCGCTTCACTTTTGATTCCTCGGCGCTCTTCAGAGAATGTGGAATCGGTCCTTAAGGGCTAATATGTCCTCGCGTGCTAGTCCCCTCTACGAATAGCCAGCCATTCGGAGGATACCAATGGTGGGGCATTCCACACCCAATATCCCAAAATATTCCAATGAATATTAAAAAATTCCAAAATATTTCTTCCAAAAATATTCAGACTTCGATAAGTATATCGTTTAGCTTAATAATCAACTTTAATCCACCATTCACTACAGCAATATAAGCATATGCAATTACTCGAAATTTTAATGACATTATCTACACCCCTGAGCTTGTCATTTAACTGACATGGCATCTTTTTCGTGGTTGGTAGATAATGGACTTCACTTTAAATGCGACGTTCATTCAAGTCTCCGCTACAGAATTCCCTTGTGATCTTTTCATAATGCTGCCTCCTAATAATAGTGATGTAATAACTAGAGACAATTGTACATTTACAAGGTTTTGCGAATGTTCTTTTTAAGAAGTGGCAATAAATCAGCCTTGCTTGATAAACTTTACATTGGATGTGGCCGTAGAAAGTATATTCTGCAAAAAGTTCACCTTACTGTTTTCAAAAGATGTTTTGTACATATTGGACCTAAATTGTGCAAATTATTACCACCTGATTTAAGAGGTCATCAAAAAGAGTTGTCATTTAAAAAAAAGCAAAGGAATGGCTGCTTTCTTTCGAAAGTATGTAATTTGTTTTAAGGTAAAATATAAAATTTTTGTCTTCAATAGTATTAAAAATTATATTCATTATATTATTATGTACTTTCGAGTTATTCTCGCTCAAATCCATGTTTTCAACATTTTTATTCAATTTATCTGATTATTTAATGTATTTCATATAATTTATTTTTTACTATGAATGCTTTTAACGATAAGCACTCATGTCATGAAGGTAGATTCACTCAGGAATATCCTTGAAGCTACCTAAAGCTCATATGCTTCAATTCATGATTTGTGTATTCTCAATCTGAACATGAGCAGTAAAAATATCTTTCTATATCTATCTAATAACTACAACAACGACAATAAACATTCGTATGTGTTGTAGTTTGTCAAATAGCAAATATTCGAATTCATGTTGAGAAAAACCCAATCTCTAACTTCCACAATATTTATTTTGCTGGCACGACACGCGTTTCACCGATAAAGTTTGCGGAAATAAAGTTTGTGGAAATTACAAAGTTAGATTTCCTCAACATAGATATCCAACATTTTCACCGTGTCAGGCCTGATATCATCAATTTTAATATTCGAATTAATAGAAGGGAAGCCATAGCGTAATTATTCTCAAAAAAGAGGGAAGAGAGCATGCAAACATTTACTACTAAAAATAGATTAAAATTCTAAGAACTCATTGCGAGAATACTTCTACCTAAACAAAGAAATCCCAATAAAACGCGAATGTTTCTCATGCTTGATATCTCGGAGACAGATTTTATTAGTCTGGGCGTGAATAGAGGGCCTTCTAGTCTTTGTAGCGAGAAAGAAGACCAGGAAAGGGGGGAACGATAACGAATCTGAAAAATAGAAATAAATCCACGAGATCAAATGAGATACCTTGGATGGATGGGAAGAAAAGGATATGGCACATGTTGCGAGCGTAGTATATTTATTTATGAGAGCATACGAAGAAAAGGGCGAAGGGAAGTGATTCTCAAGCGCTTGCGAAGAAGAAAAATAATGCAGACGGAGACGCACACATAGATATGCGATGATGATAATAAAATGTTTCGCATAATACGATGAAACGGGAGATATGAGAGACTTTTTTCCGCGGTATGAAATGAGGAGAGAGAGGGACAAAAAAATGAGAGAGAGAGAAGCAAGTCGATTTGAGAGAGAGAGAGTGGACTGAGGGAGGAAGAAAGCTGAAATAATGATTTATTCTTTTATTTTTCGCACAGCGCGAGGGCGAAGCTGCAGTGGTGAGTGATTGTGGAATAAAAAGCCATCGCCGTGGAGTGGGTGCAGACCTCTTCATCGCTGAGACTGCGAGAAGAGTAGGAATAGTCTCAAGTGTTTGGGTTAAGTGCTGGTTGAGGGCTTGGGAGGGGGAAAAGGGGAGGGGGGAAGGTGGGCCTGGCACGTCGAGAGGAGGGGATGGATATAAGGGGGGGGGAGGAGGGAGGGTTTAAGGGGTACAGGGTTCGTCGAGGGTACGAATCCTCGTGTGAGTGAGTGAGCATGCGGATGGGGAAAGGGGGCAGTCTCGCAGGAAGCGAGGAGGAGAAAGCTTTTCGGGGCAAGTGCTTCATTATTTCCGTAACAACTTGGAACGAATCCTCCTCCTCTCCCTCCCCCGACCCTTGCCTCTCCCTCACACATCATCCCCAACAGCACCACGCCGGTTCCTCGCTCACCACTTTATTATTTCGAGTCTTTATGGTCCTCATGATGTCTCTCCAACGGTTCCTCCACTCAACACTTTTCCTAGGCGCGCTTTCCCGTTCCCCCTCTCACCTCTGCCTCAGCCCACTCCCCAAAAACCCTTGACACCACCCTCTTCAGTCTCCTACCATACCCTCATTTCACCACCGCCTCTTTTTACCCTTCCTTCCCATGTATAATCCCTCCCGTCCTTCATACATACCCGTTACTCTCCTTAAGGATTTCCCCCATTGCTTGAGCGCTAAATGTGGTAGAGTGCGATGCGATAAAAAAATTGTCCTCCTTTCCATTCAAACTGCACACACCAACGTCTAAAAAAAATGCATTATTGTTTCCCTCATGCATTACGAGAGGGAAAGAATTTAAAAGAAAAGAACTGTAAAAAAATCCTACGACAGTGCATTATATATAGAAAACATAATATCTGAATCGTCCACCGATTTTTGCTGAAGAACACAGACCCCCTGCATATCACGACGCTACGCGGAATACAAGGAATGTCCGAAATACTATTAATAGGAGAAAATAATGATGAGTATTTTAGAATTTATTCATAGTTTTGAGCCCATCTAAGAGTGAAACAATGAAACGCCATTCATTAATTTATTAATACAATCCAAAAAAATAAAAAAATCGTAATTCGGCATATACAATTGAAATACACACGTAGTAGTTGGATAACTTAAAAATTTTCTTCAAATATCGAGCGAGTTTACTATAAAAATTGTCATTAAATATTGATGAACTGTAATGAAAAATATATATTATGTACATACGCTAAGCAATTACCGACACTTGTGACAAAAATCAATTTGATATACTTTACTGCTTTAAAGTTCCTTGGGATGCTCAAAGAAATGATTTCACAGGAAGTCATTTAATTAGTTAAATTAATTGAAAACACGTGTAACTACCTGTATTGAATTAATTCCTCAGATTCGGGTCGATTTAAAAATTCAAATAGGAAGTCAACATTCAAATTAATCTGTCAAATAACTTGGAAGAAAATCAGCCTTTAGAAACATTTTATATCTTCATAAAATATACGTAGAACATACAATAGCTTCAATTTTTCAAATCTATCGTATTATTAATTCATCATCATAGAAGATTCCTCTACGCCGAGGAAATAACAGGTCCATGAACCGTTCATTCATTTGGTAAAACTCGTATGACGACGGTCAAATAACTTGGAAGAAAATCAACCTTTACAAACATTTTGTATCTTCATACAAAATACGTAGAACATATAATAGCTTCAATATTTCAAATCTATAGTATTATGAACACATCATTATAGAAGATTGCTCTAGGACGAGGAAATAAAAGGTCCATGAACCGTCCATTCATTTGGTAGAACTCCTATGACGACGGTGGCCCTCCCACTTAAATTCACAGCATTGGATGGTGAATTTGTTTTCCAGGAATCACAGAACGAATTGGTTTATAGGGACCAATAAACCACCTGGAACACGATGTAAGTTGGATCACTGATTGCTTAAATTGTAGAAGCATCATACGGCTACCAGGATCTTCGACCGCGCCTCGCTCCCCAGTTCCAAGGGTCCTTGCCCTATTGGATACAACCCATTCCCCAGTTCGCAACCCCCACAACTTGCATCGAAACGTTTCCACTCACTCTCCCCCCTCCCCCTTCTCCTCCCCCACCAACAACCATCCCCCATCAGACCCGGGAAACACTACCCCCTTTCCATATGCCCCATTTAACGCGTTAGATTGGGTGAGAGTAATGAGTTTAGCGCACTTTCCAGTCAAATACCCTCCTCTTCCCATCCGTCCCCACTCTCTTCGCAAACCCCAACTCATTTTCTCATTCCCTCCACTTCCTCTTCCCTTCCCTCCTTCACCCTTCCCACTCTCTTCCTTCTCCCCGCTTTCTCCCGCATCCTCCTCCACCACCGTGTACTCATGATTCAGAAGTGTTATCCCAGCTATA
This sequence comes from Pyrrhosoma nymphula, assembly GCA_963573305.1. NCBI lineage: Eukaryota > Metazoa > Arthropoda > Insecta > Odonata > Coenagrionidae > Pyrrhosoma > Pyrrhosoma nymphula. The sequence goes on from OY754337.1 coordinate 16,395,056, forward strand.
AAACTACCATACTCTGCTGAACCATAACTTGCAACGCGTATTCCTTCGCGAAACGTCACCCACTTTCATCCACCTCTTCCGCGACATTGGCTCCCTTTCGACTTGTTAAAATGGCGTAGTGTTGTCGAAGTGTTGTCGTAGTGTTGTCGTAGTGTTCTCAGTTTCGCCACCATTATTCCAATGCCTGTATTTATCCATTCGATTCCTCATGTTTCACTAATCATTCATCAAACTCCCAGGGCATATCGTCGTATCAGTCCAACCATTGTCATTCAATATGTGGCTTTCCAGTTCCTTGCGCTAGGTTAAATAACTAATCTGAAATGTGAAAATATTTCCTATAGACGTTACGAGGAGGTAGCTCTCTATAACAAATTGCATGCAGTAAAGGATAAAGAATTCAGTTATACCCCCGGTACACAGTTGAAGATAAGGTTTATTTGGGTAAATAATGGTATTACAAAACGGACTGGAAGTGGTAAAATACTGTCAAATGCTACATTTATGAATTTTAACAGTGATATTTGCCTAGGGAAGTTGTCCAGTATTCTCATAAGATCAATGACAGTATGAATAATATTTTCACGCCAATAAACATGATCGACAAGAGTATTCCCTTCTGCTTTTCAAATTTGACCCCATAAAATGAGTTAATATTTATCGCTTTTAAGAACAAATTTCGTATGGGAACGTTAATTCCCCTGACTTCGAGCAGGTAAGTTAAAACACAGCGCAAAAGGAGGGGAAAATGTTATAATCCAAATCCAGGCACATGATTTACTTCTCTGTGAATCTCTTGCATCACTACTCTCCTCAGCAAAGACAGTAAAAATTACTGTCACAGCTTGTCTCGCCCAACATCTTAAAATCCTAGATCGAATGAGATCGGTTTGATGTTGCGGCTAAGAGTGCCATCTTCCTATCCCGTGGGCCCGGGTCCGAACTCCAGCAGTGGTGGACATTTCTCAGTGGAATTCCGATCCCCTCTTACCTAAGTAATCCATAGCTTACCAGCCTATCTTTAATCACCGATCCTTCACCGCACAAAACACCCAAGCTGTCGGCCACCCCCTGTATTCTTCATAACTTAAGCTTTTCCCTTATTTTGAGGTACGACGATATTGTTTTAAGAGATGTTTTACCCATCGCTTTTATTTCGCTCTGTGCACTTCTGATACGTCCCAAACCGTAGTTAATCAGGATAGCATCACTTTTTTTTAACCCAAATTGCTTTAAAAATATATTAAGTCAAATATATAGTTTGTGGCATAAATATAAATTTTGTCATTCGATTTCAATATACTCGTATTGTGGGACTCTAATTTTTGGAAGAGGATACCTGGGATCCTACTTACTAGTAATGTCCATATAGAGAATTAATTTCACAAACATTTATTTATACAAGCTCTTCGTTTACCGAACGTGAAGGAGACGTTGATCATCCATGGCCACCATGGGTGCGTATATGAAATATTTAAAGCTTTTAACTTGTTATTTTTATATAACGTTCACCAATTATTTAATACATCTCATTTTAATAAACCTTTATTTATAATTTATTAAACCTTGAGCGACCTCTCATCAACGAAGTCTCCCCTTTATCCCACGAGTTACTGTTTTGGTCGTGCCAATTTCACCTTTCAATACCATCCTCTTATTTAACTAAGATCTCTACATTTACAGAACAATGTGTCACAATGAACTAAGAACTGATAGAATAAACTCCAAATTCAGTTAATCTTGTTCCTTACGCTTAGATTTCCAGTTTTGCAAGCCAAGGTGAAATAATTATACATTTAATTCAAAATGACGAGTAAATAAAACTGGATCTTACACTTGTTGAGGAAATTACGACGGTAATAGTCATATCCTTCAGTTTTCCAGGATACTTGCATTTTTTTCTATAAGACCTAATCCATTACTATACATTTGAACTTACATATAAACAAGATTTGAAGCAGTCTTGTTAGAATCATAATAGTTTCCACTATCATAGGAGTTACACAATCAACAAACTTTAACAAATTTTTAACAAAAAAGTTATACAACAGTAATCCCATAAAATCAACAAAGCGATAAAATGGAAAGGAACGAGAACTGAAGAAGTTTAACTGTTGATGCAACCAATCATCACATTGGTTTTGGCTTATTTTTGAAAAACCGACCATTTTAATAACAAAAATTAATTTATAATTAATTGATACATTTTTTCCTTAACTCTTTTAAGATTCAAACGGCTGCTTCGTATTATATGGCATGTTTACGTGCCTCTCTTTAGCCATTCCCTCATGCCCTTCCATTTACTGAGTGCATTTACTGAGTGCCTTCCAAAAGCAATTTATTATTGCGTATAATGACTCTTAAATCGCTGCTTCCCTTTCCCATAATTTTCCCCATCTTCTCACAGCTTCTCGCAGCGGAAGTTGGAAGGACAGGGAAGGAGCAGAAAACATCCCCGAGAGGAGAGCCAATCAGCATCCTCCAATTTGCCCCATAACCGACTTAATTACCCCTTGATAACGTATTAAGGAGCAGGCAGGGTCTCGGGACTATTAATAAGGAGGTTTCCCGTGAGAGGGTGCTGGGGTGGCTAAGACGCACCCCATCCACACGCGGACCGCACATTCCTCTATTCTCCATTTTCGCCTTTAGATTAACTGAACACTGATGAGATATTCGAGGCTTTAAATGAGCGATGTAGGACATTGCTGTAAATAAAGCTTGCAGTAAAGACTGAACTAATATCCTCGACCTAAATACGAAATACGAGGATACTTTTTCAACAAATAACCTTATCTGAATTTGTAAGGAAGTTATTATTCACTTTTATTTAGACTTAAAATGGCGAAGAACGAATAGAATGCTAATCGGCTAATAAGAAAATTACTGGGTAAAAATACATGAACGATGCTGCATGACTCACATGTCTTGCATAATGATGAGTAAAGTTATGAAATATTTTGTTACACCAAGCAAGTTACACTCAATTTACGAGTAAGACCAGTTAGACTCCACCGATGATGCCAAGTTATAAAAATCTCCAATGGCCGTAAAAATTGGCACCCCTCGTCAATATTACACCACAATTGCTGTGTTGGTTTGCGGGAAAAAGGGTAAATCCACACCAGTGATCAACCACAACCTCTTGACCAGAAAACCCCTGTGGTGGCATACGGGAATGTTACTTCCTCGCCAGTGACAACCACAGACACACACACTCAACCCAAATAGGGATCCTTCGCTGGGCTAATGAGACCCAGCTAAGGATGCCTGGGTTATGAAACACAAACACACTCACAAGCACTCAAGAAATCACTCACTCACACGGGCCCAACTTCTGGGAGAATCTAGCTCAAAAGAGCGTTGTCAAGAAACGGCACAAAAACAAGAAAAGACGAGGGCGTGCGTCGGATACGCGTATTTCGGCCACAAGGTGGCCCTCTTCAGCGAACTGAAGGGAGAAATCACTTGCAACGCAAGGTTGTAAGTGAATCGGGAGAAGGACAGCCTAGAATAAATACGAAAATGAAGAAAAGGGGAGAGAGGGATGGGGAACCAATGAAGTTGGGTCGTGGGGGAGGGCAGAAAGGTATTGGTGGGGAAGGAGTGGGGGAGGTAGGGGAGGTGGGAAGTGAAGTCCGCGACCGTTACAGCGAGTATGGGGGAGGGGGAGAGATAGGGGAAGTGGGAAGGGAAAGGAAATGAAGTCCGTGATGCAATCGGTTCCACCGATGATGTATGTCTCAAAAGTGATGTATGATTTCAGGCTTCCCTAGCGAATGATGCTGATAAGTTCTTCTCGGGTTTCCCACTAGGTTAGGCTCTCCATGATCGCCGACGTTTGGGCAGAATACTTTCCTGGCATTACAAAGGCTATTTCCTGCCATTATCAAGGTATTCAAAGCCTTGATAATGGCAGGAAAGTCTTCTGCCGAAACGTCGGCGATCATGGAGAGCCTAACCCGGTGAGAAACCCGAGAAGAACTTATCAGTCTCAAAAGTGAGAGATAAAAGCTATCACAAGAAGTTTAATATAAAACAAATAATTTTATGATCTCACAATCCTCACTCCTGAACCAACTCATGAATTCAACTCAAAAATGAATAACATAGGCCTGCGATGAAAACAATACAAGGGAAATGATAGCTGAACGTTATGTATTTTGTGATGCTGATTTCAAAAATAATAATGAAAAATTTCTATCACATCAGGTTTTCTTGAAAACTTCAATTTTACTTGGATTTTTATGAACATTTACCATATTTTTTGCGCGGAATTTCTCCCTTCCCTGCCTGACCAACATTCTGCCGTGGTGAAACCTACAGAATACCCCTCTGTGACACCTCCCCGTCGCCGTCCCTACCTCCCCGTCGCAATCCCTCTCTACCAATAGCTTCGCGCGAATCCTTACCTCAGGTCCTTATCTTGGTTCACTGACCTCGCAAGAACGATCGCTAAGCGAGCGTAATCGGCAGTCACCTTCTATTTTTTTCGAGCTTCATCTGGATTTATCCTGAACGTGTTATCTTTCTTAATACTGAATTCTCTTGACATTTCTGGAGTCATCGGAAAAGATATAAAAGAGATGTCCTCATGAGGGACTCAGTTTATCTCTCATTAGCCCAGAAGATCGTGTACTTACCGTGTTCGTAGTAAGATAAAAGACGTGGAAATATTTAATTTCGTGTTAAATTTTCTTTCATGTGAAGTGTCGTGCGTGCGCTGATACAGTGAAAAGTAGAAACTTCATCACAGAAACAATTTTAACGGTTGATTTTCTCTGTGCGTTTCGTGAAACGTGGCTTCGAGTTCGAGACGTGAAAATTTGCCAGATTACTTTTGTTACATATGCGGCGAATATAGTGTTATTGCACGAGGAGCATTACAGACTATGTGAGACAACTTTATCTTGCGTATTTTGGCATGAATCTCGGAGACCAGGACAAATCGTGGGCTCCTCATAAAGTTTTTGTACAGTAACTCAATGATCTACGCCTATGACACAAAGGAAAGAAGGCTGCTTTACGATTTGGAATTCCTATGACATCGAGGGAGCCGAAAAACAACTCTGATGATTGTTACTTTTGTTCCTTTCCACGAGATAAAAAAATATTCTCTGGAATTTGGATTTGATAAAGAACTCACCGTTAGGAAAACGTAAGGAACGGGTTAACTACCATCTCCTGGAAGCGCCATAAAAAAAACGAAAAATATATTTTCAACTAGTTAACTCACAAAGGCACAAATAAATATATTTCCAATTTTATTGAAAAATCATATGTCATCTTTCAAAAAATACAGATAGATTAATAGCCATTTTCTCTTTCAATTTTTTAAGACTTCTTTGAAAGCACGATATGGAAGAGACTTTAAAATGAGAACATTGATAAGATCTAACGATGGCTATGATGCTGATTCATTCCCAAAAAATGTGTATTTATCGAAATTGCAAATAACGCTGAGATGTTCAGCACTAATAGTTGAAACTTGGCCTTATACTACTACTATAACGCTTCGATGACGGAATGATTAAACTCTAAGGCAGACTAGTGTTGTTAAAATAAATAACACAGTATCTAGGGTAACGCCAAAGCATGGACTAAATATTTTTGTGAACATTTCCACATCAGTTGGGAATCCACATCCGGTGCCCCATAGAAGGTGTAACGTCGGCTTTTAAATTATAATGTGATATTACCATTACAAACGTCCAGGTAGAACTTGCTCGAATAGCTTCCAATAAACGTGCTATTTAATGATTCAACAAAAGAATCTAGAGGTCCACCATACCAGCCTTATTCAAGTTTCATGTGATCCCTTTCCTTTGCGAAACGACTTCATGGTGAGAATTGCGGAAACACCAAAATTACCTTCACATCCAGTAATAGAATATTTAGAACATCTATTGCCAGTAATCGCACACAGAAAAACCTTGTCCAAGTTGGTTGTACCTTAGATTAAATCAAGAAATACCACAGCCACCAAGGAAGTAATGTCTAAATTATCCTAAGCAAACCGTTCATGCATATATAGTGATTCCTAAAGAAGACTGCGTAAATTCCCAGCAGAAAACATAAAGAAATATGTCAGATTATTTGAAGCTGCCATCAAAGGGTTGAAGTAAATTTGTTGATAAAGGGTTTGACCGAAAAAACACTCACAGGGTTATGTTAGAGAAAACAATTTAATATTATAAAAAAATGAGTCACAAAGAATTTCTAATCAAACAGTACCTACACCAATCTTTCTTTTCATTGTCATCTTTGGTCGTTCACTCCTAAGATTGGTTGACTGCAGCCCTCCCTCCTTCCCTATCATCTGATGCTAGTTCCCTTACTCTCTGGTAGTTGAACGTATGTGCTTTCTTCTTTATTTGGTCTCTGTATTGGTCCTTGGCCCTCCTCTGGGGGCTTTCCCATCCGTTTTTCCTTAATATATATTCTTCACAAACCCATTGTGCCTCAGGGTGTGCGCAATTCATCTGTTTGGTCTTTTCTGTATAGTGTTCCATGACTTTCTTTCCTCTTCTCCTCTTCTGTAAACTTTTTCATTTCTTATTGTATCCATCCATTTCATCTTCATCATCATCCTCATCGACACTAGGTTTCCAAAGCCTCTATTCTTTTATAGTCTACTTTTCCAATGCTCTGTGCTACCGATCCTTAGAGTGCTATGCTCCACACGGATATTTTCACACATACTGTTTCCTCGTTCGTTGTACTATCTTCTTTGAACACAGTAGTTGCCAATAAAAGTTGTAGTTTCAGGCTTAATTTTATGGAATAACATCATAAATGAAAATGACTGGCAATTTTCCACAAGAATATATTTTATATACATTTTTAGGAGCACAGCGGACATCAACAGGACTCTTGGGTGGATGTCCTGTGTCGCTTAACGACCTGTGACTTCCCCAGATCACTACCATGCGGGTTTTACCCTTTAACAACCTCCCCCCTCCCCACCTCTCACCCTCCTCTCAACTCCCAATCCTTATTCTTCCCAACCCCCACCCCCTCTCATCCCTCCTCTCCCCTCATGCAATTTGGTATATATACGGATGTAAAAGATATGATTTCACCTGATGATGGTGTTGTACACTGAAACCGGTCGTTTTTTAAATATATTCTTGTGGAAAATTGCCAGTCATTTTCATTTATATACAGTAGTTGCCTTTCGATCATGAGCGCTTTCTTAGCTTGGGCTGTACTTTGCTTGATATCCGTTGTACTTCTTCCGTCCCACGCGATGTTACTTCCGAGATAGGTGAAGGTCTAAATGATAAATTAGACCACTTGGTCTAATTTATCTCCTCTCAGCGTGACTTCTGCATTCAACTTCTCTCCTCCACATACTAGGATTTTGAATTTCTTCTTTATTTTCAAGTTATATTCTTGAAGAAGTTGGTCCATTGCGTTCAGTGATACTAGAAGATCATCACGATTTTCTGCTATGAATGCGATACCATCCACAAAGCAGACCATGTTTATGTCTTCTCCGTTAACTTTAATCCTGATTAATCCTATTCCTTGTGCTTCTCTAATTGCCTCCAAGTATACCTCCTTCAAGTTTATGTTGAACAGTACTAGCGAGAGGTTGCATCCTTGTCTAACTCCTTTGCTAATTTTAGCCTATGCTTTTCTTCCTCATTCGCTTTGTGCCGACTTGTCTTCTCCTGTCGCTCTAATTCATTCTGAGTTTTTCCAGCACCCTCAGCATTTTGTTCCCATCAACGTTGTCGAAGGCATTTTCCAAGTCCACGAATTCCACATACAGTGGCTTTTTTACATGTATCGTGATGGCCCCATCCTGCACTTTTCCACTCTGACTGATGTTCCCCTGCTTGTAGTCCAAACCCTAGGGTCCGATTGTGGGATTTTTCAATTTATTAACATAGTATTTGTAATTTATAATAGTCCCCCAAAAATCTTTCCTTTATTTAATCTAATTCATAATAACCGTAGCGCTATATCACTTCATGAACAGCAAATCAGCTCACACCATCCAATAATGTAGCAGTAAAACTATTAATCTGCAGATTCATACGGTATGAATTGATAGGGAAGCTTACGTAACGGTAACTTGAACAAACAAATACAGAAGGTTCATGGGCCGTGTCCTCCAGACCCGGTGTGAACCTGTTCGCTTGTTTCTGTCGCACGACATTGGATTACGACATATATCCAAAGAGTGCATTCTAATATGCACGTAACTCGTCCGAGATCACGTATTAGTTGTGTTAATTTGAACCTAATAATGGTTGACCTCAGCCCTTTATTCTACCCTTATTCCTGCTAACTCCTTTATGTACTTGTAGTCTTGTTTTATGTCTTGTTTTATATCCCCTTTTAGTATTTGGTCTCTGTACTTCTTCGTGGGGTTTTTCCTTCTATTCTTCCTTCTATTATGTTCCTTAGACGTTCATTACGTTCCATCGTGGCCTAACAATCCAGAAATTGTCTTCCTGATAGTGATTCATATGGCTTACTTTTCTTGCTGTTCTGATACCAAATAGAACGTAAAATACTCCTATTTTTCGCCATTCTATCTTATGTTAAAATAAATGGTCAACGCGGTCATAATCCTCGTCCAATGCGCATGCAATTTTACCTTAATATCTTGGAATGGAGAGCCCTAATCCTGAATGATAAGAAAGCTTGAGCATTCAAACCTTCCCTGGGAAGGTCGGGCCACAGAACTTCGAGATGGACTAGAAAGGGGACGACTTTGATGGTAGAAGTAAGTTTGCCACAGCTTATAGTTTTAACATCTACCAAACGATTGGCCACCAATCTTCCTTCACGCAATCCACGAGTAATTAACAATCGCATGTTGGAACGAACCTTAGTTACGACAACAGTGAAAGTTAATGATAAGGGTAAAAATTTACGATACAAAATCCTGATAAACTTCAATTTATTGTTGGTAATAGAAAAGATCCCTAAGCCCTAAGCAATAAAATTTGGTGAAATGTCCTCACAGCTGTCAATTAAGCTTTGCACTATTGCATATTGATTTTCAGAAAAATTCTGGGACCAACCAAAACAGAGAAACACGAGTTTAGACACAGCAAGAGTTATTACATCTACAAGGATGAACTATGTAAAAATATGTCAAATGAGTGATAAGGAAAAGAAGAGATGGGCCTCCGGATGGACAGCAATAGACTTTCAAAACGAGTTTTCAATCGTGTCCATAAGAGCAAGAATGGAAACCAGTAGGTACGTCCAAGGGTTAAAAAAAAAGATATGGAAGAGATGGAGATGTCGGAACGCATAATACAGGAAAAAAGTAAATTTAAAAGATTGATACGAAACTTCAACTGTTTTATGGAAGAAGGAAAAAAGTAAGGGGTAAAGGTGAGCTTTCGTCCCGCACGGTCAACATTTTCTTTTGAAAAACCTAGGAAACTTACGATATTGAATGTGATACCTATGAGTAGAGGAAGGTTGCGCATTTGTAAAAATGTGAGAATCATACCCGTGTGACTAGTAGTTTTTGAGATATAGACGTTTGAAAATGACCAATTTTTCGACTTTTTCGTCCGTTTTCGACGCCATATTTGGAGGTTTTCACGAACAACCAGTAGAGGGATAAGACTAATTTCACTTCTACTATATTCCTATACCCAACCCCCACAACAAGCTTACGGGCCTATGGAGTGAAACAGGGGTGCTAGGGTGGGACGGTACGCGGGCCCGATTTGGCCATTTTCAAAAGTGAAAAACGCATTTTCGTGAATTAATACAGCGAAAAACGCAGTTTTCGCGGGAATGGTAAAGTGGAAATGGGCATTTCTGGGAGTGGAGGAAATTTCAAAATGCTGATTTGTACTGCATTTCCGTCTTTTGTTAAACCGAAAAACGAATTTCCCTTCCATTCCTTTGCCCTGAACCCACCCCTCCAATAAACTTGGGGGGCGTATTATTTTAAGAATAGAATCCCTCTCGTTCATTGGTGATTATTGGTGGGCATTGGTAGAAGGCTAAAATGTTATTCTGCGTATTATTTTATGAATAGAATCCTTCACGCTTATTGGTGATTTTCGGTGCGCATAGATAGAAGGCTAAAATGTTATTCTGCGTATTATTTTAAGAATAGAATCCCTCTCGTTCAATGGTGATTATTCGTGGGCATTAGTAGAAGGCTAAAATGTAATTCTGCGTATTATTTTAAGAATAGAATCCGTCACGCTTATTGGTGATTATTCGTGGGCATTGTTAGAAGGCTAAAATGTTATTCTGCGTATTCTTTCTGGTATAAAATTCGTCAGATGACAAGGTTATTATAAGTGGGCTTTTGTTAGAGGCTAAGTAAATAGTATTGTTGACGGATTTCTCTCGGGTACTGTGGAAGGGGGAAATTAACTGTCAATAATTGGAAGTTGATTGTTGAAAAGTCAACCGGTATTCATTCGCCAACGAGAGTTGAGAAGCTTGTTGGCGTTAATCATTTTCTGTCTTGCGTGTGTGGTGTACGGTCGCCATGAGTTGCCAATCGTGCACGCACACACAAATTTCTGCGATCCAGACTTTCGTTTCGGCGGAGTCAGCTTGTTATTCCTTGAAAGGCACGGGTGTTTGTTGCCCGGGGATGGACACTCGTGTCCTCGCTGCGGGAACTCGCAATCCTCCATTTAAAGTGATACGTGAAATGTTATTAGTGCAGTGGAATGAATGCGAGTGAAAAGGAAGTGTAAATCCTTCATTTGAAGTGAAATGTGCAATGTTTACTGCGGTGGAATGAATGGAATTGCATTGTAGTAAATGGCTGTTGCGGTGCGAGTTTGAGTGGAAGGCGGGAAGAAATAGTGTAGGAGAGGTGTTCATATGCTAGAGAACCAACTGCTCGATCGCTGCGCCACGTACAGTGGATAAGAGGAAACGGCATTTTTTCACAAGATGGCGGAGAGGAAAAAACGCACTTCTCAGGTTTGAAAGTTTCCCATTCCTAAAGTAGTTGATGCATTGTTGTGTTGAAAGTTTTTTACAAATGCGCAAGGTTTGCTTTATAAGTGATGTGAATTTGGTACCGATATCTCTATTGTAAGTGGGTGAAATTCGCGGAAACGCTGGCGGGACGAAAGCTCACCTTTACCAAGTAAGGAAATAATACCTGGACAAGAGAGAGAGTAGGATAGAGGAAAGCAAAAGGAAAAATCATTGAAGAGCAAGGATGGAAGAGGAAATTTAAAAAAATAAAATAAACTCATTGGGTTTTTTGACGTGGTCCTTAGGCGGGTAAAGTCAAGGGAAGAAGAAGAAGAATATGAGGATTATAATTTTGGATATAAAAAGTGAAAGAAATAAAAAGTAAACTAACGGGAGAGAGAGAAAAACCAAAATTTCCAACCGATGAAACGAGAATCACCACCATCCAACCAACCCATTCGCATTTGTCTCTCTCTGTGGGCGATTTTCAGCTGACGTCACAGTCACGAGGCCGCTGGACCAAAACGCCTGCCTTGCCCATCGCGACGAGATGAGTAAAGGTTTTGCGGATACACAGTCGATACACAGTGTTTGTGTAGGTTGAAGCATGGAAGCTGGGGAGAGGATCGGTTGGTATTGCGATTGAGGCGCCACGCCGTGGAGAGAGGATGCGGTAGCTGGCGTTGCTACGGGGGAGGTGGGGGTGGGGGAAGGAGGGAAACGGGAGGTGTTCTCTCAAATGGGGGTGAGGTTGTGATGGAGACAAGCGAGCGAGGTCGGGCGGCAGGCGCTAATGCCTGACCGGCCGATACCCTCCAAAGCGCCAATAATCGGAACAAATAGATCCGTGGGATACGGGAATTACCGATGCCATGTCCGAAGAGCAGGTCTGGGTGTTACCGGTAACCATGGAGACGAGGCAAGGATTACGCTCTTGCGGATGGCAATGGTATGCGAGGCTCGTTGTTGGACAGGGGTGGGGGAGAGAGGGGGGAGTGTGAGAGGGTGGAGGGGTGGATAGTTTCACGGGAGAAATGATATAGAGGACGCTGGTGTCGTCACCGAGGATGTGACGCTAGGGAAAACGGAGGAAATAGAACGTTAAGCGGGGGTTAGCGGGAGGGCTGAAAAGATAATTGAATTTGAAAAGAAACAAGCCCTTTTTTTCATAACAACACATTCATATTTATATTTTTTTCATCCCTTAGCACCTCTCTCCCCATCGATTCAAATTGTTTTGCTTGTAAATCGGATGACAATTTAATTTATTCAAAACGGATCAGTGAGTCACCCAAGAGAAGAGGAGGCAGAGGAAGAATTAAAATAATAAAAAACTGGGGAAATTTGATGAAAAATCCATCCGAAACTCACACACGTGTGTGAATTTTCCGATGTGTGTTTTTGCGTGTGTAGGTGATTGATTTCCATCCAATGGAGTCCTCTTGTCTTTTTCGTTTATTTTTTTTGAGAGAAAGAGTGTAATTACCTTCCCCACTTCACATGAAATGATAATGCCCAAATCGATGTCGAATATTAAGCATTTGTGATTTGACGGCTGCGAGTTCCCCAAAATTTTTATTCTCCACACACGCTACTTCGCCCGGAATGCTTTCTTTGAAATGAAAAAAAATTGGAAAACTGACATGTAAATGTATAGTTTAAATACTGAAACTACATCACTGAAAGCAGAACCATTGACATTGTTTGAAAACATTAAATTACTGTAACTATACAGCTATCAAAACTTTCCTCACCAATAAAATTAAGTCCGGTGCAATTTATTTAACAGTACCTATAACTTATTATAAAGACCAGCCATATTTAACTGAATAATTGCATGGTAATGTTGAAAAGTGAATCATCTAAAAAGAAACGATTAAAAAATTTCCTAGCTTCATTCAGAAACGTGATGCTTCGCTACCCACACCTTTTATAAACACCAAATTCCTCCGATATCACCATAATAAAAGGTCAGGCACTTTTTTAAAGGGTGCGACTATGGAATTTGGTGTCCAATATAATTTGCGGAGCACAATGAATCAATGAAGCAATTACACTATTTTTTTATTTACAAGGATTTAGTAACAATTTATTCCCCAAATAGTTCAACCTTACATTTCTAACACTAGATCTACTTGCTAGACAAGCATTTGCTCTTCCAGGATAAAATCTATCCGTGAATAATATCGTTATTCGCTGAACATACCTCACCTAGTAGGGCAAACACAAAACGTGTACGACAAGGTTTGTGTTCAGTCATACATACGTCACAGAGGTATTAATGCATTACTTAGGTAGGCATGTGGTTTAAATATTTTTTTGCGGATTTGCGAAATATTTTGCTTTTGCGAAAGTAGATAACCATATTTTTTACAATTATCACAAGTTTACCTTTAACTTTTTTAACATTTAAATACCAAATTTTGAAGTAAATTCCAGTATAAAATAAAATACCTACAAAATACTCGTGATATCATTCAAATTTGTTAAAATTAAATGAAAATCGTAAAAAAGATATATAACCTCGATTGGCGCAAATGTACATTATTCATAGCCTTGCAATCGTTTTGGCGGAGAAAACTACTGTAATTGAGAGAAATAATTTAAATTTGTAATACATATTGGGAGATTTTACAAAAGTAATTTCCATATAGGGCAGAAAAAGTAGACAACAAGTTGTGGCTTCAATTCCAGAGAGAACAAAATGAAAGACGAGGATAATCAACATCAGATACATTGAATCGACAGGAGATTAAACCCGAAAAAAATTATCACGGAGAACACAAAAAATATCCACATCGGATACTTCGACCATTGAACTGAATTAAGGTTTATTCCAGGCCATACGCATATTCACATTTGCGGGCAGTTTCTGTCTGGTGTGCTCTTGAAGTGAACTTGGTGTTTTTACTTTTGTTTGCACTACTCAAGTGGAAGCAGTGGGAAATGTGGCTAAATAAGTTTATATGTTTACCAAAAACGAAAAAACATTGAGAATAGTTTTTGAAACATAAGTAAACATTTTGGAGTAAAAAAAGTCATAATATTCATTTTTCTGTGCAATCCTCACTGTAGTTGACTGAGGAGAGTACCGTTTTTGAGATAAAGTCACTCCGACGATTGGTTAGTCATAGCTAAAAAGATGAGGGTAAAAAGTTTGCCTTCTATCACACAGAGAGCCAAGGCATTTTTTGCACACTGAATTGTTTAAGGTGCCCCAGTGGCAATTTTTACCTCCCCAAGACAGCAAGCACGGGAGCAATATTTGACATGCATTAACAAATACTGTTAATGAATTATCTCCGAGGTCAGTTTCTCGCATATTCATTTAGCATTCGTAATGTTATAAGTAATACTTATAAACTATCGACGTGAAGTTTGTACCAATATTGAGACAGCGGCACGCGCAAATGTATTGAAACGTTTACGACATAGGTATTTATCCAGACGCTTGAATGCATGGAAAACTCTTGAGGTTCATTTCACTTACGCTAGCTAATCGTATATCTTATGCAATAAAACAAAATCAAGGGAACGGCAATATCAAAACACTTAATTGATTATATAAACGTTGAGTTTACAGAAATTTGACATGAACCTTATTGTTTTGGAGCGGCATACATTTAAACATTCACCCGGATAATTTCTAAGTATCTTCAATTGGCACCCTTAACTGTACCTTACATTATCAACTCGACTAATTACCGACTTTCGCCTTCATTCGCGTAAAAGAAGCTATATATCAAGGGAAATAAAAGAAATGAAAATAAAGTCATACTGATATCGTAGTGCAATCAAAATTTACCCAAAAAAGATAACTTTACAACGTTTATATGCCTATACGGTTTGTAACTGATTGTAATTTAATGAGTACTGTTTGTTTACTTCACCGTTGCTAACCTGAATAAATTCATCGTTGTTTAGCAGTTTTTACGGATTATGAGCTTAACAGCTAACCATTTAATTCTGCATATAATACATGCATTTCATATGCTTACCTATTTAAGTGAACCCGGGAGTCCCGAAAAACTTTAGCCCCCGGAATCTAACTAAATTTAAACTCTGCATGCATTATTCTTTGCACCACCAACTGCTAAAAATCCAAAACTACTACCAAATCACACAGACTAATAATCCACACAGCTACTAAAGCTACCAGCAAGGCTACTAAAAAAAAATTTTCTGTCTGCATTCGATACATTTTCATCTTCCCCACCAAACCCTGTGTTCGTCCTTTTATGTGTTCCTATCCCTTTCCATTTCCTATGACTGTATGAATTTATTCGCGCCTTTGAGCGTCTGATTTTCGAATGGATGAGTATATTTGGCCGTGTTGGCTCTTTTCTTCTTCTTCGGCTATGCGTGCCTTTAAACGCACTGTTCACCTCTGTATTTGTTGTATGTCTGTATTCCTCTTTACCTTTCCTCTTCCACATGTGTTCGTCTCCTATATGGTGGGTGAAAAAGCTCCTGAGTGTCATCCCTCGGCCGCTAAAGTTGGGCATGGGGTGTGACATAAAACCCCGTCGAATTCAGCAGTTAACTGAGTAGTCTTGCTGGTGTAACTGGTAGCACACTCGACCGGCAATTGGGAGATCCAGACTCGAATCCTGGGTATGGTGAAATTTTTTCTGTCTGGATTCGACACATTTTCATCTTCCCCACCAAACCCTGTGTTCGTCCTTTTATGTGTTCCTATCCCTTTCCATTTCCTATGATTGTATGTATATATATATATGTATATATATATATATAATCCTTGGAAGTTTTCGCCAATTGGCCACAAATATATAAATTCAAACTTACAAGAGGTAGGAGAAATAGGAAAAGATAAAGAATTCGTTCTTACGGAACGTTTCGAACCAGTTGGTCCTTCGTCAGCTCTAGAAGTCTAGAGCTGACGAAGGACCAACTGGTTCGAAACGTTCCGTAAGAACGAATTCTTTATCTTTTCCTATTTCTCCTACCTCTTGTAAGTTTGAATTTATATATATATATATATATATATATATATATATATATATATATATATATATATATATATATATATATATATATATATAGATACATACTATATATATATCTATAAGGAAACAAGCAGTTGTGGAATAGTTTCCAAAACCCAATCAAGTCATCATTTTTCACATAAAGCGAACCTAAAAAGGGGAGGAAAGGGAACACAAATAAATTATCATAGCTTTAAAAAAGAAGATTTCAAAGATGAGATATGTCAAAATTAGAAGATGCCGGGACTAGTTTCTGTGTTGCCTTTACATAGTCACCCGCAAGTACACATAAGAGCAAAATTTCACAGAGGAAATATCTGTAGAATCTTTTCTCAGTGGAATGTCGCAATTAGGAGATGAATTCTTTCAAACTTTCTTGAACTGTGGGTGAGAGGAAAAGACAAAAATGGTGTAAAATATTAGCAAATCCATCATAAAAAATGCATTCAACAGGAAGAAAGGCTAAGTATGGAAACTGAGGTCAGGAAAGGTAGGGGAAGACAAGGCATAGAAAGACATCAAAGCATGCTTATGACTATTTCCCTTGTTTTTCTTGGAAATATTATGTAAATATGAAGGTAATGAAGGCATTGAAAGTACGGCTTGATGTGGTTCCATCGTAAAATGACTTAAATGTCATTTTATTCATATTCTGTCTACATGTAGAAAATGTTGTCCTCTATCTGATATGAACAACAAAATAATACCTTTCCAGGCTATTTTTTTTAAATAATTGAACTTGAAGTTACATGGTGTTCAATGAGGGAATGAGAGAAACACGGGGATTTTTCTAGTTATTGAAGAATTAATGCCGTAATTTAAGTAAAATGCGGTAATTCGTAGGAAATGACGCTGCAGTCGGCTCATATGGCTGGAAAAAAGTGCTCGTTTAAAATACATTCGTGGAATAATCTGCATATTTTGTACCTTACTTTTGAGTTTCTATAGGTAACGCATTGCATCAGTGAAAGCAGGATTTTGTGACAAAATATCAAAAATGTGGAATTCAGAATTTGTTTTGACTCACACAGTCGCGGCGGAACCTCCTTAACAAGAAAGGAAAGAGGTGTTTGGGCAATATTAGATTCATTTTCATTCATTCAAGTATTCTACCAGCTGATTGGTAGGTTCTTGGACAGTCCCCATTCTGTATCCCAACCTCACAGAAATTGTCTCGCTTTCCCTCCTAAGGATGGCCCGTTATTAGATCCCTCTTCAATTCTTCATATCTTCTACCTCCTCTTATTTCGTCCAGAATTCCTATCCTCCTCCTTCCTCTTCCACGCTTCCCCAGTGTTCTCCCATAATGATAGAAAATTTAAATTCACCAGCTATGTCAGTTAGTGTTAAAGAGAAAAAGATACCTATAGATATCACTGAATTGAAGGACGAATTTTCTGACGATTCATTACATAGAAAAAAAACGCAAGTCAACATGCGATGACTTGAAGGAAATATTGAGCAGGTTGATAGAGGGAAGATTTTTGGATAAAAGCGGAAGAGGAAAGAAAAAAAGAAGGAATTCCACCGGTCTGAAGTGAGGGAGGAAAATGATACGAAGAACTTCAAAGGGATTTGATTATCTGAATGATGATATTTTTGCGTAGGAGCCGAGGATTGGGAAAATTAAGGAGAAGGACTGTTCAAGGACCTCCCATTCATTTAGAGGAATTTATTATAATGATAGCAGGCATAAGACTGAACGTGCTGTACCCTTCTGTGACCTAACTCCCAAAAAAAGTTTTCAAATGGACCGATTCTCTCAGCTATCCCAATCAAGTATTAATAAACAAATATGTACCACTAAACTATAAATATAAAATACAAATACTGACTGAGTACAATATCTTTACAACCACGGAACTTATTAAAAACCTGCCACTCAGCTCCTTTTTAGGCCCTTGATATTCACTAAAACATCTTTTTTAAAAAATAACAACTCCAGCGGGACTTTTTTGATCGTGCGCAAATATTGTGGGCAATGCATGGAAGAAATTCAAGGAGAAAACTAGTAACTCAAACTTATTTCATTTATATATTCTTCACAGGGTTTTAAGTGCTATTCTCCAAAAAGGGAACGATTTTGAAAGGCATTGTGGAAATTTCCTTATAAAAAGTGAAAACAAATCATTCCACCCAACATATTTCTCACCTTTAAATGGCTATACGGCCGAAGTGATTGGCACAAAACTTCCTTCTTTCCAAGGACCGTCAGTGATTATAACTACAACAGTGTGACAATGACACAAAACACACTGTAAACAAACAATTCACCTCTGACATCTTCCCCGTCCTTTTCCCTCTTCTTTCATAGTTGGTATCCTAACATCTCCTGCCACATGCCTGCCCTGCGACAATACGCAGGGCAGGAGGCAAGGGGACTTGCCAGGGCAAATAAAATTTCCCTAGAGAAACGACAAATGGTCACCTCCTCACTATGTTTTTCGGTAAATTCTAAAAATCATGTCAATGTTAAAGCAACTCTATGATCCCGTACACTGAGTGAGCGGGGCGAGTAGCGAGAGAATAGAAGTTAGCGCAGTAGACAATATTATAACAGGATTAATTGTAGGAAGAGAGAAGACATTGGGTAAGTGGATACAGATAGTATTTGGCATGAAGTTTTGGTCACCAGCGAATGAGCGGAAGTATGAGGGTATCGACTGGTCCAGATCGGGCAGTCGAGTGACCATTACGCGGCCATTACTTGACCGCATAACACAGGGCAAGGGGGGAATCGCAAAATGCAATTTCTCTCCCTCTCTCTCTATCTTTACCTCTCGCGTGACCGAAATTGATACAAGGCTGACAGGATTTTAATTGATGTTTCAAATTGCCGGGATAAAATGTAGTCGGGGAGAAGAGTGGGAGGCTAATTTACGCGTCGGGCAGCGAATAAAATTATGCCGGACCAAATGTTTCACTCAGTTCAATATGCAGGTGGAGGATGGCAGTCATCGCACGAAAAAAAAATGTTACACGGTATCGTAGTCGCGTATTATTTGAATAACGATTGGCACCGAATTGCCTGATTTTCAAAACTCATCAGATTCAAAAACACACCGCGGTCATTTCGCAATTTCGTCCAGCTATAATAGGACTCATTAGGAAAGGGCAGTAAAATTAATTTCGCCCATTGTCCATATGCATTATGAAAACTCCGCTCGTTAAATATTCACTTGAACTCCTCTGACTAATATAGCTGGATGACAATAAGCTTGCTTTAATATTGAAGCGCATAGCAGAGTTTGTAGTGGCGCTAAAATGACACTAACATGGCGAGAGTCGCACTAGCTTCCATAACAAATAGCTTTTGATAAAATAAACTTTGAATGAGCTATCTAGAATTATAAAAGAACTGATAAAATAGATATTTTTCATGAAATTAGATAGCTGGGCTCTATAAATATGAAAATTATACTAAGTTCTTTCAATTAAGTGTTTTCTGAGGCTAATTAATGTCAGCTAAATATCATTAACTCGGCCATCCAGACCGTTTTGCAGGACGTTACTATATTACTATTTTTGCAGCTCGTTATTATATTACAAATCTTTCTAAAATACGAAAGTATCAACCTGAGTAGTAAAAACCATAATAATACTACTAGGTATCCTAGATGTTATACTCACATAAAATTCCAGCCATTCATTTAATAACGATTAAGGCCTCTATTAGCCGAGGCAACCAGACACGCCACCGAGCCTTTCACCGGTGGAACTTGTCAGTCGTGGGGCATAGAATCAAATGAGTCCTATTAACCGTGGCAACCGGACACGCCACCAGACTTTCCACCGAAACCAGTCGACTGAGCCCCGCAACCGCGCCTTCCACTTTGGGTTGCTCAGCAACGTTCCGGGGCATTGGAGTATATAGCCTACTAGCCGAGGCGACCAGACGCGCCACCGGTGACTGAATATTGAATGCGCGCCCATCATACTGCCCTGACCACGACGTTCCAGGCAGACACACAATCTCAGTTCACAGTCCAAACTAGTGGTGAGTTGTTCGCTCTTGTGAATTTAATTTCTGTGTGTTAATATGTTTTCGCCGGGGGCGGTGGTGAATGAAGATGGTGATCGCAATTTGCAAGAAGGTGAAGGTGTCGCTTGTCCAAGTGACGTAACGCAAAGAAAGGAAAACTTCCTAAAGAACAGTAATAAAGGGCAACCGTGTAAACCTAGAGATTTATCGAAAGAATTATCAAAATTGATAGACAACACCATTTTAACTACTGCTGTGTGCTGGGTAATTTTTGAACCGATACTGGTGGCGCCACCCGAGCAACCAGACACTCCACCGGTGGAACGTCCGGTGGAGTGTCCAGGTTGCCTCGGCTAATAGAGGCCTAAGTATAATGAATTAACTACTCTCGAACTTAAGGGCTAATGTTGAGTGGTTTTGATTCTTGGTAATACATGTTTGTAAGTTATCCCATGCCAAAAGCTAAAATTAAACACATATACTTGAACTTAAGTCACAGTGTAATTAGCAAAATTATTTTAAGATACTGCTGAGCCAAAGTAAAAAAGATTTAGAAATTACTTCATTTTCCTCGCGACGGTGATAAATTATTCAGTGATCCGAATACGCAGTCATTAAGAAAAATATTTAATGAATTACGGTGGTGCAATTTAATCTAAAACTGGTTCACCCCATAGTAAAGTCTTGAAGTTTATTTTCTAGGGGACTAAATATTTAGACTTTTGTGATTAATAATAAACAAAGAATCGTATACTTCAGTTGAAATTCGCACAGCACACTACGTATACCTACTAATTAACATCTTAATTGAGATAATACATTTTGTATGGTAGAGATAATTATGACTGTTTATTGAGCATAGATCCCTAAGCGCTGACATTTGCTGATGGAAAAAGTTTTTATTTTTCAAAATATAATTCTTTAATCTAAATTTGTTTACATATTCATTTCTGCTTACAACAAAGGTGTCTATTACAGGAGTAAACTGAACATCCAAGGACTGTTTTAAGCTACATTTGAATTAAATATTTTTCATATAATTGTTTCGAGTAAGTATATTACAGGATTCTTTTAGGAAAAAGTTTATTAAACGAGAATAATTGCGAATTTCTCAGTAACAGTAATTCTGAACTGCAGCTCACATGATAAATGCGCTTTTGAAAGGTATGCGATGATTGAACACTAAATTTTCTGATTAATTAGCAGATCACTTGCTGCATACGTCTCTCTTCGTGAAATTCGAGAAAATTATGCAAAAATATGTTCCACCCATTAGTCATGCCGATAATTTGCTCTTAGTACATCATTTCAGTATATTAGATATTCATGTTTCTACTTGGGTAATTTGGCAGACATGCGTTTGTTATCTGTAATTTCAGCAAACAAATGTACATCATGCATAATACTGTGACTTTATATTCTAGACTATCAGTTTGTAATACTCATTTTTTGCGAAATATTTATTTTCCAGTCGGTAGAGCATGAGACTTAAAATTACATACTAATACGATTTCACACATTTATAAGATGGTGTATTTAATCAATACCTTGCCCTCCACTTATATTATCTTCTGTCCTCTTGGCTCATTTAAAAAGGCCATAGCACCCTTGAGCACACTTGAGCCATCACTTTTCACACATTTATAATGCATTCACTTATTTTCACTGTTCACTTTTTATACAGATAAACATAAAATATGTACATACATTAGGCCACTCCTATGACGCACAGGTACGAAAGGCGATTCCCTGCCACGCTCCTCCTTGGTTACTCCTTTCTCCTCTCACAAAAAGAAACAACGCAGGATGGTTGCTCTGATGCGCGCTCCACCTCTGTATTTCACTCTGCTCCCAACTTAATCAGCATAGGTCTCCATTACTATATCCCACTCCTCATACTTTGGTTTTTACTTCCCCCCGGAGTCCATCTTGACCGCGTGCGTTATTCCCAAACGCTCTTTCTTAACTCATTGTTTAAAACACTCCCCGTTACTAGGTGTTGGTGCTTCGCTATTATTGCCCCGCTTGCACTATTGGCTGTTGTTTCTCCACTTCCCATTATTGTGTATTCGCCACGAGTTCGTGCTACACACGCCCAATATGGCGTACCTCTTCGTCTCCCCCGATTTTGACAACAATGACCCAAGCTGTTATGTTACAAGTTGGTCTCATGAGTATTATGGGTTTCATCGAGTATTATGCGTAACTGCTAAGTTCATTGATACGTAAACTGCACAATTATCCGATCAGCTAACATTTGCCGTAGTCATGCGAAATTCACAATTAACTAGTTAATGAGAGTACGTCAAGAGAGTTGTAGATTTCAGAAAATTAAGAGTCAATAAATACA
Organism: Pyrrhosoma nymphula; assembly: GCA_963573305.1. NCBI lineage: Eukaryota > Metazoa > Arthropoda > Insecta > Odonata > Coenagrionidae > Pyrrhosoma > Pyrrhosoma nymphula. The sequence continues at coordinate 16,417,326 of OY754337.1, forward strand.
CGACGGCGATGCTGGTATAAATTTAATGCCTTTGAGAGGCTTGTTGACGAAATTGCAATATTGTAATTTTCGTAATGAACTGCACATGCATATCCACATTGTAAATTCCAAACAAATCGCTCGAAGCTCTTAAAATAAAACGAATCCACGTGCGAGGAAATAAAATGTCAATGTAGTTAACGGATTGTGCTCGTTCAGACATTAAGCTTGTTTGTACTAATTCTTCGGACACTGCAAAAATAAATAGGGGCAAGGAAATTTCAGGGATCCATCAAATACGTATGACAATTGAAGCGGGAAAAAATTCACGTCCAATTATTCCAATCAGAGGCGAAACAGATGTAAAGTTTATTTATGGAAAATTATTGTTTGCATATGCAATTACATATTCCCCTCTCGTATAATGTTTGACGCGTATATAAACGAACTATCATCGATTTTTGAGGATTGAAATTCAGCGATGAAATTGACAAAAATGTATGTAGATGAAGAGAACGGATAACGTCAACGATATAGAACACGACTCTTTATTTTTTTAAATGTACATCCGAGGCAGTTTTTTGACGTAGCAATGAGTAGGCAAAAATATCGGAGAACGCGAGATGAAGTAGGGGAAGGAGTGGGTGAGGGCATGGGAAATGGGTTGACAGACAAGGACATGGGAGGTCGCCCGGGCTATCCACTACACATCGGAAGAACGATAAAGCCGGAGGTATTACGAGAAAAAAATGAAGAGAGGAAAATAAAGATTGAAAAAAATAATGCAAAAAAATAATTCAAAAAAATAATGCAAAAAAATAATGCAAAAAAATAATCAGTCGGGATATCGGAATGGTTTCAAGAAAAAATTAAAAACAAGATGCAATCGGGGACATGGTGATACTTTTGATGCTGCAAAACGCTGGGCGTGGAAAGATACGGGAGGTGAGGAATTGGGTTGGGAGTACAGATATTTGGACTCCCTGAAATATTGGGGGGGGAAAGAACAGAAGAATATTTTATCCCACTTTTTGTTCATTAGTTTTAATGACTTCCTATATCATGCCGCTAAGCCCCATCCGTCACACGTTTGCTCATGACAAGAGAGAAATGTGGCGCAAAAAAAAGATTAATAACCCGTCGCGGTTAATTTAGTTTTGCGAAAAAAAAAGTTTCCATCAAAACACTTTGCTTTCTGATGTAAACTCTGGTCACGCAGTTATCAAATTCGTGGATGCACGCGGGATCAAAATTTTCAAATATGATCGATATTTTCATTAATATTTTAATACTCATGCCAAGATAACGCTAGCATTATAAATTGAAAACGTATATAAAACGGGAGAATTTAATATTTTAAAGTGAAACAAATTATTCCCACAATAATTACTAACATAATGAAGCATAAGATTTCAAATTTTACTTCCATCATTTATTCAGCGAAAAGATTGAGAAAAACCGTTCCTATTTGAATACAATCCCAAAAAAAGCAGCCATTTGGAGTTGGTTTGAAGATTGCACAAGGCATCGGGGTGAATTAACATCTAAATTGGGCACTATATGAAACACACTACAGAATATCCTAACGATAAAGTGTGGCACGGTACAGAGCATACACCAAAGTCAATAGGTAACCACAAATTAACCCATAGACTAAAATGAGTAATACAATAATGGATTCATAAATACATGGCTAGCTGCGTTGATCTTTTAAGATTATGTTAGAGTTTGAAGAATCCGATGTTAAAGATCAATAGCACCAAAGGGACAGAATCATTTTTCGACGGAAGAAAATTTATGATTTTTCCACAATCAGCTTATGGTATAGAGTTACAACAATCAACAATGTCATCTGAATAAAAAGTAAAAAAAAATAATAATTCTAAGCGAAACATTTTACAATTCTATAGTTTTTGGCAAATACTGACGAAAATATTGAAACAAATTAAGCGTCAAACCTCATTGAGTAGGAAAATATATTTTTTTACCTTAATTAATAATAGTTTATTATTTAAGTGCATGTTACAGCCATGTTAACAGTTAAAAATATATGAATTACAATTTTGTTTTCTTCCTTTACAAAATAGCCAATGAAGTCCTGCTAAGCCTTTCCAGGCTTGTCAGCAGGTGCTCTTTTTTATGTCTCTTTATTTTTACCAGGTTATTAAATACATATTTAAAATCAATTTAATAAAATATTTATACATTAGTTCAAGCTTAAAATTTAAAAAATTTGAAAAATGTATTTAGTTACCTGTTCAATTGTCAGAAATTAGCATTTATGAAAAGTAAAAGACAAACCCATTTAATAGTAATAAAACACATAAATATACACAAAACAAAATGTACAATTTCTATCATAACAAAAAATCTACCTTTGTTTCGTTTAACTTTTAACTATTTTTATAGAATGCACAGCATTTTTCATTCAAAAAAAGAAAATAAAATTTTTAAAAGAAAACAGAATTATATTCCAAAATGTAACAAAAGTTATGAATGGACAAATCATATTTATAAAATTTCTAATAAATCATATGTAAACTGCAGAGTTTAAGAATTTTTTTTTTAATGCTCAGCATAGTTCTATCAGAAAACATATAACAATTATTCAGTAAAAGAGATTTAAATCCACGTAATGCTTGAGAAACTGGTTGATTTAGATTAAACACAATTAGAACATAACTATTAAATCATCAGTATCTTAATGCTATTGGTATATTATTTTAAAATCAAGTTCAGAACATTTAATTTTCTCAGCTTGCATAATTGTCTTCTCAGTCTTAAAAAGAAAATAAAAAGTCTTACCCTCGCCAGTAAAACATTATTCCACGAGAAGATAGTTAAAAAGCACCATGAATGCGCTCATCAAATCCATTTTTAGGATACTATCCATTTTTTTAAATGTTGTCTCCAGCTACCAATCCAGACCATATTCGGCTTCCGATAAGATGTGCATGAAATGGAGGAGTTTTACCCGTAACTTTCAGACTATATATAATTTTATAAATTTCCGCGCGGGATGCGCATATATCTTATGTATAAACTATGTATAGGACCTGTACGGATCACATACAGCAAGTAAAGATAGGAGACGAGGACGCTACAGTACGAATGCTTGCTCAAGAATGACCCTGTTCCATGAGTTATGGAAAAAGTTACAATTGGGTGTTTTGAAATCTTTATATTGGTTCTTGAATCGTCATAAAGCCTCCAAGAATAGAGAAGACAGGGACAAATACCTCATATCAAATGAGAACTGCTGACCTTTATGACTCGGTGAAAATTTGACACCAAATAACCTGATAAACAATGATTTCACGTATTACTCTATTTACTGACCAGTCTCTTGTATACTACGTTTAACGTGAATGAAAGATTATATACGCAACTGATTCAAGAAAGTTAAGCAACGACCGTAATCAATTAGCGGCATTTTTCTCTCTGACTTTCCAAAGTTACCTAAGACTTAGCAACAACGGATAATCAGAAAACACGCCAAAATTGGAAGCAGTCAAAACTTGGAGATGAAAGCATTACAAATGACACCAAGATTAACTTTAAAAATGTCGGAGATTCAATCGAAGTATCCCACTACTCTTTTTCATTCCAAGAGCCTGTATTATGTTTTATATGTATATTATGTGTAGATTACTAAGCTTTATGCCATCAAAAATGATTTTTGACTTGAGTTCGCCGACCCAATAGGTGAAATCAATAAAAGCACGACTAATATTTCTTCGAATCTTAACTCCTTTTAAAAATATTAATAAACGCCCCGCATACTACTGAAGGGGTCTGCGGAACGAACATTTATTTTCTCTATTGTTGAATAGGGATTCTCACTTAACGATTACCCCCCATCCACTACACAATGATCTTTAATAGTGTCCTAGTTATTGATTTTCAATATTTTTTTAAAACTCCTGACGAAAAACCCCAAAGGATTAGAAACGTGCTGACGTGAGTGAGGTGAGTTCTCTACGACTTTTCAGTCTCGAATTATATTCAACGTCGTCCGCGCGCGATAATATCCCCGAGAACGGAGCCGACGGTTAATAAAGGACTTGCTCAGGAGGATGCCGCGTGTGTGACGTTTGCCATCGGGATAAAACAAGCGGAAAAGTCCATCTTGACCGATCAAACATGTCGATCGGTTTGTTTGAAATCCAATCCCGCTTTGCAATTGCTTCCCCATCCACACCCGTCTCTCCCTTATACACCAACCCACCCTCTACCTGACACCACTCCGCTACATCCCCCCCACACCCCCCACACCCGGCCGTTCCCTCCATTTGGCGCAATGACACCGACAATCCACCGATCGGACATCCACCCACACGCTAATACCCCTAACGTACCCTGCCTACCTCACGCTCTCCCGACCCCCCCTGCCGCCCCTGAATTCCCACACCTTAACTCCGCACGCCGCCTTAATTGCCCCTGGTGATTGTCACCGCCCTCGCATCCACAATTACCAATACCGTCCATTCCCTGTCCCCATTCCCACACCCCCACACCAGTCCGCTTCCTCCCATGCACCCCCACCTCCCTCTTCTTTAATCCTTTGTCTCCCCCCTCCCTCCCAACTCCCCTCAAACACATACCTACAGATACACACAGCTGTACGCGTCACTAATTATTATTGTGCGCAGGGTTCTGACCGTGTACTCAAATGATGGATGCGAGTTTAAAGTGTCGTCTCCGAGTCACGACACCTCCCATGCCCCCCTGGCTGATGCCTTGCCCCTCCACCTTAATTATATTCATATCGGTGACCTTACACGTCGCGGGTCATTCTCTGGAATGAAAACGAATAATAATATAAAGGTAAATCTTTCATTTTTCACATCACTACCACCTGAACAACAAAATATAGATGTTTTGAATGAATATTATTATCAATTTGCATCTTTCACTAATTATGGTAGTTCGAGCGAAAAATCACTTCACCTAGAATTTGATGAATTTGGCCTCACTTAAAAAAAAACTCTCATCTTTCCAATGATATCAAAATATCTTGCCGAACTACTTTTCGAGCAATTTGCCTGAAATGGTAAGCTGTTTTACATGGGATAGATTACGGCTATGCGCTGCAGAGGGAGAATAATTAAAAAAAATAAGAACTTCTAGCACCTAGATTTCGTCAAAAAACTAACGGTGTGTATATTGCATGTTTTCTCAACTATTTGCAAAAAATAATCTATTACTCACCACAGTATTTTTTATAGAATCGCAAAAAAAGCTGTTTTGAATGGTTTTCAGCCGTACGGCGGGAAAAATGAGTCAAGTTAGAAACTAATGTAGCTTTATTTATTTAATTACCAAGTATCAAGAAGAAATTTCAGAATAAGACGTGAAAAATAATACCGACCGATTGACAATCGTAACGATCACACCAATAAATCGACGATAATTCGACCACTTAAGAGTATAAAGTAGGTGGTAACCATAATTAGAGATTAAATAATGCTATGTATTCTAGGGAATAATCTATATACGCAAGGGAAGCCACTATTTACAGAATTTGGGTGGTATATTAATGTCAATGTGATGACAAAATGATGATGGTACATTATTTAAATATATTACACTTCTGATATACTTTTGAAAATTTGTAAAAGACGGAGCAGACGATTGACGTATGTATCATTTATTCACATTCCTAACGAGTTACTTGTACCTGAGTAATTATGCCTCAGTACAAGACAGAGTTGGTCAGGATGACCACAGAAGAGGCCTGTAGGAGTTCTGACGAAGAGGTATATGGAACACAATGGGATAGCAGCGAGACTCTTGCATATATCTCATCATAAAAATGGAGGATTATTTCAACAATAGCACAGAGATGTAACAAATTTAGTAACGCGAGAGACAGACATAGGAAGGGATAAAAAATATAAAAAAATAAATATTTGAGAGATCTGGGCTGCTATTCCAACCTGGATTTACTACACAAGCAGGGGATCTGTGAGAGTGGGGAAGGAAAATCAGTGCTTCAAACCAATCTATGAATAGATGACTAAATAAGAACTGTAATGCAACAAAGGTATGAAACCTGATGAAGAATTATCACTGTGATAACTGATGACCACTTTGTCCGTTTCGCTCTCTCTATAAAATCGTCTATCTTGGCGATAATTGTCGATAATCTATGCGTCGTCTGCTTGAAAATATTCACACTGCTCTCTTCCATATAAAAAATAACATTGACCCGCTACCTCAAACACTGACTTCTTCTCAATTGGTGGTAGTCATTTGGGATGGTGATATACAACCGAGGACATTTTCGTTATTTGGGAGAGGCAGATAATCCAGTACGGCCTGGGTTATTATGGGGAATTGAGGAATGGTGGGAGAATTATCCGACTCTCAACAAAAGTCGCCAAGGGGACCACAGTTTAACTTCCCATCAGATGGATGGACTACTACGCCTTAAAGCGCTCACGAAATAGCAACCAAATTGGGATCTGGATTCCACTGAAATTTCCGCCACCGTCAGAAATTGAACCCGGGCCTCTAACCACCACACCCAACCCCAACCTCTGGATTGCTTCTCCTTTCCCATATTAGCCAGGTCAATACGAAAATATAAACTTTAGTGTAGATAGGTATCACCATATCGCTCAACCCACTATCATCAATTGTAACGTATAAATCGATGATAATAATGTGGAATTATTTCATTTGTATCTTCAGACATTGATTTATAATACCATTTATGTAGTTTCAAAATCCATTTATACTAAGTTTCTCTAACACTAGTGACATTCCTACATTGCAATGCATGTTGGTGAAATGTCAACCTCCTGATAATCTTTTGCATGTTTTTATAACGCACCATTAAATATAGCTTCATTAACTTTATTTTGGTATAGTGTAGTACATGTTGGTGATAACTTACCCCCTGCCACACACCCTTGAGGTGACTTGCAGGCTAATATGTAGATGTGGAAATACTAGCCTCTTAGTTCTTAACCTCAAAGTATAAATCCATAGTAAGTATATAAACTTCATACATCGATTACTTCTCGTTTACTCCGACGACTGAATAGATAGATATTATAAATATTGACTAGCCAGAGTTATCAGTGTTAACCGAATCTTGTCGCGCAAATCTACCTGGAGGAATGATGGTGGAAAGGAGAAAAAATTAAAGGGAGAGACAAACACTTTACCTTGGCACAGTGTAGTGCATGTTGGTGATAACTCACTCCCTGCCACAAACCCTTGAGGTGACTTGCAGGGTAATATGTAGATGTAGAAATACCAGCCTCTTGGTTCTTAACCACAAAGCATAAATCCATAAAAATTATCTAAACATCATCCATCGAATTCTTCTCGTTTTTCTCCGAAGACTGGATAGATAGGTATTGAAAATATTGGCTAGCCAGTGTTATCAGTGCTAACAGAATCATATCTCGCGGATCATCCAGGAGGAATGATGGTGGAAAGGAGATAAAATGTAGGGAGAGATAAATACTTAGGTAGGGACTTTACCTTGGTACAGTGTAGTACATGTTGGTGATAACTCACCCCCTGCCACACACCCTTGAGGTGACTTGCAGGCTAATATGTAGATGTGAAAACCCTAGTCTCTTAGTTCGTGACCACAAAGCATAAATCAATAGTAAGTATGTAAACTTCATCCATCGACTACGATTACATCTCGATTTTCCCCGACGACTGGATCGATAGGATTTAAAAATATTGGCTAACCAGAGATATCAGTATCTACTAACAGAATCATGTCGTGCAAATCTACCCGGAGAAATAATGGTGGCAAGGAGATAAAATGTAGGGAGGTAGAGAGAGAAAGGGAGGGATGAAGAGGGAGATGCGAGGCTTTACAACACCGTCACCCACACACACACGCATTCAAACGATAGGTGGCAGCTCTGTGCATGAGTCCCGGTCCCCTCCGTGTGCCCCCCGACTCCCGGCGTGGATCAGTCGGTTGGTGTGTGTGTGTTTGCGGGATGTTGCAGTAGGGTGCAGCACTGAGGTGGTGTCGAGGCGGCGGGTACACGGATGTGGGGGTTGGTGGAAGGGAAGGCATGTCAAAAGAGAGGGGGAGGGAACAAGGGTATGTACGGGGGTTTACGGGAGGGAGTGCACGGAAGAGGGGGGAGGGAGGGGTGAAGTGAGTTCGGAGACAATTGAGTGGATCACGAATATCACCCGCTTGGACATGCCTCGTGGAGCAATACGTGCAAAATGGACGTAGGGAGGGAGGGATGTAAGGGAGGGACTGAAGGGGTGGAATGGGTGGAGGATTGAAGGGTGGGTGAAATTGCGAAAGGGTTTGTGATAAAGAGAGTGAGAGAGGGAACGCTGTCGTTTTGTGTTTGAGGGGATGAGGGATTACAGGAATGGGTGGGGGGGGTTGTGAAGGGAGGGGGGGGCGGTAAGCGGAGCGGTTTATGGAGGGGACGCTAATGCGATACCGGCGTCGATTTAAATTATTGACGGATAACATGGCGAAAGTTCGGATGAAGCGAGGCGTTCATTTGATGAAATTCGCTTCTTTTTTTTTCATACTCGTCGTCGCAATCATTATTTTCTTCTTTTTTTATCTCTTTTTTTTGTTTGTCGGTCGTTCGATTCGCTGGAAACATGTGCGAGAGAGAGAGAGAGAGTGGGCGACGGGGAAAATGTGGGATAAAATTTCATGCATGCGTGTAAAGTGGCCGCATTTGCCCACTAAATATTTCTGGTGATTTCGGGAGATGCCGCGCTTGCTTTACCATAAACAAGAGCGATTGTATTAAATACACCGGTGGCGACGGTTAACTATAAAATTCTGGAGCTTAATATAGAGTCGATATCAATCAAACCTTTGATTATGAAAACATTTGAGAGTATTCATGAGATATAAAACAAACAAACATAGCATAAAATAAAACTCATGCTTTCATATATTTCTCCCCTTTCATATATTTCTCCCCTAAACAGAAAGAAATTTTAGATGGGGCAAATGAATGACCCTGGAGATAGAAAAATAATCCTGAATAGTTACAAGTAACGAGAGACCGATTGAGCTGAATAGAAACACATTAAGAAATATAAAACGCCGTCTTTGTCATTTATGGAAATTATGTTAGAACAATTTATTTACCACAAGTTACAAGCGACTGTTATCATTTGAGATATTTTCTCCGTAAGGTTTCGCGAGTAAATCATCTTTAAACTGAGTCAAAGTCCTATATTCAGAATGTAGCACCAAGTTAAAAGTGGACACATATAAATTATTGAATAAATTGAATACATTTAAACGTGTCTTGCAAGACCTATGGCTGAAAATATATATGAAATAGGCATGGAGTTTATCTACATCAGTGGTCCCAAAACTTTCAATAAAACGGTCGTTTAAATTTCAGAGCGGATCTTCAGGATGCAAATAAACAAGACGATATGGTAGATTAAACTTCATGATACATGAGATTACTCAGAAGAAAAAAGGGGTAATACGTCCTTGGATTACAACACCAATAAAAAGCGGAGGAATGGGTACACTTACAGACATGTGGTGAGCATAACTACTGAAAAATGCGAAGAAAATTACTCTCAAGACAGTTAAGGGACAGATGAAAAAGGATAAGTCAAGTTAAATAAAAGACATAAAGAGGGATGCCAAAAAGTATGAGATGAAAGTAATTATTAAGGAATCAAGAGAACCGGCAAAGAAATGAGAGCAAAGAAGAGCTACAACCTATCAATCAAACACAAGAGTTTCATGGCTGGTAGAGCAACAGCCATCAAAAAGTCAGAAAATGGTCAGAAAAACTGGAAATGAAATGTATTAAAAAGAAGATGGGACCTTATTCAGAAAGGAAAACCAATGCGAAATTCCACAGAGGAAAAATCATTTGCCTTCACCGGCATTCAAACACGGATCCCTCGATACGGGTCGCTCCGTTAAGGCAATCGTTAACGATTGAAAATCTGATCTTAAATGATCAACAAATCATTCCTCGAACCTCTAATCCTTCTAGAAGGTAGGCTAGCTCCACTTAATTTTCATTCAAGTATTCTACCAGCTGATTGGTAGGATATAAATATTAAATGACAAACCGGAGTTCTTACTTCACCCAGACCCATGATGTCTACACCCACCCTCTCCATCTCTTGCTTTATATTCTCTAGCTTCCCCGCCCTCAGCATAGTCCTAACATTCCACGTGCCTATTCTGATTGTTCCGTTCCTCTTCTTTATCTTCTTTTCCTCTGCTGCTACTACGTCTGAGCAAGGATTTCGTATGATGACGACCGGAGGGGCCTTGCTCCCACCGCTGCCGGGCACGACACCCGGCCCTCAGGGCCGATTCCCGTAGTTGCCAGGATTCATTATCATTTGAGAACTGTCCATAATTTCAAGGTTTTTGTTTTAATTGAGATAGTGTTCCGTGGCCTTACTCAATAGTGTTTTTTACGTGACACCATCACTTCAGAGGCCGCCCCACTGGGGTCAGACGCCTTTTGCAGCCGCCTCACTGAGGTACAGACGCTGCGCGGATTACCATTCGTCTGTCTCCTAACCTTCGACCAATCTGGCATGGGTGACCCTACCAGGGGCATTGCTCCTGCCAGTGCAGCTCTAGGGGTCATCGGAGCACGCAAGCCCTTCCACCACGACAAGGTTGTAGTCCAAGGGAAGGGCTAGCTCCACTTAGGTAAAAAAAAATGAATTAATTCCGGCACTCTTATATTTACGGCCTCTTAAAATATAACACCATTTCCACTTAATTTATGCCCATAGCTCTACAAGGTAAAATTTTTTGGTTATTTATCTCATTGTCAGCCTTAAGGAGCTTGCTGTAGAAAGTTTTGTATCTATTTAAGGAATTTGGTTAAAAATGTTTTGTTGAAGTTACCGATTCAGAAAAACTTATCGATTAAGAAAAACTATGAGTAATGTCGTTCTACCACAATAATTAAGATGATTTTTTTAAATAAGCATGCATCTTATATCTTTATGAAAACTTGTAGTTATGCAAGTACGACGTTTCCTTAAACAAGCCCCATTTTTCCTCTTCGGCCTAGTTACTCTCAAGAGGGTAATGCGGCACTATTGGAACGGAAAGATGATGCCGTACTGACGTACATATATTGGTTCTTCCGAGGAGACACATTAAAAAAAGAGCCCAAAACGTGGGGGAAAAAAGTCGTGAACGGACATTCCTTCTGCGGTCTAACCAGCTCGAAAGAGAGGTGGTGGATACAAGGGCGAAGCGACGCAGTGCATTGTACTTTCACAGGTCAGCGTGGCGGAAAACAAACCAAATTCAGCACGCGCACCAGAAAGATGTTTTTGCGACGACGGAACACGGCAGGAGGAGGACAGGTTCCCCCGGTGTGTACCCGGACGGATCCGGTGTACCGCACCTCGCGCGAGACGAGAGTGGGAAGGACGATTGAGCTAACTGGTGAAACCGGAAATTTCGCCGCTGAGAGAAGGCTTTTGGAAATGCACGCTCGGTGCAAGGGAAGCGGTGGAATGCAGGATGCGAAAGTGGAAAGGGAAGGGAAGTAGGGGTGGCATAGTGTAGGGGGAAAAGGGAGGAGATATGGAGTGATGTTTGATGTCATTGTGGTCAAGCACTCTTGATGCATAACACGCGATTGCAGCGCCCTGCGGGGTTAAAGGGGGGAAATGACTGTGTGTACTACTATAACGGGGACGGATGCAAACCAACCCTCCTCCTCACCCACACCGTTACATCTCTTTCCCTCTCCCCCCCCCCCTAATCCCGCCCTCCACCCCTTTCTCTCACTCACCCCCGTTCCTATCCTCTCTCCGCCGAGTCGAAAGGCTTCGGGCAGACACACACATACGCACACCAATCCAATTCAATCAATCCTCTTTCGGCAAAGAATCGACCGACGACTGGTCCATTACGAAATTGCGAATCCTCGAAATTCATTACTGCGACTCCGTCCCCCCCCGTCTCCCTCCGATTCGACTCCTCCGTCGCGGAGAACGTAATTTGCAGTTTACGAGTTTTTGCGGCGGAGGGTGAAGTGTCTGCCGGGAAAATGAAAGAAAATGGTGTAATTTATTTGCATCAATCCTCTTCTACCATCTCGCTCGCGGAACATATTCCACACATTACGATGATTTTCGTTTCGGAAAATTCTTCCCTTTTGATGCGCGGGAATTTCCGTTCATGCTAACGTGTTTTCCGACAGAATACAAAGCTCTCCAGATCGTTTTGGTTATTTTAAATGTTCAATGCGTACAAAAAGTTTTCACACGTGGCAAAAAATGTTACAGCCACAAATGTACTTGTTGCGTTGGCGTTCTGAGAGGTAATTTATTGAAGTAATGTACAAATATTAATGGCAATTAGCATAATTATACATCAACACATGTAATATGTCAAAAACAAACTCATTCCATTTGATTGAATAAGTCAAGTACATAGCCATCTAATCATGAATTTGTTGAGAATTTAGGATAAAAAATTAAAAAGGAAGCGATTTTTCAAATTAGTGAAAATACCATCATATATATAAACCAACATTGACGGCTTAGAAAAATTATCGCCAGCAAAATATATCGCCCATGACTCTAATATCAATTTATAAAACCGTTTTCACTCCTCAAAAGTCATCCTTGATCAAGGTTTTTTTAATTACACTATGATAGCAGGCGTTAAAAAATAAAGGATATTTTTAATACGTAAGTTGTTAATTATTTTTTTTTGCTATTCCACTAAATTTTTCATGCTAGACTAGTCAAACTCTATTATTTACTTTTGTATTGTCCCTATTGCTTTTTCTCCTGCACAACTATCTTTCATCCGATCATTGTTCTCCGGTTTGATATTAACCACCAAACTAGAAGGGCCAAATGTGTCAAGATCTTATTTCACTGACAAAGTAATTGCGAGTTTAGGGTAGATAACATACATTAAGCGCGAACAATGCAGCTACAACAGGTGCCTGTTGTGTCTGTGACACTCGTTAAAGCCTTAACCGAACAAAGCCAGCCGACGCGATCCCTCCTCCAGGGCGAGGAAGCTAAAACCTGACCGTTCCGAAAATACACAGGAACGCGGGAACAGCGCGTGGTAACATCTACCGGGCACTCAAATGATCCCTTGTGCTACACCCTTCTCATTCCCAATGCGCCCTTGCTAACGTCCTCTCGACACGACCGCGTCTAATACATGTTCGACAACCCTGCCGCGAGCCGCGAGGGAGTGAAACCTTTTGTGATCTCACGGGAATTCAAAGCATTGGGATGCGGCCGAGAGAAATGACTATCCAGCAGAAATCACCACATCGAAAACGGGATGAAATTCATTTTTAAAAATCAGACATGATCATTTTTCAAATGTAAGAACGTCTTCGGGACAAACGTCCTTACGCAGGACGGCAGTAGCACTTCTACTTCAACGACTTGAACCGTGTTAAAACAACGATATTTGGCACCACGAACACCAAACTGACAATATCCACCAATACTTAAACCAGTAAACTTGATCCATTAACTGATTTTTTGGCGGAGGTCAAGTTATATCTCCTTTAGGTAAATGAAGCATCAACCCCAGTGTACATGACGATTTTTTCCAATTACACTCGGTTTTATAAGCGAGCTCCCACATTGATAATTTTAAATTCATTAGAGTCGTTTGACATTTTCTTCTTCCACGCATATATGAGTCCTGTCAATAGCAGTTTGAAGACCGTTATATATATAATAAGGCCCTATTCAAAGCACATAGCGACGCTATGGATGTCTCAATAATGAGTCCAATGACTGAATTCGGGATAGAAAAAATTATACGCCGAATGACAAGCATATTAATCCCACTAAAGGCAAGAGATGACCCTAAAGAATAAACGCTCAACTACAATAACAGCCTGAAGCTATGATTTACACCTGACTTTCGTCCTTTAAATAAGAAAAAGCAGACTTATTTACTACCGGTAATTGAAAAAAAGAGGAGGAACAGCGTTCAGGTTAATTCTTAAAATTGTCGATTGATGACGTGATTTCGCTGTCCTGAGAGCAAATAATTATTCTACAAACAACTTTTCCACACCTCCTCAAATTTTGCTGGAGAAAAATATTCGCAATAAAAATATCGAAGTGTCTACAGCAGCGGAATCACGAGTTAGTAGCACTAACAGCAACTGGAAATAGTTGAATTTTTCATTCAGTCACGGCAATGGAGCATTATAATTGCATATAATTATAATTGAATGAACGAGGACTGTGACCGTGACGTCCTACAGAACGATATTGAAAAGGTGGAAAACTGGATAGAAACCAATGGAATGGCAATAAATATTTCAGAAAGTAAACAGCTCACCTTCTCCAACAGTAGGACGGGTCTGACTTGGGAATATAAGCAAATGGGAGAAATGATCCAAGATAGTGAAAATTGTAAATACTTGGGTGTATACTTGAGCAAAGACCTAAGATGGGGGCTGCACATTGACTATATAGTCAGAAAAGCCTTTAAGTCACTCCACTGGGTCATGAGAAATCTCAAAGGAAGCAACATAGATACAAAACAAATGGCTTACAGAACCATTGTAAGGCCTATTGTTGAATATGTAACCACGGTGTTGGACCCCCACGAGTTAGGGTTAGTAAAGAAATTTGAAGGAGTGCAAAGGAAGGCCGCCAGGTACGTATTAGGTAGACACAAGAGAACGGATAGCGTGACGGAGATGATAGACGCTTTGGGTTGAGACACTCTAGAAACAAGAAGGAAATTCAACAGGCTCAGTGCGGTGTACGGGATTGTCTCAGGAGACAATGGCTGGGAAGAATTAAATGGAGCTATGGAGAGGCCAAATTATATAGGCAGAAATTACAACACATAAGAAATAAAATTAAAATTAAGAAAACGAAAAACTTACGCGGCCAAATAATTGGTTTTAAATAGGGGTATATATGATTGGAACCGGCTGCCTGATGAAATTTTTCAGCCCTTACACAAAACCTTAAAAATCATTTAGAAGTAAATGTTTAGTATATTTAAAACAAAATTAATTTTTATATTGTAACTTATGTTAATCCATCCATGTTATATATTTCTTTTTTTTATCTTCATGTAATCATGTAGGTGATCAGATTATTTTATGTGCATATCTACTTTCATTGCCACCAGGCATTTACCTACTAGTAATATGTTTGAATTAATAAATAAATAAATGCAATCGGCACCAGATAATTCCTAGCCATTTATAAATCCTTTCCAGGAAGATGGAAGGTACAATCTCAAAATGAAGCTGAGTCCTAATTCATGGCAATCAATACATGGGAGAAATTACGATTCAAATTACCTATGGGTGTTTGTTAGGAAATTACTTTTAAATACTTTCTAACGTAACTTTCAAATGCTTCAAAATCAAAATAGCGAACAAAAATAATCAATCCAAGCAAGACTTGATTTTTTAAACGATAATCATACAGGTCCATTATGAAAGTAGAGCGCATTCTCTTGGAAAAATTGATTTATTGATCGTACTTGTACAAATGCTTGAAACTCTTCAAAACACTCTCCCCCTCCGTCAATACACTTGCGGAGACGTGTCTGCCACGACTGGCAGGCACCATGAAACTCCTCGACGGGAATGTCTCTAAGGAACGTTGTAACATGCTTTTGGATGTTTTCCACAGTCTCCCAATGCTTTCCTTTCAGCTCTCTCTTCTGTCGGGGAAACAAAAAGAAGTCGCAAGGAGCCAAGTGGGGCCTGTAAGGGGGCTGGGGGACTAACGGGGGGTGTTGTTCCGGGCCAGGAAGTTGGTAACGATGAAGGACGTGTGGCTGGGGGCATTGTCATGGTGGAGCTTGACCGTGCCTTTGATGTCAGCCCTCACGCGCACGACCCGGCGCATCTGCAGATCCAGATCACTATCCCATGTACCAAAAATGTGGACATGTGTAGGGTGTCAGCAATTTGCTGGATGCTCAATGGACGGTCGGAACGAAAACTTCGCACACACACGATTCAAGTTTTCGTCGATTCTGGCCGTTGTTGGGCGTCCAGAACGGGATTCGTCGGCGACCTCCTCCCGGCCTTCCTTGAATGCCTTGTGCCACCTCCCGGACTGTGAGCATGAATGGAGTCATCCTTGAAGGCCTCTTGAAGCATCTGGAATGTTTTGGTTGCATTCTTTCCAAGCTGCACGCAAAATTTGATGGCGTATCGCTGTTCAACCGAACACTCCATCACGACGAGTTACAAAGTCGAAAAACACACTTCACGCGGAGGCATGTCTTTCCGCTCAGACTGCTCGGAGCAAACTGGCAATCGGCTGTGTTGGAAGGGCAGACTCCCCACCACATTTCCCGACCAGTTTTACCACGCTGCCATGGATAGTCGCGTCACAATAAAATAATGTGCATTACTTTCATAATGGACCCTGTAGCTTACAATTATTGATGAAACTGAAACTCATGTGTATAGATTAAGGCGGCTCCATTACTTTGGCAGCGAGCAGATGATAAAATGTAAGGTCGGTGGTCACAATAATTGCATAATTTATAATGCAGCTATTTTACAGCATAAATTTTTGTTCTGCAGCCCAATGAAAGACAGTCACTATGCCGAGTTTTGCCACTTCAAAACGACGACAAGTAAAAACTGTTTAAACGGCCTCCTCAAATTGATTCAAGCATTCAGGATCCATCATTTGCTAAGCATGATAATACTCAATGGGGAATCCCAAAGTATTTCATGAAACATTCGCATCCCGATGAATTGTATGTAAAACGTTTCCAAATGCCACCCCTCCCTCCAGTCACAAGCCTTCCATGTTCATGACTTTAATCTTAATACCATTAGTTAGCCTTTTTATCCGAATCTCTATTACAGAGTAAATTTTGTAGGCTCTAAAGTGACCTTCGTTGGTCAACAGGTCCTAGCAAAAGGTATGATTTCGTTATCAACCCGTAATGTAAGCCCTTCAAGGCATCGGATACATGTTGAAATGTTACACCCATGTAATAGCCTTACCCTTCACTATTTTAGCCCATGATTTTATCCAACTTAAATACTCGTTGGGTCACTCATACCATTAAAACTAGATATATTTACAATTTTCTGAAACCTTATTAAACAGTAGCCCTTGAAATGCAACAATTTTTTTAAGAATTGGATCGTCATACAAAACAATCCTAACAATCATTCAGCATAGGCTAAATTCATCGAAAAAGTTGAATAGTTTACCAACCTTGATTTCGTCTCCTTCACCCATTCGTCTAAATCTGAGAAACGCAGATCACCCATTGATACCTTCGAGAAGCAAGAACATTTAGCTGTCCAAATATTTTGCCATCTAAACAAGTTATACTGGTCAAGTTGGACGGTGACTCGGCCTTATCGATTTCTTCCGCAGGCCATAATTTTAGTACTCTTTACATTAACTTTCAAGCTGTACTTATTCATAGTTTTTTCCATAGAGTCAAGCATTCTCGCTTGATATTCTCTTTACTCTGCCAGAATTCAAGCAAAGCGTAGCCTGTAGCATTTCAT
Organism: Pyrrhosoma nymphula; assembly: GCA_963573305.1. Lineage (NCBI taxonomy): Eukaryota > Metazoa > Arthropoda > Insecta > Odonata > Coenagrionidae > Pyrrhosoma > Pyrrhosoma nymphula. The sequence continues at coordinate 16,434,800 of OY754337.1, forward strand.
TGTAGCATGGAGAGTATCATTTCTCCATGCACATGTATTCCTGTTTTTATCACTATTTTCTGTGATTCCCATAAATCTCTCTCCTAGCCTTTAAGAGGCGTGCAAGAGTACGTTTACAAACAAATTCATTCAATGATGCGATACAGTGAGTCAGTCAAATAAGCTAATTCCAAGTCCAAAACACGTAGAGGACCAACCGACAAAAGGTTTATTAATGAAAGGCAACGCACATCAGCAGCAACGGAGAGGTCTGCGCAAATGAGAGGGCCGATGATATTTCGAGAATCCATCCGAATGATGAAGGCAGCCTCACTACAGAGACACACTGAGAGATTATGCTTCCTGGGTGTGTCCATGGAGAGCACAAACAATCGTGGTCGTCACCGTCGGTCGAATTAAAAAAAAATGCCCTTTCGAGTACGAAACATGAGACTCGGTTGATCGGGGGCGCAAACGCATCAGCCAAGCCGCGAAGCGTAATTGACGAGTCGTCAGAGCATAATCGTGGGATTCCACCGCTCACCAAAGGAGAGCTTCAAGAGTAATTGAATACTTACTTAGACTGTAATTACGAGAATATAAGGGTGGAACAGATACAGAGAGAGAGTCGAGAAGGAAAATTATCATCAGTGAAATGGGGTCAATGAACAATGCCCTCCTTCAAATTACTAGCTTCGCAAGCAGTTGTCCCAGTTAAGTGGATATTTTTGACAATTCACATCTATTTACATCATAAACTTTGAGAAAATAGTCCGAAAAACAGCATAGAAACGCTCCTAATATTTTAAACAGTTAGCTAATCACCAAGAAGACAATTTCTACATAGCGCTCTCCACTCTTGACTTGTAAAGCTTACTGTTCTGATTCAGCTGGGGCAGATTTCGTCCGCTTTGGCTTTTTGTACTGGAAGTTCAAATATTATCTCACAAAATTCGTCTTAAGTATTGAACAAATGCCACATCGTTTCGCCAATTGAATGTGTGTGCTATCTCAAGAATTCATAATCCAAGTCCTCCTAATATCATAACAAGCATGCCCCCAAAGGTATTCCTGAAATAAAGTTAAGCAGCAAGTAGAAATCCTCCTTCGGCACAATAACGACAGCTGGTGGTACATTCTCAATCATCGTGTAATTTGCTCAAATATTATATAGAAGAGTTCCTCGTGCGACATGAGCTCGAATTATTTGCGTGAAATTGCCCATTCCACAAAATGTAACCATTATAGAAAAAACTTTGACCAAGAGACATCGACTTTACTCCCTCCACCCGATGACAAGAAGTGGGGAACCGGCAATTGCCTAATTGTGCCTACTTCAAGTGAATGTTTTTTTCTTCTTTAGTTGAGATAAGGAGAGGCTGATTTTGGAAGAGAGCACGACGAAGAGGTTTTTATTCAGGAAGAGGGGCCTGAAATTGGTGAGGGAGGCAGAACATGTGGTCGAAAACGGTGTTGAGAGGTATATGTTGTTGCAGAGGGGAGTAAGTAGGGTGTGGCGTTTGGGTAGGAAACAAAAAGGGTAGGGGTAGGGAGCAGGAACTAGGCCCTAGAACAGTGGTTCTCCGTCTGAGGGCTCAATCTTCAATGCCTTTCTTTCTACATAAAGTGTTATATTTCTTAGGAGCTCATAATTATTGATGCCTCGTCCTGTATTGAATTTCCAATTTTCTCACTCTCAACCTTATCAAACTGATGGTAGAAAAGGTTCAGATGGTCGGTCGAATGTATCTAAGGCAGTGGCGGATACAGAAAAAACTCAAGGGGCGGGGCGCAAGTTATCGCGAGGATTGTAGCTTTCAAACTGACCGCCTGGCAGCGACTCTGCTTCCCTTATATATGTAGCTCGGTTGTTTCGAGAACATTCAGTGCCAGAATGTTCGCTTCCAGACTTTTAAGGAGTGTGAACAAATACAAACAGTAAAATATTCGCGACTTTTCTCGAACAAATGCCAGACAGAATAACGTATCGAGATCACTAGAATGGCCGCGACTTTTCTCGTAGGTTAGCTATCTATGCGCCAGATAAAAACGTATAACATACGATGACGCGGACGCACGCTACACAAGAAAGTACAACTACTCGATAACTCGACTCAGAGTCGACTGACGAAAGACACAAACGAATAGCGTGCGGGCTGACTGGCGGGGGCGGCAATGCGAGCGGCACCGCAAGGGGGGGGGCCCCCCATATGTATCCGCCACTGATCTAAGGTCTTACAAAGAATTAATCATTTATATCGATGGATTGCAATATTCATCAACACAATCCATGGTGGAACGGTTGTTCAACGGTGAAGTAAAAATCCTAATGGTAGGGATAAGAATTACTTAATCAAATAAGCAACTGATTTCCAATAATTCGAGAGTAGGTCAATCATTTTACGGAGTACAAAGGCAATCAATGAAAAACAGTAGATTACCAAAGGAATTAAAATGATTTACCAGTTAGCTAAAATTATATTAGCATAAAATAATAACAAGGTGCCATTGAGCTACAAATATAGAAGGTATACCTTGTGCATTTCGACAAACATATCCTTCTCCCCCGTTTACAAATATTAACATATTTCCCGCACGTAATATTTGCAATATTTACATTCCTTGCAAACTTTTCAGATCTGAGTTTAATTCCTAATAAATATACTCTGATTAAATTCAAGAGAGGCAAAGTTCCATAAATATTTCATGACATAATGCAACACGAAAGACGATATATTTAAGATAGTGGCAACTTTCACTAATATAGAAGAATGTTGATGTGGTCGTACAGTTTTCCCACAAAAAACGAGAGAAGTAGGTACGAGAAAGAAGAAAATGATACAATTGACGGAAGGAAGTAGAATGAAGAAGAAATCTTTATTTCAGCCAGGCACACAATACCTAACCAACTATTTGATGGCTCTTCAAACACCAACCTTCAGTTGCAGTAGTTCTATACCTTTCCTTCCCACGTAGGTGAATCAGAGAAGGGAGTACAAAAAATAAACAAGACACGTTTTCCATTACATCAATGAGAAATTTTTATTCCACTTTCAAAGGTTACACAAATATGTTTGTTAATCCCGTTCTTTCAATAAAATCAATAAAACCGAAACTGAGATTAGAAGCAACATTGTCTGATTGCAATTATCAGCTGTAAATCAGGAGGCAAAAGATCTCCGACGGCGGCTGCCGAAGAATCTGATTGCTGCTGACATTAGTCATCACGACGATGGATACCAACATCGCCCTCCCGAGTTGTCAATTCAGAAATCACATTCAAATATCAAATGGTAGAATTTACCCATCTAATTCATGAAGAAATCTGCAGAATCTGCGAATCCGACATCGTTAGCACAATACAAGCCGATGAATAAAAAGATACAAAGTACCCAACTCGTAAAATAAGTAAATCGCAAAGTTTGAAAAAGCAAATAAGACTTTTTTTCTAAAGACAATTTCTTGAACATAGCAAAAATACCGAATAAACTTAAAAACGATTGTCGTAGAGACAAATGACTCGGCGCGGAGATGAGCACTGGCAACTTAAATGAGCTCAATGCATCTCCTCGTCACAATCAAAGGTTACAATTCTTACCGCAAAGGATTGGCCACTGGTCATTTTGGTATTCCCAGAAGAATGATCGAACCACAGCGATAACATACGACAAGCAAAAAGACGAAACATCAAAGCTAGATTTCCTCGTCTTCGTGTCATCTTTCAACGAATGCCAATGCAATCATGAGAGATAAGTTTGGACGACAATAAGATTTTGCAGCGTGGCATTCTGGTCTGATGCAAGACAAAAAGGCCGAAGGGCGTCTGCCTATTCACAACGATCCTCGTTAAGAAATTGTTCCGTATAACGACAGGAAGTTTGAAGTTTGTCACGAGGGTGAGTCGTACAACATGCTCCATTTTGTGCACAAGGGAAACTGTCAGTGCTTCTACAGAAACCGGTGGGATGATTAATTGCATCAGGATTTCTAACGGTGGGGTGACACAATTGCAGACATAGAAAGAGAGAGATGTGTATCTAAAGAGAAGAGTCAACTAGCACGACTCAAGACAGAGAAGGAGAGAGACATATATGGTCGACGGATCACGCACAAGTGGAGACGGGATTTATTTCTTTGTTAATACTTACTGATGATATGCTCTCTGCCAAAGGGATGGCAGATGAATATATCAAACTGACCAGAAAAAAAATTCGAAGAATCAACGATTTCCATGCAGGTGGAACTTATACCAACAAAATCATATCATCCTCGTAATGACGGACAACGACAAACCTCATGAAAACATAAGCACAGCCAGACGAAACCAAAAGTCGTTTCAGTTGTTCGGTAAAATAAACTCGTCGGAGACTCCCCCCGCAACTCACCCACGGCTCATATTCCATTTCCAAAAAATAATAATAATAACAGTAAAATAACGCAAGCCATCTCCTTAAACTTTTCCCCTCTCATTATTTCTTATCCTTTCTTTCAGCTGGTAGTGCTCCGATACGCGAGGGACATATACTTCCGACACACATTACCTGGATGAGAACGAAGGGATCCAATACATTCTTTAAGGTAGTGACGACACCACATTGGGGACAAATTGAGACCTGCTACGAAAGATGAGCGAGTCCTAATTTTCTCCATTTCCAGGAACCCTTGCAGGGATCGAAAAGGGGTGTCAAGTTCAATTCCCGAGTCCCTTGTTCTCATCCTGCTCATTTAATTTTATTTTCATTTAAACCCCGTCCGTCGCCCTACGAGAGAAGTAGAATGGGGCGGGGCACACGTATATTAAATTCCAAAGGGTGACGCGGTATATACCTCCCGAGGGTTTGGTGGGAGGAACATAACGCTCTCTTAAACACCCCTGCTTTGTGAATCATTTACCACCATCGCCCCACATTGACTCCTTCCCGTTACGTATTGAAGTATATCTTTTGAAGTAGGACGTTTCTTTATGTTTTTAAATGTGTTCCTGAAAATCGCAAATGACCACCCCTGACGCGCCCAGGCTGCCCACTTCCTCCCTCTCTCCCCCCTTACATCCCGTCAATCGCTTCGATTCTTTCCTAATAGGGGGCAGAGCTCTTCGTGGCGGTTGGGAGAGCGGAGGCTGGCTGGCTACGGCGAGGGCTTGGGGAACGCAGAGGTGGCGGATGGCTCTTGGAATCACCGAGGTCTCTCAGCCGTGGCTCTTGCTTGATGTCTTCCACTTGGTGTGGAATGCGTCAATCGGCTCCAGGTTGATGCCTAATGGAGAAAAAATAAAAAGAAAAGTGTTATATGTCAACCGAATCAAAAACATAAACACATGCCTAATGGAGAAAAAATAAAAATAAAAGTGTTATATGTCAACCGAATCAAAAACATAAACACTCAATGGCACTGGTTTCCACAAATTTTTTGATTGTATATTTCAGGAGAGATCGATTCAACAGATAGGCATAGAAGCAAGGACATTAGAAGGAGAATTGCGCTAGCGAAGGCAGCGTTCAGCAATAGGATGAGATGACGACGGGGACCTTAAGTAAGAATGTAAAGAAAACGTTAGCGAAAAGACATGGAACGTAGGCAGAAAAGTTGACCCTGAGAAAGGAACATAAGAACAGGCAACAGGCGTCTCAGATGTGGGCGTGGAGGAGAATGTAGAAAGTGCGGTGGACGGAACGGAAGACGAACGGGGAAGTTTACGGAGATTACGAGGCAGAGTAGATGGTAGAGTCGGGGATGATGTAGGCTATACAGGGAAGGAAAAGAAAGATAATAAGCTTTATGTAAGGGATGAAAAGAGGTAGACTTAAGCAGACACAAACTAACTTAAACCGTAGATCACCCATAACCATAATAATAATTTATTTGATAACTGGGGTCATTTTCGCCAATGAGGACAAATGGGTGGATTGGTAAAGGTAGGATTATGTGGAAAGAGGAAAAATGGTTGAAAGAAAACCAGCATTAGCCGACTCTAAAAGATCCATCTTCAGAAGAACGCTCAGTTCCGAAGTTCCGTCCGTCGGATGGTACAGTCCTGTTCAAAAAAATCTTACCAATAGACTTAAGGCTGGTTAGCTGGGGGGCGGAGGAATAAATGATAAACGAGGTAATTCACGCAGTTAAGGTGGTTAAATCGATTTTTGTTTACGTACAGATTTAGGTGAAATTTCGCATACGTAACCTAATTCATGACATCCATAGAAAAACTGAAAACAATGCATCATACCGATTTGGTTTTCTGGCAATTCAATGCTTTTTTATCACGCAGCCTTATGTCACATGAGATATATTTCGTACTAATTCTATTACGTATTCACATATTTTCTTCTAAACGCGAAATAATATATTTCTCATTATTTTATTTGCAGCTAACAAATATTAAGGTGTCACGACGAGCCCAATATTCGAAAACAACATATTTCAATATAATGTCGTCTACATTTCGGATTCCGAGCCAAAAACTCAAGTCTCATCATGCTTTAATTACAAGGAAATAAATTAAAATATAATTCTCGCATCATTTCCAAACAGGTGCACTTAAGTGAGATGTCGTTCAAGAATTGTTTTTACTTAAAATTATTATAATGTGCGTTCAATGACCCAGGACTACCACTCCAGCCACCTTAAGAATAGCGTGGTGAGGGAGAGACTTTAGGTGAGATGGAAGAAGGGTGGAAAGATGCTCAGCGACGGCATAAGTCTTCTATTTACGAGTGGTGCCAAGAGCTAGAGAGTTTAACGTCCTATTCGACGGACACAGTGCCGAACTTGAAGAGTCCTCCACTGAGAACATAAGAAGGGAACTGTGTTACAGTAAAAAAATTTCCACGTTGCCGGGGTGCATTTTAACCTTCCGGGAGGCGCGCATTTTTCAGTCACACGAGTGGGCGCGTTGTGTACGCAGTACACGAAGACGCCAATAAAGAATAAATTAGGTGTTTTGTTATATAATGGTTAATTTGTCATTGGTTAGCTATATTATTTACGACACGTATATATTTAAATTTCTATTCACATTTAACGTGCTTATTTTTTATTATTACGTATTTTAATAGCTGTCTAGCTTGCCGAAGAAACTTTTTCCTCGGCGTCTTGTAGGAACAAATGGCAAGTGACAATGACTCGTTAATGTTTTTTTGATAACGTATTTACCACACGCAATATACCACAGCAGAAGTGCTATTTACGCATACTTTACGTCTCCCTCTTTTCGCAAAATTCACGGGAGAAGTAGTTTTCACTTGAGAGTGGTAGCGCTTCAGGTATGCTTCCAATCGGACGGCGGAATCAAAACAGACGATTTTGCCTTTAAATGCCCCTTTTTGAGTCCACGGCTAGATCGTTTCTGAATATTCTTCTTCGATGCTGTCCTTCATCATACCATGTTTATTTAATATACAGAATCTGAGTTTATGCGAGCTATATTCAAGAAAACAAAATATCATACAGGTGATGGGCCACGGGCTACGCACATTTTATCAACTGTGTTTACTGCACCTATAGTTTCATTGTAATATGTTATTATGTTGGTATGTTGGTAGCTGCATTGATTTCATGTGAACCATGCACTGTCGGCATTCGAATGACGGGTTTGAGTCCTGCTACTTATAACACGAGGGTCACGTTTCTTTAGAATCCAAGCAACGAAATATGTACTTTCCTCGCTTCGTTCGGCTGCAAATTTCTGTTTCCGATTTCAAAATTAGTTTCACTAATGTAAATTGTGTTGGTGCATAATTACATCATTTTTATGCATTAAAAAGTGACTAATTCTGTGATATAAATCTAAGGAACACAGGTAAATGTACTTACGAAGATATTATTTTCATTATCACAGCAGGTCTCCACAACACACGCAATATTTTGCTTCAGGCGAAAATTACTGCCATTCCCTGTGGTTGTTTTTGTGAGTTTAAGTATATCGGATTTTATGTAATTATTGCATGCTGCAGGAAATTCATAAAACCATTACAGTGATGACACACACGCGACCCTGTCGAAACCTAACGATGCCATATAGAGTGGCCACAAGAAGAAATGGCCTGGACAGAATATTAATGACGAAAGAGAATTACCGGACATGCCATTTTTTTTAACATGCCAAGGGAAATAGTGAGTTAGCCACCAAAGCTCTCCCTAGTCGCCGAAATAGGACATCACTGGAGGAAACACTTCGGCGGGGATTTAAAATTAAAATAATGTTGATATCATAGCAAGAGGCACATAGTTGAGTCCATCCATGCACCGGTTCCCAGCGGTCCACAACGAGCGACGTGCATGTATCAGGCAAGCACACGGAGATATCCCCACCACGCACATTACAACAGTTTCCGTTTTTCAAATACAAAAAAAGAAGAAGAGCGATACGCCACGAGATTAGGACTATCAACAGCAACACTCCATCACTACAACCTTTTCCAAACCCCTCGCCGATATAAGAAAAAAAAACAAAAAAAAACAAAGGAAGAGCAGCGGAAACGAAAGGCAGGCATGGAGATATATATGTACCCATAGAGGGAGACGTGGATGAACGAGGGAATTGGAGAGAGAGCGCCAGAGCGGGCTCTTTCGGCGGGATGGGGAAAGAAAAAAAAATTGACGGTCGATTAGTTCGGGACTGCCCACGTTGTAACACACACACAAGCTCAAAGCCAAGCCGGGGCCCGGCACCAGAGGTCCTCAGCGAAGCGTGGGCGTGGAAAACCCGACGGCGGCCAAAGCGGGGTTTTAAAAGTCGAGATTAGCGCCGACACGGCAGTCCGGGGCCCGGGCGATCCGGGCGGGCGGCCCCGGAACAAAAGGTGGTATAAGGTTGGGGGGGGGGACATAATTCACGGAGTCGGCCAACCGGGGGATAAGGGGGGGATGACTGGCCATATCAAGCGGCTGAGCCCAACTCGCTTCGTTAGGCGGAGTAAGGGGCGGAGGGGATATGATACCACCCCTTCCTCCCCCCCTGATCCGTCCCGATGCATCCGCGAATAAAAAAATAACACCATCGCCATCTGACTCCTGCTGCTCCCATAGCAATCACCCCCACCGGTCCGGCACTCGCTCGGGGAATATTAATCGGTAACAATCGATAACAATCGGACAGGGTGATAGATCGAAGATTGCACGAATCTAAACGCCACGAGCTTCATACGCATATCGAATTTATCAAGTATCAAAAAGTGTTCCGTGGACGGGTTCCAGAATCGATGGTGATATAAACGGTTGATAGATACTGACTTCGTATCCTGAATTTCTAATTTAAAAAATGGAACATTTCGTCGAAAAACAGCTATAAATTTAACTAGATACTGCTCTAAACGTGAATAAACACCTGATTCAATTTTTCAAAAATTATTTTTAATTACAAACATTTTATTAGATAAATAGATATCGATTTATGGACCTGTACAACATTTTGTCAAGCAGTGGGACTCAGAGCGGGTTAAAATTTGTGCGCACGTTTTTTCCTAAGACATGAGACAAAACAAGGACTTTAGGCATTTAATAGGGACATTAGAAAAATGGAACTGTCCCATGATGAACGGGACGAATAGGAACCTGAGAATACACGCAATTAGAAGTAGTTTCGAAAATTCCTCGTTAAGTCACGTAAATGACTATGAATATCCTATTACGAGGATAAACTTTACGGGATACGTGTAAACTAATAACCAAACGTGTAAGTTTCGTGTGAAATAACAAGCCAACAATCAGCGCCTGCGACGTTGCAAATGTTTGAAATGGCAACCGATATGAGAAGCCTTCGACGACAGATTGGCACATCCAGCGCACTCTTAGGACTCATAACAAATCATAAAGCAATTTCGTAACTTAAGAATGCAGAGTTGAAGCATATAATTTGTAACAATTAAACAGGTAATTAACGTCCACGAAGAAATTTTCAGGTCTACGTACACTCCCGTGAATCTGCAGCATGCTAGCCGATCTTATGCCTCTTTTAACCTCTGAAACACTAGTGAAATTAAGTTTATTATAGGTCAGTTTCTACGATGCATTTAATGGCGCGAGTACGTACATGCGTAGACAAATATTCTTACAAAATTGTACGGCTGAAACACGTCAAGCTACCTTCAGAGAATACGCCAATACATTTACATCAGATAGCACCTGTCCGAATTTTGAGAATCGTGTAACGAAACTCCTAAATGGTTAATTTTTAGATGAATTCACTTAATAATTTTTATTTTTTTATTTTAATGTGCCAACGGATCTTTAGAATTATTACAAAGGCAGGTACACTTGATATACTGGCGATAATGCACCTCGCATGACACAATTTTTATCTCTCCAAAATTCAAATATTTTTGGATTAAGTACCTGTAGTAGCTAAACGAACAGCTTTAACTCTCTCTAACGTAAACAGGTGGCATTCCACATTCACAAATTTAGAACACGACAAACTTTACGAGACCAAAGAAATAGAAAATAAGTCATGACCCGGATTTTCGTTATCATCATCAGGCGTATTATCTGTAAGCAGTGATACGGGAAGACGGCCCCGGAATCTGCCAGCACCTGACGATGGTGGGAAATTATTTCCATTCGAGGTGTTGAACTTAGCGTTGACCGGAACACATCAGAAAACTTAAGCGCACAAAAATGACGTCGAATGGAACGATATGCACAGACGGAACGCTTGGTAGCCAGCAAGTAAATAGAATTCTGCAGTGCCACAGGGTAGAAAAAGGATATGACATTTTAAAAATCTGAAACGCGGGAGGAAGATAACTCCAACTGCTCACAATGAGTATTTAGTTACGATAACGAGGATAAGGACTTGTAATTTTTCACGACGTTTTCTAATTGTTACCTGACCGATTTCCGTGATTTTACTTATTATCAATTGAAATATCTTCATATTTATTAAATGTACCACCATTGATAATGGTGTAAACCATCGAAATCGGTCACGTACAAATAATAAAATCGAAAAATTACAGAGCATTCTTCATCGTCGTTATGCGCAATACCCTAAAAGTAAAGTTGCTCATTCTTGTGTTATTATGCCCACATGGGAATTCGTGTCTACAAAAAAGGCGGACGACATTCAGGCATCAAAAGTATTTCCTTCGGGCAAAAGGATTGCCTCTAGGCATAATCACATATGTGGGTCTCTTTAAGTACGCCAATATTCTCAGATCACGACAATGAAGCCTTCTTCTAAGCCCGGGGGTGAGGAGGAGGTGCTGCTTTCAAATAATACATCTCGGGTGGGGACATTCGCGGGGTCAAGAGCTGACCTGTGGGCCAAGCCAATCATTTCGCAAACCGGAGGTCAATTACAGTTCCCATCTGCATGACTAAAACCAAGGCATGAATGAGCAAACTGATCTAATCAAAGTACGACACATGAGTGGACCGAAGAGCGGGATTTTACGTGGGCGAACGCAGTACTGCAATGAAAATGGTGGACCTGGGACTGAAATGAGCGCGGAAGTACCCCCTGGCGAATTTGTGGAGGGAAGTGTCGTGAGGCACTCAAATAAAAAGAGTTTTCCATTCACGAAGACGAATTCAACGCAGAGAGAGGGACACATCGGCGAACACAAAGGACGCTGAAGGGAACGATGCATTCAGGCGAAACGATCAATAAACTGCCGCCAAATAGCATTCTGCAGGTTCATAAGAGCCATGCTTTGCTAATAGTTAACTAATTTAAACTACATGATTGAAAAGGTACGATTTTTGGCACACAGTTATAAAAAAAACTCAACATAATATACTCAATATTTGATACCTTCACTGAAGATCAAGACGAACAACTATCGCGGAAGCTATTATCGACGTTCTTTTCTTATTAAGCGAACTCCTTTGAACGTCAACTCGGCTTTCGATCAGTCAGGAAGTGCGCCGCGTAGTGTGCAGGGCCATAAACGATTGAACAGCAACTGCGCTGTTGAGTTGTGAAGTGTTTGATGTGTTTTCCACATGAAACTCCTCTTTCTTTCTCTGGCTTTTGAGGGAAAAAGAAAGTTCCTCACGAAATAAGAGTTTATCAAGACTAAATACAGATTTTATCAAGATTCTAATAAAGTTTTTCATGGACCTCAAATCCTTAAAACAGGGAAGCAAATATTTTGAATTGCCAACTACCGATACTTCCAGTAAAAAATGAAAACGTCGATATAAATACATTTTAGGGGTAAAAGTCGTGACTTATACACAAAAGACGATACTCATCGGTATAAACCCTGTTTTGGAATACTGGAAGCCTCTTGACGAGAACAAAAATATTATTGTTTGGAAATAGCAAACCTAAATAAATTTGCAATAGCTTTAAACACATTTACCCAAACCGAGTTCTATTTTTGTAATTTGATATCTGCCAAATAACCCTTTATCTATACCCCCACCCCCCTACTTCCAGCGAAATTCGCTATATTTTTCCTGAACCACACCGCCCCGAGAATCGGAAAGCCTTTCCCCGAAACGAAGACATGAGCGGGACAGATTAGCAGACGCGAACAGCCGCAATATCCACGGATTATGGAACCCTTATTATCCCCAGCCTCCTGTGTTCCGAGGGCCGCTCGTCACAAACAAAACAACCTGCTTCCACCGGAGAAGACACACTAAACACCACAATGGCGGAACACAAGGTCGCAAATAACTCATTACCTGTCAGCGACGAAAATGGCGAAACACGAGGGATTTAGCGGAGAGACACTCGAATTCCACAGAGCAATGGGTGGAGTAATAATCGATAATATCTCGCGCCTAAATTCATCAATCAATGAGGGACAAAAGGAAACCACAGAGCTAAAAACAGGTGCGTACGCCACCCTGCGAACGTTGACTAAAAATCAGATGTGTCGCGTTTAGCCAAGCATACAAAGGTCTACGTAATCAGTAATGCATCATATCCAACCTATCAGTGGCAAGAACTTGTTCTTTTTGTGCAAGAATATAATAATATAAGAATCCGATGAAAAGTTCCACAAATCTCATGCACAATCAAAAATAAAACACTAGCAATCGAAAGGAACGAATTAAACAAATTTATCGATTGTTTTAATTGGCAATCTCCTTCGCTGTCCGTTGCCCTTCCTTTAAGATGTTCACCATGAGTTAATCCCCCCCCCCATTTACCAACTACCGTATATTTTTGTATTGATGAGTTTGACTTATTTGTATCTGTGTCCTTGGTTCGCGTCACCCTCAACCTACACCTGTCCCCTTCAAATTACCCTAGGGGCTGTTTTCTTCTTTACTCAAACTCTCCAGCATCTCCCTATCCTTGCTCAATACCTCTCATTTTATCCCCTACTCCTAAATTCCCCTCGCCCCACTTACAGAGGACAGGTGCATCGTTGCTGCTCGACACCTTGAAAATGAAGGTGATCCGTTGAAACTTTGGTCGGTATAAATAAATTTGTGTGGATAAATTCTATTTTAAAGTGCCTTTTCCTTCTTTTAACAAAAGAAACGAGATCATATTTTCCAAGTTACTTGGAACCAAGACCGTCCTTGCGGTTCAAAAGGAATATGCGCACTCAGAATGAATAACTTCAGAAAACAACTTTGCACATAGCAGGATGACTTCACCCGCGGATAAAAGTTAAAACGAATTTTGATCGAATTTCAAATCGGATCCCCTTTTACATAAAGTTTTATGTAAATCAAAAATCGAGGTCTAATGTGAAATTCAAGATTTCAACTCATTTGGGTCTTTCATACGCTGTAACTATACACATTTTTTTTCTCAAAATACTTGTGAAACACTTGCCATCGATAACAAAGCTAAAGGTAGAATATTCAGAAACCCCTCTTTTCTTTACTATCGACTTTCGATGGTGAATAATTTTCGCCGTTGTTTTCGTCGGAATTTCCGCAGGTATCGGGGCTTTGGCCAAATGAATAATGGTATAGTATAAGTATAATTTTTATTTATTTTATCTTAAAATTTAAAAAATATCATGCCGTGATTACTCGCTGAGTTTCAGTCTTCAACTCGACTCTGATAAAAAGTTGATTATATTAGTAATTCTTAATTAAAAATGAAAAGGATTAGGAGTAATTCAATCAAAAAGCCAAAGTACTTAACTGGAAACATTATGGCCAGGTTTCACAAAGTATAGTAAAGCCTTTTCTATTCTTCTTAATAAGAGATGAGGGTATGCGGAGATGAAGACAAATGAGGAAATGCTTGACATAGTGGGTGAGGAGAGGAAACTTTTGGATGAGATTAGGGGAAGGCAGTGTAGGTGGCTGGAAGCGGTAATGAGGGATGATGATTGAAGGCCGTGATAGAGGGAAGGATGTTGGGCAAGCGAGGAAGGGGAAGAAAGAGAATATGGACGGGAAGAAGAAAGGTAGGACTTATGCTGAGATGAAGAAAGAAATACTAGAGGTAGATAGGGCACTGCACGTGTAAGAGTCTGTTGGATTTTTTTTAAATTTCATCATAACCTACCTTTAACCGGTAGATCACTCAGATGATTATGATAATTATTATTATTATTAGCTTGTATAAAGGTTATTCTTGACCACTTGAAATATTATTGATTACTATTTCTTCTGGACTACAATTCAAGTGGAAAACACCACTACACCAACGTTTCGCTTAGCTTCATCGGGGCTTCAGGTGAAATTAGAAAAAAAGACAGTACGAGGTTTATCCCAGTATGGTTAGCAATATAAAACAACAACGTTCTTCACCGTTGATAAGAAGAACATATTTGTTTTATATTGCAAACCACACAGGGATAAAACTCTCTCTTTTTCTAATTTCGCCTGAAGCCCCGATGAAGCTAAGCGAAACGTTGGTGAAGTGGTGGTTTCCACTTGAATTGTAGTCCAGAAGAAATAACAATCAATTAAAATTTTTAATTGTTATAGTTGTAACACTCCCCTCCGAGTCCCCGGCAACCATCAGGTTTCATTGTCGTCATATTGGCCGGAGACTCGAGAAGAAGGTGCCCGTTGGATATCAACGGGATGGAAAAAAATCAACACTGATACATTGTAATAAACCATTCATATCTTCTTTAGTGCAAAGAATCATTGAGTTAATGGAATCTATACGTAAACAATGAGTATGGTCGTTATGGAGACAATTAATCAAAAACGCTAAAATATTGCGAAAAATCGCCACGTTTTAGCAAACATTTCGGGATTTCGACCGGAATACAAAATTCGATTGAAAGAATATGAATCTTCATTTTATTTTCTTTCTATTGGTACCTTTACTTTCCCAATAACAGAAAACCACTATATATAATTTAATTTTGCAAATAAAAAAAAGGTCTGCAGATAAACGAAGATTCAGCTTCACGTGTATTTCTTATGTGAAAGTTACTGACATATATACATAAACACATCGGTGATTATTATTATCATTATAGTAGACGATATACTGACCGGCCGATTGTGCGATCCCGACGGGGCTGAACCCTTTGGAGTGACTGGTTGTGGCCGCTGCGACGGCTTGTCCAGCGTCCCCGGAGCCGTCGTGGGCGGCGGAAGCCGCAGCCGCCGCCGCCGCTTCTGCCGCAGCCGCCGCGGTCCCCGTGAGCAGCGTGACGAGCGGCGTGTCCGGCTCGTGGACCCCTTGCTGCTTGCTCAAGTAATAGCAGCACTCGACCACCTGAAAGTAGAGGCTGCAAGGGGAAGGAAAAAAGAGAGGAAAAATAAACACTCAAGATTATAATCTAAAGACGACCACCATCATTTGAGGTAGATGGTGCTCCGATGGTGTGCAATGCAGTGATTCCCAACCCTTTTACTTTTGCGGCACCCTTCAGCCTCTGGTTACAATATTGGGGCACCCCTCTTAGATTTTGTTAATAAAAAAAATTAATTAATTAAAGTGGAATTTTCATCAGGCAAATTTTAACATTACATTTAAATAAATACTTCGTCAACTTTATTTTACTTATTTAAGCAACATAATAGTAAAATCACCAACCAACATATAATGTGGTATAGTTTAGGTAAGTATAGTACACTACTGGAGTCAGGTTGGAAGAAGTTCTTCGATTACTGACTGTCACCATCTGTTGGGCGTGGGAGTAATGACGTTGGTCATAATAAACATTTTTCGTTTTCAGGTGATAATCTCACGTCACCCCTAGCTGTTTTCCCGGAACCCTAAAATGGCGCGGCACACCGGTTGGGACCTACTGGACCAATGCATCACATTGGCTGGGCAGCATGGAAATCCACTTTTCCATGCTGCCCTCACTCCCCACCTTCAACCACATATATACCCGGCCACCTTTTGAAATTTGTCACCTGAAGATGTCACGAAGTGTAAGTTGCTGAAACCCGGGTCGTATGCAATAAATTGTGTGGATTAAAACCAAGTTGTTTTCTATAATGGATGTTACCAACTTCCACAAAGTTAAGCCTGAAACGATTACTTAAAATCTGCCATGTCTAGTGACAGCCGGCAGTATTTTTGTTTTACAAAATTTAACAATTGAACTGCTGGGACTTGCACTCACTCGCGAAGGAGGCCGCAAATATGGTAATTGGGGAAAAAAGTGAGCTGTGAATGGGGAAGGAGCAAATCGAGTAAATATTACAAAATTAAATGCATGGAAACGTAGTTCCTAAAAACAAGACGAGAGAGTGAAAGTTACAGAGATAGGAGAAGTGAAGGTAACCTCGCGACTAATTAATAATCATTGTAGTCTACGTGCAAAAACAATACGCAGACTTTTGATTGTTTTAAGGAGATTCCGCCGCGACTACGAGAGTCAAAACAAATACTAAATTCCACATTTTTGATATTTTGTCCAAAAAATCCTGCTTTCGCTGATGAATTGCGTTACCCATAGAAACCCAAAAGTAAGGAACAAAATATGAAGATTATTCCACGAATGTATTTTAAATGAGCAATTTTTTCCAGCCATAGGAGCCGACTGCAGCGCTATTTCCTACGAATTACCGCATTTTGACATCAATTACGGCATTAATTCTTCAATAACTAGAAAAATAAGGTGGTAAGATGCCTGTATTTTATTTTTATTCAATTTCTCTGGATTATTTCCTTCTTAGAGACAGTATTCCACGAAAATGGCGTTGTATTTTGTGGAAAAATACTATTTTTCCCCATGTTTCTCTCATTCCCCCATTGAACACCATGTAATATCAAGTTCAATTATAGAATAAAATAGCGTGGAAAGCTATTATTTTGGTTGCGATATTCCACAGGAAAAAAATCACTCGAATGATTTTTCTCCTGTGGAATATCGCACTTATGTGCACTTGCGGGGGACTCCGTAAAGGTAACTACCGTGGCTAGTCCCGGTTTCCTCAAAATTATTATTTTGTTGTTCGAATCAGATAGAGAACAACTTTTTCTACAAGTAGACACAATATGAATAAAATGAAATATAAGTCATTTTACGGTGGAACTATCTTAAGCGAAACAGTTCGGTTCAACAATGCGAAAAACGGAGGATCCAACCTCAATGAACATGCGGTGGCATAGCCAGTATTCTGGACGTGTTATGCGATCGGGCCCGGTTGTTATGATATATTGTTTGGGTGTGTACTCACGACGCCTCCTTGTCCTTCTTCTTGGGGTACTTGATGAGGGGCAGGGGCATTCGCTCGTGGCCCCTCTGAGCACGAAGGAACCGATTGCCCCGCTGGAACTGTGACTCGAGCCACCGGATGGTCTCCCTCGCCCTGGCGCTATCTCGCTTCAACTCGTCCAAGGCGGACACGACTGGCGGGAGAGAATTGGGATATGAGAACACGGGATATGAACACAATCCAGGGAAATTAAATGATAATTCAAAAAATATCAACAAGGAAAGTACATTTAATAATTGAGAGCGGTGATTACAGGTCGGCTTGAGCTGTAAACATTAGAGGGAGAATATTTACTTGAAAAACTTAAAATTATTTCCTTTCTTCTTTCAGGAGATATAGATTCTATTAATTTGTAAATAATTTATTTCACTTTACCGAAGTTTATACATGCTTCTTCAGCGCTACAATGAAAATTATTGGGCGTATTGTACATCAATTGAATATGGTTTACAAATTTGGTACATAGTTACGTTAAAAAGTATATATAAATTAAATTACATACATTAGTATATATACATTAAATACATTAGTCTATATAGAGATTTGAAAAGTTTCTCCTTTGTCTTAGAAATTTAATTTTTCAATTTATGTACAATGGGAAGCTGCTAAAAATGGTTTACGGCAGCTGCTAACAGATGCAGCAGCAGATATAAACTGAGCATATCGGTGCCTATCTGGAAAGAAGCAAAGTTAAAGATACATATATATTTTGTTGGCATTTGACGAAAATGCTTGATATAACGCAAGAAGTATAACAAACATATCTCTTTTTCTTCATCATTTTCCAGAGAATAATTGATGTTTCCTAACTTACTTCTCCCAGAGCTTCTATAAGATCACTGGTTATGAATTATCATCACTACATTCAATACTTTTATTTCTGAAGTCAGCAGATACTTTCCATGAGGCTTTATTAGGCATAGTTTCCGATTTTACACGGCCAAGAATAATCCTATAACACTAAATGCTGGAGAGATCTTTACCTGTTCAATCATTGCATGATATATCCTTGGACGTAAAATATGTCACCGATACCGATGATATACCGATAATCTGGCAATATTCCTTGCTGTTAATTACTAAATTTACCCATTGCTGCAATACAAGTATTATATAGCAAACGCATGATTTTGAAGGTATCATCCAGCGTGACCTCTACACACTTCATTGTTGAGTTTTCAGCCATTACTGTAATTTAATAAGTAAAGATACTTAATTCCACTATGATTTTCAATAATTGGCAAATAAATGTGGAAATAGTTACGCTGAGGTTGACCAACTTAAACACAAGCGCTCATAAGCTTCATTCTTTGCTGTTCAGAACAGACATCATTCAGTGCAGGCAAGACAACTTTTCTACATTTAACCAAATACGGCCATGAAACGAAAGAAATGAATTCATGTTCATTCAAAAGAAAGGAGTTCATAAAATTATTGTCTCCGTGTATGGGCAGTTATCTAAGCTGGAAGATGGTAAAAAATCAGGGTAAAGGAGTGAATAAAAAATTCAAAGAGTAGTACATACATAAAAATATGAAGTTCTTCATCCAGCAATTCCCTTTTTTTGGAAAGTTTCCACAATCGTGTTTCCAAACACCACGGACAAACATCTAGGACATTTACTCACCTACAGTGGGTATGATGACTATGAACTTCTTAGCGTTGACTAGTTGTTTCACAAGAGACATTCTGTAAATCAGAGCATCGGCGTCCACGACGAGGTAAGGCGAGAAGAAGGCCCCCCGGCGTCGAACCCGGGTCTCCAGGTCGTTCACCTCGGCGCGCAGCCACAGCTGACCCATGTTCTGCATGAGCTGGTGCTGGCGGCGGGAGTGACCTCCGCTCCCACGGCCGCCGCGGCCCCCGCGACCGCCTTTGTGGTGCCCCCCGCGGTGACCGCCCCCGCCTCCGGCACCGCCTCCTCCGCCACCGCCGACTTCCGCGACGTCCGAAACAGGCTGCAAAGAGGAGGAACGAGCAACATTAAGTTACTTTCAAAGAGATATGTCCCTAGTCATAATGGAGACCATATTCGAAGTCTATATTTTAAAATCAGCGTCGATAAGAGGTATGGAGTATAAATACTGTAATAATATTGGCGCAAAATTGTTAAACATGACCAAAATTCTCAATAATTAAATAAATATATCTACATAAGTCTCTAACTTGACTAATTGTTTCACGCTGTATGGCTAAAAATCCTTCAAAACAGTTGTTTTGCGATTCTTTAAAAATGTCTACGGTGAGTTTTTGAGTAATTTTTAAAAATGGTTGAGAATACACACAGACTACACACCGTTAGTTTTTTGACGAAATCTAGGTGCTGGAAATTCCTAATTTTTTCAAAATTCTACCTCTAGAGCGCACAGCCGTATCCCATGTAAAAGAGCTTGTATTTTCAGGCAAATTACTCGAATTTTATTTTTTTTACTCCCCGACGATTCTGGTGGTCCGTATGCCCCTGAAATCCCGAAAAGCCATAGGCTTGTCTTCAGGTTTTTCAGGGGCCGAACCACCAGAACTTGACAGAATTAGTTCGGCAAGGGGTTAATATTTTAATATAATTGGAAAGATGAGTTTTTTTCTTTAAAAACGTGTTAAATTCATAAAATTCTAGGAGAATAGATATTTCGCAGAAACTAACTTAAGGAGATTCTACGGTGACTAAGTGAGCGAAGAAAATACAGTACAAACTAAATTTCACCTTTTTCATTTTTGTGACGACGACAGTTCTAAAGAATTTCACATAAATTATCGAACCTAAATAGGTCAACAAATCACCCACTGCAATAAACAAGCATTACAAAATTGGAGAGAAATAAATACTTAAACAAAGCCAGAATTTCATTCATTAACTATCGTTGCCAAAGCAGAAAAATACTTACTAAAATGTGACAACATGAAGAAAAAGGGATTATCAATAAATACTTGAGAAATATCATATGCTGGATAGTATGTACCTGCTCTGGGAATCATTGATCGTATGATCATAACGCTAGACAAATGGTCAAAGCAAATCTAAAGAGCTAAGTCTATTTTGGATTAATTAGGTTTTCATTTCGAGTGAAACGCAAGTACTTTTTCAGCAGAGAGAATGACACGCATACACAGACAGCTCGGTCCTTAAGTGAAAATAATCAGAATATTTATCATTTTCCACATGATACTTAAAAACCGATTGGGTTTCACAAAAATAGATTAACGTTGTGAAGAAAATATAATATATCAACGAATATCACTAACGGCCGAGTTACTAGGTGATTATACATTCATTATCATAAGACGATCTGTAAATAACGGACATTTTATGTTTGAATTCCTCCAATCACTTATCGGAATATTCTATGTTTTCCCGCTCATATTTCATCACATAATGTCCTGTATTATCTTCCTTTAAACTCTCCAGACACTACACAACACAATACCTCACTAACTACGCAATACTTCCCCCCTCTCTTCTGTCTCTCTCATTCAAAATCAACCATCCACCATCAATTTTGCTGCCTCCTTCGAATTTCCTAGATCGGCCTCTTCTTCTTTCCCACCGTACCTAACACTTCCTCATTTTTTCCCAGGTAACTTACTCCTTAGATCCTTCTTCAGTGCCACATGCCAAAAGCCTCTAATCTCATGTAACATCGAAATATAAAACTGAAAGTCTACAAAGATCAAACACGACCGGTTTCGAAACTACGCTACATCATTAGATAGGGTCTGAAGATGCAACATAGTCACGAAACCGGTCGTATTTAATAATTGTCGGATTGCAAAGTTATATTTTTCATCGTTACATGATGAAACTATTTCGTATGGTAGACCATGAGAAGGTGTGCTCTACTCTTTATGTTCACCCTCCTTTATCAGCGATCTAATATGAAAATCCTATCAATTCTCAATTTGTTCCCAGCCCACCTTTTCCTCCTCCCCCCATTTTCTCCAACAACATCCAACTCACCATATTTAACACCTCATCGTTTGTCATCCTCTAAAACCCATGCCAAACATTTCCACCCCAATTAAAACCCACTCCCCAACGGTCTTCACTCTATGCCCATCCTCCTTCAGCTCAACAACTCCACCCACGACTCGGTAGTAAAAGAACGAACGATTTATTACACGTCGTCAAGACCGAAGCGACTTAGCATAACCTTCCACGACGCTATGCGGTCGCATCATTAAAGTTTTAATACGCGATTTCGGCGCGTCTCTTACCCGGAAGGTCCCATAAATTGCGGGGGAAGGAACTAAACTCAAAAGCCTCTACCCGGAATCTCATTCCCATTGCATCGAAACAAGGATTCTCTCGGAGCTGAATGAGCAAGCGACGAGGGAGGGGGAAGGCAATTCGGTTGGGAGGAAGTGAAGAGAGGAGAGGGGAAGACTGGATGGAGGATGAGGTGGACCGTCAGTGGAAGATGGGGGCCCCCGCAGAAAGGAGGATGGGGGGAATATGGGATTCTGGGGGAGGGCATCCTTAACCCTCCCCCAGTATCCCCCCCACCCACCAGGGTTCATCCGGCGAGACGGGAAGCAGTCATCCCAGATGAGGAGTCTCCCTTGAAGCGTAAAACTCGAAGGTTACGGGATCAGCAAACGGAAGGAGGAGGGCATCAATCCCCAGCCCACACCCTATTGCTCCTCCTACGATGCAGAACTGCCTACGCCCCCCCCCCCCCTAACCATTCTCCCCCCCGTACTCCCTCCTACCCTCAACACCAACAATGTCCCCGCTTTTTAATTCCACGTTTCTAAACCGTGTAACGCCAGTACTGATAACACTGAAAGCGGGGAATCGAACCGGAGCTGAACCGCTGAAAAATAAACAGTTCCGGCGGTTTTATTTGAACCGGTTCAATGACGCGACCACTTCAACGGTTCGGTTTTTGCGGAGCGGAGCTAAGGCCGGAGCGAACTCGGGAGTGTATCCGAAGGCACTCCGTCTCGACCGCCCCAACTCCTCGAATATCTCTCCGGAGAAGTAGAAGTGGAGTGGAACGACGCAATGCCGTTTGATCGTTGAGCTACCTACAAGAATGCCAAGTCCTTATGAGCTGGTTGCAGCAGAAGTCCGTTTCCGCAGTTAGAAATTCCGGGAGATACCAAGAGATTAAGTTATTACGGTTACGGTAAAGATACTTACTACGGTTAAAATTATATTCTCAATAAATGAGCAGCACAATTTCTACAATTTGATCACGATTCGTACTGCTCAACCGAGAGCTACTTCAATCGTGACCAAGTTGTATCAATTACCATCACGTACAAATCGTTTAAATCACTACATGCTGAGATATATTTAGACATATTTTGTGATATTAGTATCAAGTAACATGTCAGTAAAAATCAAAACACCAACGAATGATAAAATTGAGAACATTGAATTTTTTTATTATTTTTCACATGCAAAACTTCTCCATTCGGAAGTCCACTACTGGGATATTCCCTGAGAATTCGGGAGGGATGGTAACATTTGAAACAGACAGACAGCATGGAGCCGAAGTGCTCTTCCAAATTTTAAAGATTGCTCCACTGACCAAGTCCAACCTACGATATCTACTCCAATCTCTTATATGCATATCGGATAGCATTAGACACGTTATGTCTGTTCAATTTTACCATCTGCTTAACCACCCCGACTGGGGTGGCTATTAATAGCATCAAACGCTAAACTTCGAACAGGAGAGCCCAGTCATCATTGAAATCACTCTCCGCACCGAAACGGAGCGACCGAGTAGATCCACATTCGCTCCGGTCGCGGCGCGCGGAGAATAGAGCCTCGGAGAAAATGAAGTCACTTCGGATCCAGGCAGTCCGCTTCAGTTCGATTCCCCGCCTGCAAGTAGCGGGGGACACTGATGGTTTTTTTTATAGGTGGCGGCGCCGACCCAATTGCTTCTTGATCAGATGTCTCACGGTCAAACTTTTTCACAAAATATTGACCAAACGAGTTTGAGTATTGAGTGAAAGGCATAATTTGACAAAAATAATATTTTATTCCAAGCCATCACACAATTACTCAATGAAACCTTAGCAATAAAATTACCTTTTCCTCCAATTCTGCTAGCTACAAGATACCTAAACCTGTTTTGGTAAATTTCGAGTCCCACATTTGACAGAGAGATATCAGCATTGTAGGAATAAAATCGATGGCCAACAAGTTTACTTGGTGAAATTTAGAAAAAGCAATAAAAAATACTTGGTTGATTCCACAATTTATTTTGACTCAACCGGTTTCAACCTTAACATGTCATCATCAGGAGTACTGTCCTTACTCCCGATGATGACCTGTAAAGGTTGAAACCGGTAGTCAAAATAAATTGTGGAATCAACTAACAATAAGTATCTTTTCATTACTAGCTTTATACGAGCCTATAGGGATTCAAAAGAGCAATTATGTTTACACTTAAGTGAGAGATATTGAAAAAAACACGACCATGGATGAAGATAAGTAACAAAAACATGACGTAAAATTTATCAATGTTTCGCTAGGCATTTAATGATCAACACGTGTTTGGTCACATACATAACATAAGGAGTAGAAAAATGATCGAGCACCTTGAACGACACGCAGCCGCAGAAAACAAACGCAATGACAAACATCACTTCGCGGTGGATGATCAACCAATAGGAGCACTATCTAGTACTCGTTGAGACAAGCTCACGGCATGTGTCGAAAATATTGGTGAGCAAAAATAGCTATTCTATATGTCGTATTTAACGATTTCCGTTGGTAAAATCGTAGCGAGAAAGTGACTACTTTCGTCAGACTATCGCTATAAAGCGATGTTGTTATATTTCGCGGAGTTTATGCACTTTGCACGCATTACGGGACACACATTCTCTCGAAAAGGTCCAAACGAGTCAGATAATAGCACCATACACCGAAGCGGACCTTTGGCGCTGACGATGAGATGCGGTAGTGGCGTGCCAAAAATGCGCCACCTCTAACTCGAAGACCCTCAATCCAGCAAAATATTACACTACCTACACTCCACCACGATTATCATCATAAGTTTTCCAAATGGATTAATAGTTCACTGCAGCCCTACAATCCTCCAAATTCTAGTGCTAGCTCTCTCATCCCCAGACAAGCCTTCCCTTCCTACATCCACCTTGATTAGGTCCATGTATCGATCCCCTTCTATGTATAGATCTTCCCCTTGACATGGTCCTTTCCCTTCTATTTCGGCCCTAGTCTATCAGGGACCCTACCCTTGGACTACAATATAGATTATTCTTGTTCATTAAACACATCTCAGCTAAACCTTTAAGTGGGAAACCTGAACTGATTGTAGCAGAGTATTTGTTATTTAAATTTACATGCATATCCATAGATAAACTCCTCTTGGAATACAACCTTAACACGGTGGAAGGCCGACGTGTTGCAATAACCCCAAGAACTGGAGTGGTCAGACCAATAATAATGACTCCTGAAAGGTTGAGGAAGGCACAGTTATCAGTATTTTAAATCTGAAGACTAGTTCACTGCAGTTTTCGATCGGTTACCATCACATGACGACTCTCACAGTAAGAACCGGGACACTGCAAAATCCCAACTTTAGCTGGGACTCGAATCCAGTTTCTCAGCATAGATAGCCATCCAACACAGTAGCCACCGCATAAACCCTACACCATGATACCACAACACATAGTCTGCGTTTAGCTGACTCGAATGATAAATTGCACACGACCATTTCAAATTCTGTAGCGAAATTGAACACTCTAATGACTGGAACCTAAGAGGAATTAGATTACCAGCACGACACAGGCATTAGATTGGTAACAATCGTGACGTAGTTTCAAAAGGCAATACCATCATAAAATTCAACCAACTCCTGACATATATCTGGTAATATGAATCACTCGAACACAGTTAAGCATAACTTCAAATAAATTGCTTTGATTCAACCAAAAAATTCATGGTAAAAACCTAAACACTGTTTAAATATAATATGATGCATTCCCGCACTATACTTCGACTGCTTTGTTGAGTGCTGGATTCGCTCGTCTGAGAAATAAAAAAATTAAACCTACGGGAGAAGAGCAATACTGCAACCCTAGTCCCCAAATATAAATCTCAAGCGATGAATTGCACGGGGAAACGCGAGAGACTACAAAAAGCGATTTGTGTTCACGGTGTCAAATCGAGCGACGACACGCCCAATGCACAGGATTCTGTCGGTACAAAGAAATCGAGGCCCAATCTGAAGAAATCCGCAAAATCGGCCAACATTTTTTTTTTTTCTCCTCCCCAACACGCCGAGATTTTGGATCGTGCCTCACGGAGCTCTGACAACCTGGAACGACTCCAAAACAAACTCAATCTCTGTTTAATGCTTCGGATATTTCCTGCGACATCAGTTAAGCGAGGAAAGTGGGGCAGCATTTTTCCTCTCTTCGCTCAAACATTTTCTAATACCGAGACCGAGCATGGAATCTATAAAAAGCAGAAAGAAAAAAAGTAGTACAAACATCGTACTTCACTAAAGAATTTCATTTTGTTGGAGTGAACGCAAGCAATCCATTTTCATCGAAGAGAGAAAAGGCCACATCTAGCTGCAATATAAAAAATAACGGTTTTACTCGGCACCAGTACCTTCACGAATGAACTTCCATGAAAGCAAATGCACGATTTTAGAGAAAACGACTCGATCACAAGGCAAATCAACTGACTATTTTTAAAAAACTCGAGGCAATATTTTTTCCAGAATTTTAAGAATATTATTTTTAGCCGAGGTTTAGCCGATTGGCGTTCCGGAGTAAAAGAATTTAATTAATTCCACTGAATTAAATTCCATATATTTTATAGCCTTTCAGTAGCGCGTATCCAAAGTTGAGGTGATGTCCTTTCCATTACGCTATGTGAAACATCTTCAAGAGAGGAATCAAAGCTTGAAAGGTAAAGGTGAGAGACATTTCACACCATCAACCAAAACAGCGATTCGGAGAATCTTGTGGAGAATACCATCAATTCCATTTTAGTGTCATTTACTACTGGCAGGGACTAAAGACAGGTGGAAGAAATATTATTTACTTTTATTTATTTATTAATTTATTTATTGTGTTTAAAGTCCACCCGACAAGAAAAAACATAATTACAGGATGGACAAAAACAGTTGCAATTACAATTAATACCAGTCAGGGCTGGCTGAAACTGTACATACACGTAGATACAATCTAACATTAATGAACACATTGTGAGCTTTTTAACAAATTTTCAATTATTTCCTTGCGAAAGCGCTCCTTATCCTTGAACAAATTTAGATTTTTACAGAAGTTATTATAACTTCTACAGATTCTATTGAAGAGTGTATTTTTACAATAGTTACTCTTTACATCCCTTATGTAAAATTACCTTTTTTGCTTCTCATTCTTTTAATATAACTGGTAGTTTCAGGCGTTACTTGGTGGAACTTATTCATTTTTTAAATGAAAAACTTAAACTTTGTGGTTCCACAATGATATCATTGTGGAACCACAAAGTTTAAGTTTTTTAATTCCCTTTGTTTGTTGGAACTATAAAACTTAATTTACCAACTAATTCTACACAGTTACCTTTATAAATAATATCATGCAGGAAAAGTAAATCGGTCATAATTCTTCATTCACTCATTGCTTGAAATTTAAACTCTTCCAACATGGTTTTATATTCTACATAATTTTCAAACATAGGATAAACAATGTGGCGTACGTAATATAATTGTCTCAAAAATCTTTTCTATACTTTCTCAATCATTACATCAGCTTTTTTTTCAAATGCGGGTTCCAAATCACTGAGCAATATTCCAATTTGCTTCTTAAATAAGAAAAATAAAAAAATGTTTAACACTCTCATCAGTGAAATAATTGGAAACACGATACAGAAAACCTAATTATGTATATGTAGCCATGGTATTATATAAACTATGATTATTAAGAGTCATATTTGTGTCAAAATTTACTCCAAGGTCTTTTATTTCAGTTCTTCTTTGTATTTTCTGCTCTTTCATCGCATAATTATACTTAATCGCATTCCTGCTTGTTGACGATACACAGTTGAGAAGTTGTTGAGATGAAGCTACACATACATGATTGTTATTTGGTTATAATTTGCTAAAAAAAGGGCAAGTCCAGAGAAAATGCAGGTGATAATAGAAGACGTCAACGCCATTCGGAAGGGCGCATACCTCATGGATACGAAGTATTAACACAATATTTCAGCTTGGATGGTAAAGAGTTTAACCATCCAAGGTTGAATAACTGGGTGAAATTCCGGGCAATACTCATAGGGGCAACGATATAATCACAATATTCTGTTAATATCAGCATGGAGGGGACTCCTTAAAAACCGAAGCGTAGCCACAAAAATAAAGACCAGGAAATTTCGACGGAGACCGACGTCATGGCGTCTAAAACGATTGAATATAAATACCCCAGAAGCGAAGAAGCCGGCAGGGACGACTGCCAAGGAAAGATGCTCCTAACTTGAAAACTACTCACACACACACACTCACAAACGAAAACCGACAACACAAACACACTCAGAGACCCCGAGGCAGAGCAGGGGGGGGGAGGGCGTAGAGGAGGAGAAAAGAGAACTCATAACAATAATTACTGCCACCTGGTATCAAGTGGTGTAACACGCTCCATTACTCAAAGAGCCACGCGGCAATTAGTAGCTGTGACAGCGCTTATAAAATGAAATGTGGCCTTAAGAGACTCTCGCGGCGACTGGTGAATACACGGCGGGCGGAGGAGAAGGATACTTGGGAGGGGAGGAGGAGGAGAGAAAAGTGGAACAAAGGTGGAAGTTGAAAGGAAAGGACTATTATGAAATCCCACCACGTAGAGGAAGGGAAAGGACTTGGGCGGTCTCGGGATAATTAATGCGTAGACCAAAACCAATTCCTACTGCAGAACATTAAAACCTTCATTCCAAAAACATTTCAAGGTAGTTTAAGCGAGTATATTAAATAAAAGAACTTGTAAAAATTACAGTGAGAAAATGTTATATTTCTAATGATACCAAAATGTCAGAAAATTATCACAATACTTCTTTGAGATATTAGAAAAAGAAGTCGTTTTATTAAACTTCTTAGAAGTTCATCCATATAGTTTTTGCGTGATTATTTCACTACATTTAAGTTTCTTAAAACTGTATAAATTGTAAAATAAAATTCGAATAGGGTCGCCAGAAAGACTAGAGTTCACACAAACTAACTTAAGCTTATGACGAGTACAACAGCCTTCTAAGAGACCAAAACTTTAACCCCCCCGCTGCAGCTACTACGGGTTTTCAGCATCGCGCAGTGCGGAGAATATTTATTAATTTCATCAACCTGAATACAGCCTAGAGGACCATTTTACATCGGGTGTTGCAACAGTAACAAAGGAAAAAAACACACAACCATGTCCTGGGAGGAGAGAAATCCTCCACAGGCCCGCGACTCGAACCCGCGACCTTTGGGTTGGCAGGCGAGGACGTTACCCCGCCGCAATCGAGGCCGACAGTACGCTCCCCCCCTTCTGGCGCAGTCAAGGGAGTAACAGGTAGGGCACCCTTTCTAATCCTGGTCGACCTATTTCCAAGAGCTGACGGACACGGTAATTGTGGAACACTAATTGAGATGCAACAGCTAGGAAGTGATTGATTTTACAATAATAGATGGACAGAAGTATAAGTGCATTTTTCCCTCAGACGCCTCAAAATATGTGTTAGCACATATTCAGCAACTTAAGAGTTAATGATTATCTTCAAGTTAACTCTGCTTCCACCGCATATACTCCTTGAAGAAGAATCTTCGTGCGTCTTCCAGCGAATGAGGGGGTCATTTGCCGTTTCGATGGTTTACTCTGCCACAGACACGTCACTAGCTCATTGACTCACAAGTTGAGGGACCTTTGGACTCACGCAAAAAAAATTAAAAATTATCAAAAGGCACTACACTCAAAATAACAACCTTTTTTAACTCACCCTATACTCCAAATGCATTACCTTATTCATATATCCTCCTCCATCATTCATTTATCCTCCTCCTTCCATAGCCACCCACTATTTTTTATTTCTCAACATGCTTCCTTCCCGATACGACTGAATAAAAAAGTATTCCACTTTTCCAGCTCCTGATACAAATTTGCTTTACACGCTGTCCATAATAAGTCTCAGCAAATCCGATTGGCATTCGGAATCCTACCTCGACGAGTAAATCGGAAGATCATGTGTATTCATAATCAACTTCACGCATATATTCTCCAATTACCTTGCTCCAGTCACCAGCTTCCTCAAAAAACTAGCATTTTCTCCAACGCTATTACACATCTTCCAAAATACTTGATCAATTTCATTTTAAAGCGTTATCACTGAAATAATCAGAATCCATTTCCACTGAGTGAATTTAAACTACAGCCAAGGATTTATTTCCTTATTATAACATCGCTATTCAAATATTAAAATTCTTCAATCATCTTCGTGTTCCTTTGGTTATCCGTAGTCGCTTACGTTTGCGTTCCCCTCCGATACATTTTGATGAGATAAAAAGAAAACGAGGATCGGAGGTCCAATGAGTTTCGTAATTATATATATATATATATATATATATATATATATATATATATATATATATATATATATATATATATATATATATATATATATTCGTTCACTCACTCACACACACCTTTTAGGCGAATAAATATATAATAATTTGAACAGAAGGTGAAAGAAAGAGATAGGAAACATGTAACTAAAATTGGACGAAGACACTGGTGATATGGAAGATGGTACAGCCGAGAAATCAGAGGGTAAAAATGTGCCGTGACCGGGACTCGAACCCGGAACCTCCCGATTTCGCGCCGAGAGCACTCGGCGCGAAATCGGGAGGTTCCGGGTTCGAGTCCCGGTCACGGCACATTTTTACCCTCTGATTTCTCGGCTGTACCATCTTCCATATCACCAGTGTCTTCGTCCAATTTTAGTTACATGTTTCCTATCTCTTTCTTTCACCTTCTGTTCAAATTATTATATATATATATATATATATATATATATATATATATATATATATTAGGTTCTTCCCGTACTGCTCTGCCATAAAATTATACTCGGGATATCACATGAGCGAGTGTAATTCGCACGGACGCATGCCAACGCACGAAATTATTTTTAATTTAAGGGATTTCAAATTCAATGCCCCTCACTTTCCTACGCCAAGGGTATTCGGGCGCCATATATGGCTTGAGTGGGAGGAGACGGGGTGGGAAGATGTGAAAATGAGGAGACGTGGCTTGAGCAGTTGGAAGCTATTAAAAAAATTAAGCGGAATCCTCTGGATGGTAAAGAGTGCGAGAGAACGGGGTGTGGGGAGCGGATCGGAGGGCGGGGGGCTTACAGGAAGGGGCGATGACGGAGTAGTGAAGGAAGAAGGGTAAAGGAGCGGAAGAGGGCTGGAACTGCTGGCTCACAGAGAGAGATTACAGAGGGGAGAGGGGGTGGAGGATGGTGGGTGTGGAGAAGAGAGAGGGGTGTTTTAAGGGGTTGGGGAGGTGGAAGGAAGCGCTCCCCCACTCGTAAAGGGGTTGTTGGGGGGTAGGAGAGTCAAAAAGGAGTGGGAGGGGACACAGACGAGAGAGCATGGAAAAAAATGCGAAAAAAAACACACTGCCGGGGTTCCGCAAAGGAAAGAATCCACCGTCAACTCTATTTATGACCCTTGAGAGGATCTTCACAAAGCGGCATTACGTCTCTTCCCCGTGCCCCCTCCCTCCCATTCCCAGGGTTGAAAAAAATTGTTTCTCCCCTTTCCAACCCCAAAGACTAACGCCATTCCACCAGCTCCCAAACACCACCAGTTCCACCGCCACTACTCCATCCGCCCTCCATGCCTCTAGCCCCCTACTCTACTGCTTTTCCGAGCAAAAAAAATCTGGGGTGGGGAGCAAAGAATGGATGGGGAAGAGCAAAGAGTGAGAGAGAGAGAGGATAGTGTGTGTTAGTGAGTAAGAGGGAGGGAGGTAGTGATGGAGTGAGGGGGAAAAAGGGGCGAAATTACTTTAATTTTTATCGAGACGCTCTTTTCAATTTCCCTCAATAGCGACGGGGTTGTGGAGGAATGGGGGGAGGACTGGGGAGAAAGGGGATTGAGGGTGTCCACTGCGGAGTTGGGAAGAGGGGTGACGGAAAAGGCTGAGAAAAGAGATAAACCCTGCTCCCACCCCCCAAAAACTCTCCACCCTCACTCGCACTCCTTTCCTCCACTCCCCTCCTCCCCCCTCCCCCAACCACGTCCTACACACCATCCATTAGGAAAACTCAACTCGCTCCACGCACACTCACACAAACATAACACACCAGCAGCAGAAGCAGCAACCCCTTTGAAAGTATTGCGAGAAAAAATCCCCCGGTCCCACTCACCAACCCTGTGGCACACACACGCCCCTTTTTAAAAATAAAAGAAAAAGCACTCATTCCCCTCTCCCCCATCCTTCTCACACACTCCGGCAAGAACACCCCTCACCACTGACTCGTATAAACCCAACCCCATCTCTTTTCCATCTCCACACGCCGCCACACATGTATGAAGAGGGGTGTGGTGGAGGGGGGGCAAAAAAAACGCGAAACCCCGGCGACACTTTCAAAAACTACAGTGGAAGGCTGCCAAAAAGCCGAAAATAAAGGCATGCGGGGATTATGAAAAAGCGGGGAGAGGGAGGGGGTAGTGGAATGAGTGGAAGGAAAGGGTGGGGGCAGAGAGACAGACAGGAGTAGGAGGAAGTAGTATCGGCGACGAGCTGGAAGGGCAAATTATTATTTTTTTACTCATATCTCTGGGGAAGGGTGGAAGATAAAATAAGTCGCCATCTCTTCCACCATCTTCTCTATTCATAAAGGGAAATGCGACTAAAAGGACCCGACTCCGCACAAGCCGGGCCTCTCTCCCCCTCTTATGAATACACTCTCTCACACACACATGCATGACTATGTGCGCATTTGTATCATATAAACCGTAGATGTATACATACCCATGTAAAAATTATCTCAAACGCAAATATTTATTTAAATACAATCCCAGAATTAGCACAGATATTCAACGTGGTGAGGACAATACTCGTAATAAATAAGATAAAAAATATACATGCTTTTAACCCACAATGAACAGCAACCTGAAATGCAATACGTAGGAATATAAATAAAACACGAGCATTCCAGCGCGTCATTGCACTAAATTATTTTCCTTGGTTGGCTATTCAGAAGAATGATACGCAAACCAAGTATGGGTCGTCTTCAAGCTGAGAAGAGTACTTTCCCCTATGTTTTGTTGTTTTTGGACAACCAGGCAGTCCAATGAAATCCCAGATAATTCAATAACAACAAAATTGCATGCACGAAAAATTCATACACCGTGTCCATGGCAATGAATTTGGACAAGCGATGAAATCTTTAACAATTACTAACTGAAATCGTATGTTTCCTAGAATTTCGATTACGGTCAGATAAAATTATAAACTTTTAGCCGTAGTTGGATGTAAACCAGAGCTTTGCACTTATTTGCCTAGCAGCTAGAAAAAAACTGATTAATACTCAATCTTAGGTTAGGCATTATATCTTTGCATAAAAGGGAGTTATAGAGGAAAAACACGTATGCCCATAATATGGAAGAAGATGCCCGTAACACAATTCCCTTTCGAGGTAGGCAAAGTGAAAGATCTTACAATTAGTTTTTGCAGTCAAGTCTAGAAAACTGAATACCATTTAATAATTCCCTCAATAATAATGCCCTATCTTTGCATACGTCTTTCGCTTCTCTTATACTCATGCATTGGCTCATACTCGCTATACTATTCTAAGAACTCCCTATATTAATTCTCTTTAGAGTAACACCCAGCACATTCACCAATGACTTTCGCGGTCTACCTCTTCCTCTCCTCTACCCCTTCACTCCTCTATCATATATCTGCTTCGTTATTCGACTCCCGTCTATTCTCTCAAGAAAAGCATACAATATACAGTGTTATCCATTAATCGTGTCATTTTTTGACCTCTAATTTAAGACGCTCCTGTTAGTGCCACATTGATGAAACCACGCCAGGGTAGAAAAAGGTCGTATGTTTTGTTGATTGTAAGCGAAATTTTACGTACATTTAAATATAAAGTCGAGAACACGCTGCCGGACGACACTTACACACTCAAGAGCTATGTGGGGAAGGTCGATTTACAGCGGACATAACATTGGCTGGGCCAGGAACCGCGAACCCTCACTTTGCATACCTATTCTTATGATATACGAGTGAGAAATGTAGTAAGACCAACGGAATAACTCTACTTTTTCATGATAAGACCTCTTTTTCGGAATCTCTTTTCAAGAGAAGTTTACGCATGTGGTAATCAAATGTAGGATTTGTATAGAGAGTGATTACTATTAACAAACTCATACACGTTTTTACACATATACTAGAGAACTGTCATCTGCCCAGAAATCTTGTAATTATGTGTTTTCCAGTGTTTATAAGGAAATATACAATTTTCTGCCTCCATCTGCAGAATCAAACAATCACTCTGATAACCAGCTTCAAGTCTGCGAAATACTGAGGGTAACATCTTAAATCCAGTTAAATATATCAACTTTTCACCGAAGTTGTGGGACGTACGCGCGGCGTGACGGGCAGGGATGTGTGCCAACCAAGTGTAGAGACCGATGTCCCAACTTTTCTGGTGGGTGTAAATTCGCAGTTCCCAACGCAATCCAGATAATCCTGATATGTTAACTCCCCACGTACTCTGATATACTAATTATGAGTTTTCCATCAAATTCCTACTCCACCGTCTGAAATATCAGTAAATTTATATACTTAAATCGCAAATCGCATTTATGCCACCACGACTTTCCAGCTCCCTTCAGATCTCCCGGACCTGTCACCCGAAAAGCTAGCGAAGCCACTCCTTCGTAGTCTAAAGGAGTTTGCATGGAACCGTGCCTTGGCACATTCACGCCGTCGAAATTTCCAATTTTTCTCCACTCATCGCCGGCGGGATTATATAAAAAAAAGACTCGCGAATAATTAACAAAAAAATCTTCAGCCTGGGAGGGTATGAAGTAGCGGGATGAAGAGGAAATATATATACGTGAGTGCGTGGAACGTGAAAGCAAATGGATGAACGGCGACGTGCGGAGAGAAAGATGGAAAAAAATAAGCATAGGTGGACGGTGAAAAACGTGGTGACGACAGTGTTGGGCAGAAGAGAGTTTACTTACGATTTATTCATTTTTATCGCGAAATATTTTTCTCTCCCTCCCTATACCGCCAGTGCTCGGGACACAGAATGAAAGTCCTTTTATGGCACCGGTGGCGCTGAGAACCCGTCGCGTCGTCTGACTCTTGTTAGTCCCTCGAAACGAGAGAACCGAAAAATATATTTTTTTTAAAGAAATACAAAATTCTGCGCGCGGTTTATGAATCCGAGCTAAATTGCGCCGGGAAGCAAAGGATATTATAAAACCCCGCGCGCGAGAAAAGCTTTTTTTATCCACTTCCTGTTTTTTATAGAAAGGCAAAGGTGGACCACTCTTTAAGGTTTTTCTGCCGACGTGCACACTTCTCGTGACGAAGCCGGGAGTTCCTTTGAAGCAGATGCTGAAGGGTGAATCGAAGCAATGCTCTCCGCCTCTCCTCCAAGACTAATTGCGAGAGGGCACGAGGGATATCAAAAGTGGCTCCGGGTTCATAATTACTCCTCCGACTCCAACCTTCACGATATCCCCGATAGTCACCGTCAGGTAATGGTCTTTTCACAAGGATTTAGTGCCCTAATTATTTCAAATATGTTGAAGGGTATTAATATTATCATCCGTCCTCAATCCGAACATTGGCTTGCCGCAGTTTTCCACTCGATTCTACTCTCAACTAACTGCTGTAATCCTTCATAAGTGTTTACTTCACCGTATCTCATGATTTGCTTGATGGATTCCATCCTTGGTCTTCTTCGAAGGTTTTAACCATTAATTAATTTCTCCTTTGTATTGGTATTTCTCAATTGTTTCGACATTGCTCTCGCGAGGCTGCTGTGTCGCAGAACGTGTCCAATATGTTTGCCACTTCTACTTTGCAAAGTTTTCATTAAACCTCTTTCCTCCCCAACTATTCGTGGGACTTCTTCATTCGAGACTCTCTCGATCCATTTATCTTCATGGAGATAAATAAGGCCACAGAAATTAGGAAAAGGATCCTGAACTGATTACGAGGAAGATTCAGACATAAGTATGACTGCCACACAAGTCACCATCATGGTAGATATTTTACGACCGTAGACTTCAAAATGAAAAGCTTTTTAAATTTGTGGTTCAATAATGATACTGAGCAGTCAGAATGTACCAAGGAGCATAGTGATCCGTCCGTTTGGCGTTTCAGTAGAGGTAGAAAAAAATCACCGATGGCGACATGCGCTAAGCAACAACGAGAAATCATCATCTGGATTTCCGCAGATGTAAAAAGTTACAGATCCTTTAGAACAATAGTTTTTCGAAAAGTTAAAAACTCAATTTCAATTCATTTAATTTTTTCTGAGTAAGCATTCAGCATTGAAAATAATGAAAAATTCAAATTGTCAGAAAAAATGTGACTTCCAGATAAATATTATCTTAACGAGCCTTAGTAGTATTTTCATTAATTTGGCCATATGTGATAGCACGAAGGCCATTGAAAACTAATGAATTCAATCAATCTCAGAACTGGCACACACACTTAATGTGTGCCAGTTCTGAGATTGCTAAGAAAAAGCATTGTGTTTAGAAAATGGAAAATAAATTCTGCGAAAACGGCCAAAAATGCGCAATTCTGAAGGCCGCGAAGCATTTTCTCCAGGAGTTAAACTAAATTCAGAATTTTAAACGAAAATCCTGAAAGCGCTGGCGTAAAGTAACTAGCTATCGAAAAATTAATGCCTCTCGTAGCAATCTATAATTTAACAGTAATAAGATAATATACGTAGGGAGTAAAAAAGCGGGCTGAATAGCATACTGTGCAGAGATTGCTCACTAAAAACTGTTGGCTCCTTAAGCAGTCTGTGTGCAGCTTATTCATTATACTGCAATTTATAGTGGCTTCGAGAAGAAACGTACACAATTTTAAATCAATCCCAAACTTTTCAACCAATGGAAGCCTGAAACACAAATTTATGCCCTTCCTCAAGTCTTTATCTTCTCCTTAACCCCTCTTGCTCGGTCGCATTTAACCCACAAACAACCTATCCCCGCTTCGCAAGGGGAAGATTAGTCTGGGGGGTTGTTTATGCTGGTGGAAAATTTCTCCTCGCATCCAACCCCAGACAGACCCTCTGGCACCTTTTAAAATCAACGCCCCCTCCCCATATATGCCAAGCCGCGAGTTTATGTATTCCGTCCGAGAGCCATGCGTTCACACCAACTTTCGGCGGTTTAAATCCCGACGCCAAGCCGCGTGGATTTTATTTTTCTGTCCGTCCGGGCAAACTGCCACCGTGCTCATCAAAGGGACCGCTGGCGGGAGACATCTATCCGCGCGCCCCGTCTTCAGCAGGAGCCCCGTCTTCCGTCGCACGTCCCACAACAAGCACAATACTTTCGGGAGGAGGAAAATCTATTTTCGAAACCTTGGGAGGAGATGAGGCGAAATTAAACGTCAAAACTCAGTGGTGCGCGTCGCGCTCTGAACACGTAATGCGATTCAAATGGCAACAAGACGGAGGAATATTTTAACAAATTTATTACGCACGCCGAGCCAATTTAGTGACCATAATTTTGTGACCATAATTTTGCTTTATTCATGATGCCCGGGAGGAATGAAAAAATTTGCGTACTGTGACAAAACTAAACGCATTAAATTGCATGGTGCTTTGAAAAGGAAGAAGCATGGATAACTAAAGTGTTGACAACGTGGGTTATGACTCCGACTGTATTCCAAGTACACACAAAGTGAAAATAGCCAGTGAGCAATTTCCGAACAGAGAAGATGCTAATGGACTTTTTCTACGCCAAGTGAGGAAGAGAGTAATCAATAAAAGTATGATAAAGGGATCCATGTTAACTCAAAATTCAATGAATCAAGCTA
Source organism: Pyrrhosoma nymphula (assembly GCA_963573305.1). NCBI lineage: Eukaryota > Metazoa > Arthropoda > Insecta > Odonata > Coenagrionidae > Pyrrhosoma > Pyrrhosoma nymphula. The sequence goes on from OY754337.1 coordinate 16,472,396, forward strand.
ATTAGTATAAACTTTTTTGCAGTGCAAATTGAGGAGAAACAATATTTTTAAGCTCTTTCACCGATAAATCAGGAAAAAATTAACAAGGTAATTGTTTTAGCGCGAACAATCCATGGGGAAAATCTGAGCGATACACAATATACACATTTAAATGACCCTTGAATATTAATAAGCAAGTAATGAACCGTAATGTATATTGAAAAGGAATAAAATAAAAAATAATGGTGCCCACTTTCCAAACAGGGGTATTATAAAATAAATCCCCAAAGTAGTAATATTCACGAAATGTATAGTCATACACTGAAAGCAATAACAACGAAAAAATGAAAAATATAGGAATAAAAAAGTGAACGATAGCGCGAAAAAATCAAATTTTAAAACCACAAAAACGGGCCATGTCCATGCAAATCTGGACAAAACCTCGTAAATTGAAATACAAAGTGAAACGTAGCTGTTATTATGTTTACGAGAGGCAAATGGTAGAATATCAGAGGCAATATATTACATGATACAAACCACAATAATATTTCTTATTTGGCGTACGCGATATTTTCTACACATTTAATGTATTTCATCACACAATAAACCTTGAATCTTGATACTTTTTGCCCACTATTGTTTAAAGTTACTATGTTTAAAAGTTTTTCCTAATTGCTAATGTTTTCATGCATGTCTATTAGCACCATCTACTTCTCGTAAAAAGATGTAATATTCAAAATTTTTAAATGCTTCAGCGTAAAAGGAATTGTTAAAATAAATATATGTATTTTTGAGATAATAACACTAAAATCCTCACTTTTCGTTATGATATCAGGAGGACACATTTTAAAGTGAGTAACCAACAGGAATTATTTTTCTTAAATACTTTTCATGCAATTACAAAAATTTAATTTTTTAAACCTGTTTTGCATTAACGAATATGTCGCAACAGCAGTAGCAACAGCATTCATTCCGCAATTACGGGACCAGAGAACTGAAGAGGCGCTGCATGAGATGCAGTATCATGTTCTTCTTAAATGCAAAATGAGTTACACAGAGTTGCAAAATGCCATCTTTTAAAAATCAACATTTTACATTTGAACTAGTTGAGGGGCCCTGCTTCGCACGTATTGCAGCGATTATGTACCAGGCTAATTTTGAGCATTTTACTGGCTAAAAAAGGTTCATACGTTACATGAATTTGTAGTTCAAAGAACTGCGGAACTGGCCGCGCAGTAACTTTAACGGAGTCATCCGCTGATGGTCACACAATTGTGTGAAATTATAGGTTTGTAAATTTTCACATAATTGTATGAATTTGTAGGTTTAGTTTCGAGAATATTTTCAATGAATATTCATTTCTCATTTCCTCATTTGAATGAGCATTTTCTATAGATATTTCAGAAGATTTAAAAAAAACAAATGGTACAAAAATCACCTATTTTGTAAGATTATTACAGTATGGGACCAGAAATAATGCTAAATAATATTGATGACAAGATGATGATGAATCCTATATCATGAATGCAAGTATTTTAAACAAGCAAGAAACCAACCCCTGCACTGATTGCAATGCTTTCCTTGTAGGAGTAAAATCTAGGGGCTTTTGGGGCCCTGAAGATATTTAAATATTGCCTATTAATCCCAGTAGACTCAATTACCCACAGGCAAACTTCCAAAGTAATCAGTTCGGCCATTTTTGCGTGATTGAATAACAGACACACACAGAAACTACCACATTATATATAAGAATGACAGATTAAAGATTGGGAGCATTTCAAGTCTATGGTAAACGTAGATGTGCTACTTGAGTAACTGGATATATCCTCACACGTAATTGTGATCGAAACGCCAATTCGATACTACAAACAAATACATTTGAAAGTTTTTGTTTGTAACCTCATAAGGAAGGAATTGATGGTCCGATTACCATGAAATTAGTGCAAAGTAATGGATAGCAATGGGAAGGGCATAGGATCTGCACGATTCTCCCAGGGTCCCAACGTGGGCCTTCATGTGGTCTTAAAATGTTGCAGAACAAGTATTTAGTACACCATTGGAGCACTGTGCATTCAATCTAGGAAGGGTTAAGAAGATCCTGAATCTCAGATAAAAGTAATTTTTAATTTTTTAATAATTAAACTTTTACATAAACCACTTCTTCATTAAATAACATACACGACCCGGGTTAAAAATTACAATGATATACCACAAAGTAACACTAGAACAAGTTAATTTTGCTAAGATAAAAGGGCGTGGCCCTGATCAGTCACAGCTCTCATGCCCAAATTTGAATTAAACAGTTATTGCATTAAACCACCATGAAACTATCATTGTAACAGTTGATCCAAGCCTTTCGTTTCTCGTTCTGGCCTCCAAACTTCGCCTCCCTCTACACATACCCCTCCTCCGCCGTCACACCGCCCATCAATCCCCTGCCACCCCTTTTCCCACCCCCTGAGCCCAACCCACCCCACGTACCCCCGCTCCTCATCCGACGGCCCCGCATGACCCCCAGAGCCGCCATAACGCGGTCTACTCCTGTTCATAAAATTCAGAGACGGGCGGTCGTCACCTCCAACGGACCATAAAATTGTAGCGCTCCGCCAAAGTCGCTCCCCCACCCCACTCTTCCCCCTCTTTCCCTTATCTGCTCGCTTATATGCACCACCCACCCCCGTTTCAACCCTTCCCTGCCCTCACTCCGCCTTCTCCGGAGGTCACGCCTTCCGACACCACCCTCACCCCAATCCACTTTTCCACCCCGACACCCTCTCCTCCGTCATCCCTAGGGAATATTTGAGAGCTGGAAAGGGGGCGGGAGAGTAAAGGGAAGAAGGGAGTGGGGGGTGAAGGGAAGGGTTTTTTTTCGAGTACGGCGTAAAAATGGGAGGAGAGCGGTTAAAAGGTCGTGCCCGCGGGGTGATGATAAAAAAATATATAAAGGGAACGTGAAAATATTTTTTAAGGGTCTATGTGCGTGAGTGTTTAGGGCGTGGGGGTTGAAAAATTAAGGAGCTGCGGAGGCTTTGGGTGTGCATGCAAAATGCAGGATAGTGCGAACAGCGTTCGGGAGCAGTTTTTTTAGCGTATTCACGGGTCCTAAGAAAATAAGAATACGCAAATGCATGCTCATCTGCTTTAAACCTTTTTCCCGCATCCATATCCCTCTTTCCTCCAGCTTCCGGTTTTTCAAATCCTATCTCGGAGACGATTTCCCGGAGAAGCTCGTCTTCCATAGCCAATAGGCGTACTTTCGCCTATGCCGTGCACCTTGAGAGTACTTTCGTACATTCATACGAGTTTCTTATAAAAAGGCAGTCGGTGATTCACTCTCTTATTCCCGTTGCCCTCCAAGAATAGGCACCGTTTATATACTACAAAAAGGACAGAGATCCGAGGACCATTCGTCAATAGTGGAAGGAGATAGTTCGAAGTGATGGTATTGCATTTATATGGTGCGTTGGTGATTATTATTAGTTTTTGCATACCTCATACACCTAACATTCCATCATCAATACCACTCAACAAGTTAAGAAGGTTTTGATGGACCTTTTCAACTCAGCTAATCCATTCTCAAATGTCTCTTTCTCTATTTCTCTCTCCACCTATACTTCTCAGCATTTTACTATAAATTACGACATACTCTCTAGCATTTTCTAATATGCCGCTGTCTTTTCAGCCCCGTTTACTTAACCCTAAACATACAACTGCTACCGTGAAGATTAAAGTTAACATATAATTATTTAAGATTAAAAAGGCCAGTACAGGAAAATGAACTTGATTGCGGTTGATTCCAGAGCGGTTGTCAACTAAGATATGTCTTGGGCCCCACCGAGACGTTCAGCCTCTCTCTTAAAAACGAGTAGATATTTATTACTTCTTGGATTTCCCCTTGCACGTTCTTTTCGGAGAAGAGAAATGTTTTCCTCCTGCCCTTACGGATTTCGCACGTGAAATGTTTTCGACGATAAGGTCGACTTTGAGTTTGGTAAGCATGTTAAGCTGATATTAAACATGGATCAGTCGAATAATCAAGCCTCAAACAGTGAATAGCATGCCCTGGAGACGATGGGAAAGTCTTCCATCGAAATGTCGGGAAACACGAATAATATTCTTAACACGGTTAGGAGTCAGAGAAGAGTACTATACGACGAAAGCTAGTCCATAAAGTGTCAAATCGTCAAATTTTAGGCCACACCAGAGAATTACAGTCCCAGCCGTAAATAATTAAATGCATTCAAAAATTGACAACCGGCCGAGTAAAAATACATTCTCATCGCACAGCTTTCCTTTTTGCAATTCCTTCCTTAGATGATACAGCGAACAAGACGTGGTATTACCTTTACTAGTACACCGCAAGTGCAATTTACCTATTGCGAAGATTCCTCTGAGGAAATTCATCTACCTAGACAGGGACTCGAACCCGGAATCCCAGCAATCGCGCCAAGTGCTTCGTACAAAGAGGAAAAAGACACCACGGGAGTTTAAAATGGTAAAGCAGTCGGTGCAATAACGAGTGTCCGGGTTCGAGTCCCGGCCAAAGCGGATGAATTTCCTTTTGCTAAATTTTCTTATCATTTCATTTATTTACGTAATGAAATCAATAAATCCACTAGCCATCAAAAACACAATCATTTACTACGGATGGAAGTGACACAAAGTGGGTGTTAATTAAAAACAGCGTTTAAAAAGTAAAATAGTCGGTGGGGGAGGAGAAAGAAGAGCCATCTTTTAACTTAATTACCGTCCGTGTCTGATCACTTCTCTCTCTATCCACAGAACGAAATTTTATTCCCGCCCAAATCCCCCCCCTCCCCCAAACCCTCCTGACTTTAAAGCCGCACCTTTTTTACTGACGTCTCTCCTCTTCCTTCCAAGCAGTCAACTCCCCTTTCCTCCCCCAGATCACCCTCCTGGGCCGCTAACAACCTGTTACCGCCCAAGGGACTGGAGAGAAGACATTGGCGAGGAACAGGAGGAGGAAACAGAGGGGGGGTTAAAGGGGACAGGGATATACACAGGGTGTGGGGGCCACAAAAACGTTATAGGCAGAGAGAGAGAACGAGAGACTGGCGAAACTGCTTCTCCTCTCCTCCCGTGAACGATAACCCGGGCACTCACTCGATTACCATCTCATTTCCATGGTGACGAGAGCACTGCATTCGCTCAAGCAGAAGGTAAGGGATAAGGAAATGACTCGAGGAGCTCGGAATGGGAGTCGGTTGAAGGGGTTTGTAGCAGGGAAGGGGGCGCAGAGAAGGGCATGGGGGGGGGACTCCAGGAGGGATATCCTTGAGGAGGAAGGAGTAGCAGTAAGGAGGGGGAACCCACCAACGCCACTCCCCTACAAACCCCTTTCCTCCCTCCGGCATTGTTCCAAAATCCTTAAGCGATACCCTCCATCAACCTCGCTTACCAAATGGGAATGCATTAATTCCTCCTCGGGTCGGGAAGGGATTCTTATTTTTTTATTCCTTCTCCCTCTTCCAAGAGGGAAGGAGCAGTTAATTCACTTCTTCCCCTGGGCTCCCTTTCTCGTAGGGCTTATGAAAACTTGAGCAAGCGAGGAATGTGGAGTTTGAGAGGGGGGGGAGTCCTCAATCAAGGCCGCGATAAACTGGAGAAATGATTCATGGGAAGAATGCAAGGGATGGATGGTGGAAGGGAGAAGAAATCAATCCGGAGCAGAGCAGGGCTCCGGGAGGAGAGAAGGCACTGAAGGGGGTGGGGGCGCTGGGGTCGAAGGTTTTAAAGTTAAAACTAATTGAAAAGGGAATTGGATGAAAAATATATTGAACGTTGAAAAGGCCGAGAAAAGCTTTCAAAAAGCAGAAGACCAGACATAAAAAAGGCATATACTGATTAATAGTAATAGATTTTTCGGGTACGTCGACATCAGGGTAATATTGCACCGCGTAATTAGTGGGCATTTTCAGTTCAACTGATGTCAGAGGAGTGTTTACGTACTTTGGCGGCTGAGTTAACTTTCTCCTTTCACAAAATCAGATGAATCCGGTTCCCGATAAAACGCGGCTACGGGCCTCGTTAATATCGCCCAGAAAAATCTCTACATTTCCACAGATTTCTAGCCTCTAACATGTTTCCCGGCATTATTCACATTAAATTAGGAGATGATGGACAGTAAAAGGTAAACACAAGTATGGCAGCAAGGTACTAATTCGTTCCTCTGTAATGACAAAGGAGTGCCTTCCAATTCTGAGTCACAGCATGGCGACTTCCTCACTCGTATTAATCCAAATGGAAGAGTTACATTCTCTTGCCACATTTCTAATGCCGCGCAGCTGGTTGCCTGTAACATTTGGGATTCCGCTTTAACGTTCAATTACTTTTCAAATTAATCGATTGTGGCGATACTTAGTGGAAATTGAAGATAGAAATCATTGTCACAAAAACACGGTACAAAATCCACTAGTTATTTTATTACGGTCAACCGGTTTCGACGACTAAAGCGTCATTTTCAAGACAAAACAGTTTTGTCTTGTAAATGACGCTTTAGTCGTCGAAACCGGTCGACAGCAATAAAATAATTAGTGGAATTTTGTACCGTGTTTTTGTGACAATGATTTCAATTACTTTCTTCAGAACTCCATGATCAACACTTGTGTTCTTTTCCGGAGATGACGTCAAATAAGCTACTGACTTATACTATGGTAGATATCGACTACAGCTGTAATAAACTTCGTAAATTAAGACGCAATCATCCAGACGTTGTAGGGAGAAAAGCTTTCGCAAATGAGGCATTCATTAACAAGCGAGCTCACGGCAGAATATCAGGGTTAACTGTCAGCAAAAATAAGTGAAGACTCTTGATAAGGCTTGATAACTAAGTGGAACCCTGAGAAGAAGGATGAGAATGAGACAAGTAGGCGTTCGAGATGTGGGTGTGGAGAATGTACGATGGACCGAAAGGGATAGAAGCAAAAGAATGGTAGAGATGGCGGGAAAGGAAAGGAGGTTACTCGAGGAAATGAAGATACGAAGATTCAGTAATAATGGGGGCTTTGAAGGTCTTTACGGAAGCTAGAATGCTGGGACACGTGTGAAGAGGTAGGAGAGGGATAAATATTTGGGATGCAATGAGACGAGGCAGTGAGTATGGCAAAATGTAGAGAAAGATCGATGAAGGAAAAGTGTCTGAAAAGGGTAAAAGGTGAATAACTATGATCTATCAAAACCTATCCTGACAGCAAATAATACACTTAGGAAGCAATGAAAAGAATAAAGATACTCCGAGCATTAGCAAAATGAAAATACAACCTGGACCGAGTAACATGATATTAAGCTGCCGGTATCAACGCAATAAGGAGCCCAGTCTCGAAAAGTGATTCGAAAAAATTTAGTCTCTAAGTGAAGTGTAGGTACGAAGATTATCCATCATTAAGATTTGGTTGAAAAAAAGAACAGAGAAAATGAACTGTGGATAAATGAAAGGGAAAAGCAAAAGCAATTAGCAAAAGTAAGTGATAAGCATCGGGTTGGTAAAAGGCATCAGCTGAAGAGGTAGAAAGATCAGGTAAAAAAATCCTATTTCGAAGATCAGCTTTATACCCATTCCGTCGGGCAATCATAACTGTCTGAAGCTGTATTTTTTAAACCTAGATTTTAATAAATTAATTACCAGCTTCCACCCCATATCGGATGTAACAAAGATAGGTAGCAACTTTTTGGAGTGGATTGGATCAACCAACCTTTTACGCGACTCTGAAGGTGCTACGTGAATGTAGGCGTGCATCTTAGGCTGCAAGAATGAGTGATACCATTTGTAGTCCTAAAAATACCACAATGCTAGAGGAAATTTACTGAAAAAGCATTACTAGTTGAAAATATTTGAGATAACAGTGCCCCTTGATCCTCAATCAACCAATCATATACTGGAACAACAAACAGATTTTTATGAGCTCGTGCCGGCACCTACCAACCATCGTTGAAGTAAAATATTCGAAACCCATAAAACAGCACGACCAACAGCACTGCCGAGGAACCCGGCGGAAATCAAAACCTCCAGAAAACCCGTAGCTCCCTCTTTCGCCCCCAACTCCAAACATTCCACCCCTTTCGTCATCCTCCTTTCTCCCCGCTCTCCCTCGCCAAACAAATAAAAAACAGAAGAAGACAGTAATCCGCATATTTTCAGGCACCATCCCTCTTTGAAGCAAAAGGATGGGAGAGAGTACGTGGGCGGAGAAGTGTGAAAAATCCGAAAGGCAAACACTAGACGGGATTTCTCAGGCGACGCGGCGTCAAGTGAAGGGAAGGAAAGAGAGAGAGGGATGATGGGAAAGGGGAGGGAGGGGGGAAGGGTGGGGAAGGGGAGGGAGGAGGAGGAAGAGGCGCGGTAATCCGACGATAGATCGGCAATGAGCTCGGACGCCAACGGAGCGTAAACATTTCGACGAGGGAGGAAAAAGAGACGAAAGAGAGGCTGCGGATGAAAAGGAGGAGGAGATGGATGAGGAGGAAGATAGATGCGACGGAGAAAGGGCAGGAAAATCGATAGGATGAGGAAAGTAGCCGTGAAGAATTTATTGCACACTTTTAAACTTGTGCAAAAATACCACAAGAAGTGTAGACGTTAGAGCTTCCAAATCACATTTCGCGACAATTAAGAAAATTTAGTGAAAATATAAAGGAATTTTTGAGAAAGCCCATCCCTAAAACGATATTAATCGTCCTAATATTGCAGTATGTTTTTATACCTTATGGTGCACGAGTTTTCAAATTGCAGTAGATTTCGGTTGTTAAATGCCCCGACTGCTTATGTTTCTCCCAGCACCTAGCCTAAGACCTTCACACCAAGACAAGTGCAACAGCCGCAATCGAGGTTAATTACGAGATCCTGCAACGTTTGGGTAGCCTAGACGAAGGGTTACCATCCTGGTTGTCGCAGAAATATAATTACCTACCGCAGATTTACAACTACACTATTAATAGGGATGTTTCAAAATTTAAGAGCCAAATTTCCAGACAAGTATAATTTCCTCCCGGACAGTGTAAACTATTAAGTTAAAATTTAAGACGTGTTCGGGAAAGTGAGGAAGGTTGACAGCCCTAGTACTGGTAAGAAACGAGAATCGCCAACAAATAATTGCAATACAGGCACTCAGTGATAGAAATATAACACCTCAACTTTCACGAGGAAATACTAACGTAAAAATGTAAACCGAATCTCGGAGCGAAGGGTTGTCCGTTATGAACACACTTTTAGAAGAGCTTTCTTCCTTCAGTTAAATAAATTCTTCTGCGTCACTCTCCATTAAAACCAACAAAGTCAAACACATCCCCACATACCCAAATTCTCATAGGCATAGCAAAACTTAGAGGCACTCACCAGCGAAGAGTTTTAAGTCAGTGAAGGTGAATCAAGGGTTGATGAGCGAGCAGAGGTGCTGACGGATCGTTACAGGGAACCCTCAACCCTTTTAGTCTCTCCTCACTTGTATGGTTCCCTCTTCCTAATGTCATGACCTTCACGAGCGAGTTCCGACATGTTTTGCTACACCTAAACTATAGCCACCACAACCGATCACATATAATTTCCTCCTAAATGCTAATTAGATGCGTGTATTGCACCACTCACACTGATTTATGCCTCCCACTCATGTACTAAAAAAGAAAATCGATAGAACCATACGGTATGATAGTACAGAATATTAAAGCCATTTGAAATGCGCCATAATGATCGGATAAGCTGAGCAGTTAATCCGCCGAAAACGTTGGTGTTAGTCACTCACTCTAATGGATGTCTCCCACCAGGGGCGGCGTGGGTGCTCAGGGGCCCGAGCCGCTGCACGTCCAGAGGGACCCGGTTTTTGTGACCCCTCCTCCCCCCTTCTAAAAAATGTTTGCGTTAAAAACGCGTTTCAGCTTGTTAAGGGCAAAAGGTTTGTAAATAATATATAAACGACATAAACACTTTCGATGCGATAAACGTCATTTTATTTACGTTAAAATCGGGGCCCGGGCGGGAATCCCCGCCTTCCGCCCTGGCCACGCCGCCCCTGCCTCCCACTCATAGATAAAAAAGAGAATAGATAGAAACATGACGGTACGACAGTACAGGTTATTATTAAAGCCATTCAAAGGCGCCACAATGATTGGATAGGTTGTGCTGTTGACGCGTCGTAAACTTTGGTAATCGTAGCGGAATTGCAGCGCTACCGTAATGATGTATCTAGAAAAATGCAAAGTGGAAACCTATAATATCCAAACATTTACGACCAAATTGCGCGATATAGCCATGTCATGCGGATCTATTTTTCCCCTCAAAATACAAGATTCACCATCGAGCGACAAGACACCATCTCTTCTTCAATCTATGATCTCACTTATGTGCACTCAAGAGACTTTTAATAAATACTGCTGCGGAAGAAAATTTCGTTCCCAGAAGCGAGTGGGGAGCAATGACCGACGTTGCCTTAGGATGAAACAAACCCAGGAGAGAAATTTTCCGAGGAGACGGTTCCCACCCGATCGATCTATACGTTCATCCCTCGAAGCGGATTTGAATGCGCTTATCAAGTTTTGCGAAACGCCAAGCTTTTAGTGTCTCCGGATTCACCCAGCGCACCCAAGGAAAAGACTAGGAAGAATGGAGTAAGGAGAGGGAGAGAGAGAGAGAAGAGTGTGTGGAGAAAAGAGGACGAGGAGAAGAAGAAGGCGAGGCGAGGGAGAAGAAGTCTTCGAAGTGAGCGAGCCAGCCAGCGTCGGCCGATGGAGCGTCGCTTCACGAGTCGTTGATTCCTTCGGGAGTCGGGAGAGCAGAGGGAAGTGGCCAAGGGATAAAGAAAGAGCAAGGGACGGATAAAGGAACGAAAGCCGGTCAGAGGGAGAACAATGGCTTAAAACATTAAACAAGGCGGCACAAAGAAAACTTGAGAGAAATGTAATATGGCCGAGCCAGACATATATTGGGGATTATTTCAGTTTTTTTATTATAAATGAGACTATAGTATGGATTTCCGCGGAGGCTTGAGCAAAAATGTTCCTAGCGACAAGATCAATTGATTGCAACCACTTGTGGTCCGATTTTCACGTAGAAGCAATAACAAAAAAATCATCTCCAGCTACAGAGATATATTTCGTCATATTTAAACCTCATTTTCATCCCACACGTTACACCAAATAAAATAATGGTCCACTGGCACCCTTGCCTACAATTTTTTATTTTTTTTTATTTTTTTTTCAATAACCACCGAAAACAGCACTAATTGGCCTTTACATCGGGGTATAAACTATATTAACAATGGACGAGCACACACAACCATGCAGATTCACAGACCTCCGGGAGATTTCTTTGGCGTTTTTTATGTTAAACTATATTCCAATAAAAATATCTATTAATTAATCTGCAATTCTTCGTCTTCCGATTTTCAAGGTTCAAACTTCCATTGCGCTTCAGTAGACGTGCCTGAAGGGAAAGGGAATAGTGTGATAAACAGGTATGCACATGTTCGAGTGGGTAGGAATCGAACCATGCCAGTAAATACGACACATACTGATGAAAGCTAGAGGAGGTAGTGTAGGTGAATGCAAAAGAGGATAAGGGGCGATGAGCAGTTGGGACTCGATTTAAGTGGATTGAATGATTTCGAAGAGGGAGGAAAAGGATACGCATTTGGAATCTATGAAAGAGATGTAAGAAGTGAGCTAAACTGAAAAGTGAATTCATTAGAAGAGAAAGACTTACGAAGGGAAACTTGTACAGAAGCACTGGCCTATTAAAACCCACTCTGACCCGCAGGACTCGGAATAATAATAAAAATTATCAAGTTAGTATTTTCACGAACTTCCCCGCTTCCATTTCAGCACCTCGCTACCCGTCATCAAGCCACTATCCCCATCCATTCGATTTATTTATTTCTCCCTCTCTCTCCCTCCTATCCTCCCATCTGTTTCCCCACATTCGCATTCTATCACCATTCGTCTTATTCCTCTTTCTTCTCCCCCCCCATCCTCCACCGCGATTTTTCGGAGCGTCAGAAGAGGGGTTAGGAGGACTCCATCCCTTGCACAACCGCCGCTGTCCGTCTCCACATTTCTTTTCCCCTCATCTCCCCACCTCCACCCTTCCAAGCATTTCGCTCCTTCCCACCCCGAAACCCACCCCTAAAACCATTTTTTTCTCGTCCACATCTCTCCAGCAGCAGACGCCGTACGTCCGTCGAACTGTTCCGCTTCCCAACGTCCCTCCCGGAGCATTCAACTCTCAACCCTCGACCGTAACTTCCTCCTTCCAACTCATCTCACCCCCTTTCACTCTGCCGTCGCTTTTTAGGTACAGTATTTCTCTCCGTCTATTATGCCCGCGAAAGTCTCCCAACCTCACCCACCAAAGGGGTGGTGAAATAAATAAACATATATACTCTAGGTGTCCACATACCATCGTGGACACGGGAGGAGCATGTGGAGGAAAGTGAGAGGATGGCGCACAGTACTGCAGACGTTGGAAAGGTTGGCCAAAATATAAAATTCTTTATAAAATTATTCCAAAATACTATATGCTCAAGGGTTTTCGAGGACTCTGATCACGAATCCGAATCAAAGTTTGAAAATATCCACAAAAAAAAAGTTCAACTATTTTATTAATAAATATTTAGAAAAATTCTAATAATTTTCAATAATATATGTCGATATTTCGTAATTTTCTATGCACACTGTTACTTTACTGCGCTTATTTTTCGAGATGTGTGCGAAATATCAGAATGATTGATTGAAAATTAAATGATTTGCAAGCTCCAGAAACCTAGGTTTCTAGAGATTGCATTTCCTCAACCAATCATCCTTTTCCCTCCCATTTACATCGATATTTTTTCATTTCTTCCCTCTCTTAACTCTCTTCCTCCTCCACTCTTGGTTCTTCATCTTCCTCTCACTCACTTTCTCACTTCCCTCTCTCTCACCCACCCAGTGTTCCGTAAACACTTTTTCCCACGGCGATAATTTATTGTAATTGGAACGGGAGTTGAAAAAAACTGAAAGGAATACGCCCGCGTTGTTGTTTTCCCTATTATTTTTTTTTGTTTTTATTCTTCCGAATGAATTAATGCGCCCGGCATAAGTAATTGCTACGAATGAGTATTTGGTTCATTATTGTTTCGGTCATTTATTTAATTGGGAACATTTTGGGGTGGTGGTTTAATGGCGTGAAAATGCGGCATCGTGCGAATGTTTTTGGCGTTTTAGAGTCTCAATTAATTTTATTTCTATTTGATTGCGTCTTAGTGCCCCGAAAGTAATTACTGTGGAGATTTTTTTCGGCTCAATTTTTTTCAACTCATTATTTTCTCCACTGGGAGCAGAAGTTGTTCATTTTGCCTCCGACTACATTTCATAGCTTTGGATTTTTTTTTCCTTTCCTTTTTTGGCGGTCACCTTCTGTCCCAGTGTTTGCGAATGCACAAGACATCCAGTTTACCAATTAGAGGAAGACTTATGGAAATGAATTAAACATTTCTCCTTAAGAACATTAATCATCGCGATATTTCGGACGGTTTCTCAGTCGTATTTTGCACGATAGGAAACCAATACGCTTTTTGACATTTTGAGACATTTTTTTTTGCTATAACGTCTGCACGTATAATTAATATAATGCTGGGATCTCGAAAATAATTCTGAATGGAATCGACAGCTGATATTTCGACAGATGCTACGCCTCGAAATAGAACTCGTCCTCACCACATAATTTATTTCAAGCAAAACGAGCGTTTTAGTTAATTATCATCGTTTTCCAATGGTTTTATTGCCTTTATAGTTAAAAATTTACTATAAATGAAGCAAAGTGTATCACAACATGTTTGCGTTTATTACAATAAAAGTTCTCATTTCCTGAAGGCATTAGTCGACGCCACTTCCTACCTCCCTCCCGATTGTAATAAGGTTCTTGCATTAACTCGACATCTATGACAGCAGCACTGTTTATTTTGTCAAAAAAAGCTGTGAATTAAAATTAAAGAGGCATTATGGTCACACAGGTTTAACGACTGAATTACTTTGTACGTATGACCATTTTTCATTAGGGGTCCTTTTTCGATTTCATTTAAATACGTCTTGCTCTTGTTTTCCATTCGGCTACACAAAAATTTATATCAGCGGAATACTTGCCGAAGATTCTTTGACAACACTCGTTTGCCCAGTATCAAAGGACAGGGAAAATGCACCTCCTTGTAACTGGGACTGGACCTTTGCATTTGACTCAAAGTAGCAATTGCAAGTGGCAGGTTGAAATAGTATTAGGTATACCGTAAATACTTTATTACCAATAAAACCTTAAAAAAATAATTATTATTATAATATTTTATGAAAAACGACGGCAAAAATCACCAAATGCAAATACGTATGGGGCAACAAAATACATTATTCGTTGACGAGTATGTGTGCATAAGATTGTTCCACGGCCAGGCAGAAAGAGGATCAGGTAGATAATGAACTAGCACACGACTCGTGTATTTCTCAAAGACAGTCCAAATGATTGATTGAATCAGTTTGCCTCATTAAAATCTCCTAGCCTGTGCTGAGCTGAAATGTATTCCTTAATTCTTTGCTCCTTTTACGACACACTAAATATTCTGCAATAATAATCCCCCTTGAAACAAATGCCAGGTATGCTTCCAAGAAAATATGGTAACAGTCAACCTGTATATTCTAAAAGAAAGGAAGAATAGGAACAGAGAGGCTAAGGGAAAATTTACACTGGCAAGTTACTTCCTCCAGTTTCTTCTGCAAGACCTTGCGGGGAATTTTATTTAAACAAGAATTTTTCACAATTTAGTAAATACACATTGATTTCAGTTTACATTGGCAACCACACGCTTCTGTAAGAGACTTGCGGAAACTTTTCAAAGTTCTGCAAGCGGACTTGCAGAGCTGTTTACACGTGGAATTTAAGGAAAAATTCGCTAGCTGCAACTAACTTGCGCAATAAACCTGCCATTGTAAACCCACCTTAAATTACTCGTGAAATACTCGAAGAAAAACGATGAATAGATATGAATAAACACAACGAGTAGCGGGGAGTACAAATTACTTTAGAAACAAGATGTTTGAATACATATGAACAATTCCGAGGGATGGCCGGATAACTAGGAAAAATAATACGGTGAGTTATCGGAAGTAACAAGAAGTAATAGAAATGACATGTAATACCAAGTTAATTAAAGGTAGGGACGAAGAGGTGATGTTGCCTTTCTTTAGATTAAGATTACTAATCAATGCTATACATGCCTGCCTATTCTATCTATCCGTTCCTTCCGGAGAGGGCATTGTAAAAGAACCAAGTTTATGGTCAGGAGGAATGGTATCTATCCTCAGAAAATAATTTAAATGCCGACACAACATATTGCCGTGAGCGTAACAGGAAGCGATTTGCTGAACCTCGGGGAGAGCCACTTTATAAAAAAACTACGACACACAATAAGAGGAACTCTGGAGGCAATATCTCAGCCGAGCAAAGGAAGATAAATAAGCACTCGAACTATCCTGAATGTGAGTGAGCACGTCTAAAGCCTGATAAAAAATCGCGGGGGAATAAAAACTAGGGGCAATAGTATATAAAAAAAGGCATATGTACCTTGAAATGAAGGGTAAATGTATTATATAGAAAAGACGACGGATGAGGAATCGTAGAAATCGGAAAACTGAGTAGATTTGAACAAAAACAACGAGCACGTGACTATGAACTTACTCGTAATGAACATTCCTTCCCCTTTAAAAAACAAATAGCTGAAAGCAGCAACCTTGGCGATAAATATACTATACCATACCAAAATTCACATGAAATTTTAATAAGTAGTATTTAGTAAACATTACTTACTACAAGACACTTCGGTCATAAAAAAACATTTTTCAATTATGGAAGGGAAATAAGGGAAAAGTTATGTTAATTAAATACAGAAAAAATAATGAATGATAATTGAAAGCAAATAAAGCACATTACTAGAAAAGCCACAGCATAGGACCAAAATATGCATGGGAATAGATATGTCCGCATTTAACTTAATACAACATTATCTTCTTATGTATAAAAAAGAATGTTTGTTTTGTTCATTCTTTATACCCGCCAATATAATTCATCCGATTGCAATGAAACTTTGGTGAGTTGTTGTGCGCGTGCTCATAAAGGTTTCTGATTTATAAAAATGGCTATTTTTGGGGTTGTTTTTACCCCAATATTGTTAACATTTACTACCATAAGAAAAGCATTGAAATCGGTACGGGTTTTTCTTTAATTGCTTTTTGAATGTACTTGTACTCAAGATATTGGATGGAAATTTGTATTATACAACGCACAAAAGAATGCAGTATTCAATTCTTTCATTTAATTTTTATACGCTTCGTTTTTGTCCAAGTATTGCGTTTTTATCTCTGGAATTACCAATTTTTCTTCCACTTCAACAATACAAATTTTCCTTGGCAACCAGGCGTGAACATCCATTTAATAGCGATTTCATAATTGGCTATTCACTCCTGCAGGATTTAAAGTCCAGGTTCAGTGACTAATTTGATAGTTGTAGCCAAACGAATACAGTTCCCCGTTCGCCTTGCCTTCTACCGTCAACTAGGATCAAGGTCAATCGCTGCAAGTGTGTGGATTACATTTGGAAAATCCATGATTGTCACACGGTCAATTATATGCTACATGCTCACGTGTGGGACAGACCAGTAATACCAAATTCAACACCAGCTAATGAACTCAACGCTTGCCTCAAAGCGTCGAATCTTTGGAGACGTGCAGAAACTCACGTTAACGACCAATATGCGGGTAAATCTGCAGCGCAATGTGTCACCCATATTTTCAAAACAGCTATTGGACATTGGTAATGGAAAATTAGCAGTTGATGCCGACACAAAATATATTTTAATTCCATTGAACTTTTGTGCCATTGTTCCATCGATCGAACAATTGATTGAGAAAGTTTTTCCACAAATTGTCACCAATTACAAAAATCACCAATGGCTTTGCGAACGTGCTATTTTGGCAGAAAAAAACACCGACGTCAATGCAATCAACTAAGCCATCCACGAACAGATTTCGAGCGAGTCTGTCACCTACAAATCGATTGGCAGCGTCATGAATGCGGACGAGATTTTCAATTATCCAATTGAGTTTTTAAATTCGTTGGATTTTTCTCGTGTACCACCGCACAAATTGTCACTCAATCTCGGCCCACCAATAATTCTTTTGCGCAACATTAATGCACCACGAATGTTCAATGGAACCAGGCTCACTGTCAAACCACTGATACCAAACGTCATCGAAGTGACATTTCTGAGTGGCAAGTCAAAAGGAGAAGATGTGCTTATTCCAAGTATTCCCACCATTCCCACCGACATGCCATTTGATTTCAAACGACTACAGTTCCCCGTTCGCTTTGCATTCTCAATTACAATCAACAAGGCACAAAGTCAATCACTTCAAGTGTGTGGATTAAATCATCTGGGAAATCCAGGCTTTTCACACGGTCAATTATATGCTGCATGCTCACGAGTGGGACAGCCGAAAAATGTATCTGTTTTTGCAGAGGGCGGTAGGACCAAATAAATTGTATATCCAAAAGTACTCGAATAAATATTTCAACTCTATATTAATGCACAAAAAATCATTTTCTATCATTTATTTTGAACATGTAAATGTGTCTGCTTTGTATATGTGTGTCTACCAAGAAATAAAAAGAGGCATTGCAACGCATGCCGGGCACAGCTAGTAATCTTCTTATATATAAAAAATAATGTTTGTTTGTCTGTTCGTTTTTTATGCACTCCAATACCATTCATCCGATTGCGATGAAACTTTGGTGAGTTGTTGTGCGCGTGCCCATATAGGTTTCTGAATTATAAAAATGGCAATTTTTGGGGTTGTTTTTACCCCAATATTGTTAATATTTTTACTCCAATAAGAAAAAATTTGAATTCGCTGCAGGTTTTTCTTTAATTGTTTTTTTCAATTACTTGCACTCAAGATATTGGAAGAATATTTGTATCATAGAACGCATAAAAGAATGCAGTATTTAATTCTTTCACTCAATTTTCTTATACGCTTCGTTTTTGTCCAAGTATTGCGTTTTTATCTCAAAATTCACCAATTTTTTTCCTTTTAAACAATAGAAATTCCCTTGGGCAACCAGGCGTGAATAGCCATTTAATAGCGATTAAATGAATGATTAGCTCAGGTTCTGATACTAATTTGATAGTTGTAGTAAAACGACTACAGTTCCTCGGCTGCATTGCCTTCTCAATGGCCATAAACAAGGTAAAAGGTCAATCGCTTCAAGTGAGTGGATTAAATCTGGAAAATTCATGCTTTTCACAATATGCTCACGAGTGGGACAACCGAAAAATTTATTTGTTTTTGCAGAGGGTGGTAAGACCGAAAATAATGTATATCCCAAAGCACTTGAATACATTTTTTCAACTTTAATTTAATACACAAAAAAACATTGTCTTTCATTTATTTTGAACATGTAAATGTGTCCGCTTGGCATACATAATCGCCTACTCAAAAATAAAACGAGGCATTGGAACGCATGCCGGGGAAACTTAGGTAAGTTGTTGTGCGAGCGCCTTCGAAGGTTGTACAATAGGTGGAGGGCGAATAGTTTCGACAAATGAGTGCCGGCATGCGAGCTTCTCAAGCAAGCGAGGAACACAAGCAAGCCAAGAAGCAGATAGTTTAAGAGTTGCTCAATCACGTGCCTCAGAATCGTCTCAGTGAGACATAATTTGTGTTGAAAGTAACGTAATTGATTTGTACGTAGAATAAGATTTGGTTCAGTGGTCTCTTTGTTTGCTTTTGGATTTTAAAAGCTTATCTTAAGATCACTTAAAGAACAAGGTTTTGAATTCTTGCATTCAATTTTTCTTATATGCTTCGCATTTCCCTAAAATTGGATTTTTAAGGTCGAAAATCTAAACATTTTGCACTACTTCAACATTAAAATAGTTTAATTACTTATAAACCGCAGCATAGGCATTATATACAAACTCATGCCATAATTTGTGCGTTATGAATTCCTGTGTATGTACGAAGAATTCATTGAACTATGCTTTTAATTTGTTTAGGGACCGATTTTGAACCCTGCAAAGATTGTGGGCCAAGCCATGAAAATTATGTAAATGAATGGGAACTTCAATATAGAGTATTTAATTTTGCGAATAGACAAAAAAAATCATTGTCCATCATTTATTTTGTACATGTCTGCTTTGTATATAAGTTCTTACTTAGAAATAAAAAGTGGCATTGCAACGCATGCCGGGCCCAGCAAGTAATTAATAAAATATTTGTTACCCAATACGGGTTACAATTACATCCCATTAATAAAATACGCAAGGTAAGTATTAAATGGCTTGACCTCATTCCAGTCAAAACCTCAAAATAGTGAAAAAAGAAAAGCCATAAAATGAACTAACACCTACCAAATACAGAAACAGGAGCAATTTTATAATAGGATTACGAACTGAAATAAGAACTATGCAGCTTCTGTTAATAAGATGAGAAAAAAGTGATGAAGAGCAAAGTGAGAAAGGAAGAAGAATTGAAGAAAATAAAGAAAATCGATGCTTAATATAACCTGACAAACACAATCCAAGAGATGGGAGTAGGTACAACATGGTTGTGAAACAATCAAGAGAAAATATTCAACTAAAGGAAAAAAAATGCAGAGGACTCCAAGAATTGACTCTCAAGAATAATTACAACACACAAAAAATTATTCTTTTGAAAATTTTTATCTTTAGCTACAATACTGAAATCAAAGAATAGGATAGGATTCATTTGAGCAATAAATATTGCGTGCTGCATTATAATAGTTGTTACCAGTCATTTACGGTTATTGTCGTTCAAAGATAGCCGAATAATTCAACGAGAAGTCACTGCAGTGAAATTACATTTGAAGACACACCCTGAGACAATAAAAATTTCGGCATGATAGGTAAATACAGGGAAAAGTAAAATGTAGCAGAGGAATTAATAAGGCATAAAAAAATATCCATAAAGAAATAAATGAGGGGAGGCACAAAAAGGATAAAACACAAAGGTTTCTTACCACAGCCATTTCACTTCACGAAGTAATTCCCTCATATTGCACCTCAACCTGAGCTCCGAAAGATAATTAAAACCATTGAAGAAAAAGCATGCGCGCATTGAGTTAAAACTGCGGCTATTACCGAGGTCTAAAATGAGACTGGTCAAGTCATGCAACCACAGTAACGCCAAATGGAACGAAAACTCTCGCATTCCCTTAAAAAAATCTCCCTCTCTCTCCCGCCATTGGCTCCATTTATCTCGGTCGAGGAATTTCGGGAGCAGCTGCGCCCAATTTGCGGTCCCGCGGCCGGACCCCGGGCCATGAATTAACCCTCCACCCCCCACGTTATCACAATCCGACTCCGCATAATATCAAACATTGCGCAATTTAGGTCGCACAAGGCCGGTAACTAAGTCACTGAAAATTGCCTTAAGCAGGGGAAGATTACACGAGGGGGGACACGAGTAAGGAGAACAATATTTAAAATTTAAAATAGACTAAATCACGGTTTATGAGGCACGTTTCTCCACAACCAAGGAAATAAACTCGGAGAGTATAAATTATTACACTAAAATTTTATCATTAATAAAGATGTAAAATAATCTGAAGTTCTGTACGCACGGCACTAAAGTTCAAATTAAAGATCTGAGTTTTTGGCGCTGTTTGAGCTGTGACTGTGTTTGAGCCTTTTATAAAAGAGCTGAATGGTACTGCAATAATTTCGCATGACCCGATAAAAATTCACACAGCGAAAGGATTTAAGCACTGATTGTCAAAGTTGGGAAACTATTTGCTACAGGAAAAATTATAGAGCAGTAGAAGTAATGAACACAATCGCATACAATTAGCTGACACGGAGATCCTACCGCACGCTGAAATCCATGATGTGAAGATAAAGAAGCTAGCAGCAAAATGGAACATGCTGAGGTGGCAGAAATGGAGAATAAAATGTTTACAATCCACTTACATAAATGTAGTGAGGGAATTAAATTCGGGGTTGCTAGGGAGTGCTTACACTGTACCAAAGTCACGCTAATTTTCATGTAACTCATATTGCAAGTAGGAGTGGTTATAAATAACCGCAGTCATTTAGATCCGTAAAACTGTAAAGAAAAGCAAAATATTTAACTGAAGTAAAAACTCAAGATCACGACATCCATTCGTAATGAAGTGTACAAATTGGCTAGTTTTAAATGACGAGGTCATCGAATAAAAGAACAGTATGCGATGGCGGTTTTTAATTTCAGCAACAAAAAAGGGGCACATAAAATCAACACCCAAGGGGCAAAATTAGGGCAGTCATTGCGCTTTTAAGCGTTAAATTATCATGATGCCTTGAGCGGGCGCGATAAACCACCCGATAGGAAAATACGTCTTGATCAGTCGGCGAATAGAATTAAATTTCTGAATAAGGAGAGAAAAAGTGCCTATTTGAACAAAACCTTAAAGATGTCTATCCCCCAATTTCGAGGATTAACGCCATTCTTTTTTTCGACGCTGCTTGAAGTATTGCACGCCGACGCCCAGAAGCAGTTCCCATGATCTCAGATTATAATTCCTTTGACCAGAGAAACCCCTTTCATGTTTCGCCGAGCGGCAAAGTATCCACGTCGGGGCGCTCTAGACTACCGCGCGGCGCGGACGCAAGATTGGATAGGGCGGGAGGGTGGGGTGAGGGTTTTTATGGGCAGGGTGGGTGGGGGGACGAAAAGGGGGTGGGCGTTGGGGAGGAGGAAGTGGGAGGGCGTGAGAGGAACGGGAAGGGGTGAAGGCTGGGAGTGGAGTAATGAGGGGTAGCGGAGCTTAATGGAGTGGTTCTGGGGGAGATAGTGGCGCCAGAGCGGCGAGGGCATACCGCGGTCAACCAGAGAGGGGGGAGAGGGAGGAGGGGGGAGGAGGGAGTGGAAGGGGGGGGGTGAGAGGGAAACGGAGCAGGAAAATTTAGCAGCAGAGGGCGTGCAAGAGAGAGAGAGAGAGGATAGAGAGAGAGGGAAACAGAGATGGCGAATAGCAGAGTGGAAGTAGAGAAGAGGAGAAGTGGGTGAATTGCGGAAACAGAAACACGGCGAGCAATAATGATGATGCAATAATTTAATGCTGACGATAATACTATTCTAATTTTTTAGGGTAGTTCGATCGATATTTTTATCCAGGCATACTAAAGACCAGAATTGATGTTAATTTTAAAACTTCAGCAGCTTAAGCAGTATTAATTTAATATAATTTTTATGCGGCAAATAATTTGCTTTACACGACTTAAAATGTCAGTCACTAACAAAATGCTAATATTTATTTGAGGCGCTGAAATATATTTTCCACACCGTGCGCTGAAAATTCCTTTACAACCAAAGGTTTTGTTACCAATTTCATAAAGAGTTACAAAAAGCACTGAATTTATTTGAAAATAATTGAGAATACATAAGAACCACACACCATTACATTTCTGATTCAATGTGTCCGTCGGAAAGCCCTAATTTTTCATAATTATGTGTCTCTAGAGTGAATAGCCGAAGCACATACCATGGAAAACTGTTTCTATAACTTTACTACAAATATAATGAAAAGTAATGCGATAAGTGGCTGATATTTTGGAATCACTAAGCGCGCGATCACGGTTCTCCATAACGCGTGCGCTCGCGTTAACGTTATTTTTCATTGCGCACCTGAGGGCGAAAACGTGATATTTATTCTTCAAATTTTTTTCACGAGCTTAAAGTGACTAGTTTTAATTAGTGGGGTGCGTTCTTAGGAGAGTTAATGAGAGCATTTCCCTTCTAGAGCAATTTGCGTTTTAGATAACGACAACGCTAATGAAGTGACCGGGAACCCACCCAGATCTTTTTCTGTAAACTGATGTCAAATTAAATGGATTTTATGAGTAGAAATATCCAGATCAGCTTTCCTCTAATATTTTTAAATATATTTTATAAAATATATGTTAAAATTAATGTAATTAAATATTTTTATAAAACAAAACACATTCATGATATTGGAATGAATGGTGTGAGAGGAAGGTGTATTGCGAGAAATTAAATATGGCGGAAGAAAATCTGAAGAAGAGGAGGCATATTGGGAGGCTTTCGAACAGGAAAATATGCACTGCGAAGTTTGCAGGGATAGGGTAATATGCAAAGAAATACTTAAAACCGCCAGTTTTTATGCCTGATATTCTAGAATATTTTCAACTTGGTAACAAAAGATTATTCCCAGATACCAAGAGGGTTTAATAAAGAGCAGTAGATGTTTATCAAAACATTGACGCAGTGAGTGATACGGATAGCACATGAAAACATTTTCATATATATTTCTGATAAAATTGACAAGTAATAGCTTTTTAAATACGACTGTTTCATTGTATTCATAGTGAAGTGGGAAGAGGTGTAGCAAGAGATTTCCAACTAGACAAGACAGACGTTCGGAGTATTATTACTTCAAGTTTCTCTGTTAAATTCACTCAATTGAAGTTCACTCGTCTCTAACCACTAGCAAGTTACGTGAGTTCATAAAAATGAAAGGAAGAGTACGAAATCTTTTTCGTTGCGTTCACCGAAATTAATCTGCGAGTCCTAGGTCTTCGGCAGGTAACCAGCAGTTAGGAACGAGGCATTCGAAATGCTACTTTCTCAGGATGACGAAATACTGCAAGAAAGAAAATGATGGTGAAGTGAATTCGCTACGGCACTAAAAACGAAAAAATCGAGAAAAAACTACCTAGAGAAATGAGATGCAGAAATGTCTCTCTTATCTCTATATACTTCATCGAGGTTAAACTTAAAAACGACCCAGCCCGGGACCAATTGTTTCAGCTCCCACTGAATTTTGTCAAACAACATCCTACATAAATTTCACTTCTACGCGTACAACGAGATAAGGCCACGAAATACACCTTCATACTCCTTTTTAATTCTTAAAGAGGTAAGTTTGAAGCTAGCGCAGAGACAAACCCCTTAAAAATGCACCACTCTTCGCGGAGCCATCCAGAGGATACTAGCACCGCTGCTTCCTGCTCGCATTTCCACTGACCTCACGGAGATATGATTAGAAAGAGACGAAGAAGCGAAGGGAGAAAAGATGGAGAATTAGAAAAGGAAATGGAGAGAAGGAAGAGGAGAACGAGAAAGACGCAAAGGCGGTATCCTGGCGAAAGATTTAGGAGGGGAATTAAGGGGAGAGGGGGAGATGGAGGTGGGGGGGGGTCAGGGTTCGTATTATACGGAGCGGAGAAGCTGAATGGATGGGCAGCATGGGGTTAAACTACGCTCGGGTGGCACTCTGGCGGTGATGCGGAGAAGTAGCGACAGCGGTTGGGGGAGATGAGAGTAGCTGTTGGGGGATTGGGGAGGGAGGGGTGGAGTGGAGAGAGACGAAGGCGGCTTGGAGCCAAAAAGTCTTGGCCACCGTCCCACAGAAGCCAAAAGGGTGTCGATAACGGAATGCCTTGATCGCATCCGAACGCCGACTGCAAAGGGTTCTTTCGTGGGGGGGTGGGGTGGTAAAGGGGGACTCGGGTGTACGAGTGGGTGGATGGAGTCGTGTAGGGTTTGTGTTTGCCGAGTTATGCCAACCGCGCACGTCCTACCTCGTACCCTTATCAAGAGGATCGCGGTGCGGGGGTCATCAAGGCCCGGTCTCACTCCCTCGTCCGCTCTCCTGATGACCCTTTTGATACCCCTGCTCGTCCACCGCGACACACCCCCCGTCCTTAAGAGCGTCTGAGCGGTTCTTCCGCAAGCGACCAGCGAAGGCCTCCCCAGTAATAAAGACATACACTCACCGGCTGGCAGGCCAGGAGGTGATTCCGATTTTGAAATGGCCTCCTTCTTCCTCTTCTCTCGCGTCTGAATTAGCCCCGGCCCGCTCTTTAGTGGCCACGATGCACAGCGTCCGAATGCATACGCGCTGACCGCCGCAGCCATTTCTGCAAATGGCGCTTTCCCCGACGCGAAGAATTGAGGGCCCCCACAGAGGACACCGGACACAGAGGGTGACGTCGCGGGCAAAAATCGAAACGTGCACGCCAGGGAAACGCAAGTCCAAGTCACCATAATGGGTGATTTAAAGCACGCTTAATTATCACAGAATAAAGCTTCGGTTTACTTGGACTCCATAAAAAAAGACCCTTCAATGGGAACGCCGAAAATAGATAAAACATATTATTCCCTCATTTCTGAGAAAAAAAGTCTCGCAATTAGGGTTTTATAGCTCCACAAACGATCTAAATATAGAACCAGTTCCCGCAATTCGTTCACTGTGAGGCGATTCTGGAGTTTTGAAAACTAATGGAATTTCGTTTTTCTGGGCATAAAAATTTGAGTTTATCAAAATTAATTCGATGATAGTCCATGTCTATAAAACTATGCATTAAATGCTAATCCCGTTGCTACATAAGAGATAAAAGAGAGTTGAAGATTTTTTAAGCAATTTATGCAACGGCCGACTAGATTTGAGATAAAGACTTAAATATTTTGCACATCCCTAGTTTTTGACGCAAGTTGGTTCAAGTTAAGTTTTCTATAAATCGCTAAAGTAATCTATATCCATGAAGGCAGCCGAAAAAAAAACCAAAAAGGATAAAAATAGTGAAGAAGTGATGCACAGCAAATTCAAATTATTTGTACACGAAATATACGTACCTCCATTAAGGAAAAGGCGCTGATTATTAATGATAATCCTATTTTCAATGAATAAGAGCACCTAAGCACAGCTATCAAATTAAGATTGAATATGGATGGAAACCCAGAGGGTTAAAACAAAAAAATATTTGCGCAACTATAGGTCCCAAAAAACATGAGAGTAATGGACACAATTGTGACCGTTTTGAGCCATACGTTCCAAGAAGTCAGTCACAGATACAGAAGGCTATTTACCCGCAGCGCCAGGCGCCAACTCCGGACGTCGACAGAAGCCGTTTCCGCAAAAAGCCAGTCCACAACGTCCCCAAGTCCCCACCCGCCTAATTGCCGCTATAACGCTGCTGGCCGGGACATATTTTTGACGCCGTTCCCGACCCCCCTTTTATCGAGTGCAATTTGCATTTGGTTCGAGTCTCCGAGAGCACGACAAGTCGGGACGCGAGTTCACATTTCATCCCGTTGCTCACGTGATTTATTTTTTGCATTCGCCACCTCTTAACAGGAGTAACGTAAAATAGAGCTACTTCTTGCGCGACCTTATGAGCTAGCTTTGGGCAGAATGCCCTTCATATTTTCAAATCACTATCGTGAAGCACGTCAGAAACGAGGAAATATGAATAGGCGTAAGAAGATTACGCTCTGTGATGTATATGGAGAGTAGCATCAGCACACAATATTTTAGCATGAAGACTAAAAAAGAAGCCGGCCGATATCACTCCTTTCGATGAACCTATGCAACATTTACTTTATATACAAAGCTTTATAAGTTATTTATCCTGAAGATAATTGTTTGTTTTTCTCTTTACTAAGCTATATTTCAAGAACCACCAACGCATCCCCATTTTAATTAGTTACGAATAAAATTACCAATTAACCTGCATTTTAATACCTAACATTTTCCAAATTACTGAGCATAAAATATATTTTTTTAATGCTGCCTAAAGTCAAGAAAAATAATCAAGCAGAAGGATTTAATAGCTAAAGAATCTTAAGCGATAATCAATCGCTCCAATTACGCATACAAATCGTTAATCCATTACCAACAGGAACAAATGTAAAGTTTTGAATTAGACAGCACACAAACGATAGAATAGAACCTTACGCTACGTGGAGAAAATTCACCTCTATGAAAGTAATAGATCCCGCTAATAGCTACAAGGAATTCATTGATATCTAGTCACAAGTAAATCCCGACACATTCGACCACCATCAAGTGTTGATAACTCAAGAGAAAATTTACAAACACAGGGAAGTACTGATTATGGCACCAAAGAATAATGAGTGAATTTCATGCAGACATTTCACTGCTCCATCGTTAATGATACCAATTAGAGTAGCAAACAAATAAAGAAAAACAGAGAAACAAATTATGCATGTACCCTGTAAGATATTCCCTATTTGGATTTTGATTTATTCTGACAATTTAGTTATTTTTCAATGAATATTTATGACTGAGCTATCGGAATATCACGTACGAATAACGGTAATTTACTCTAAAAAACAATACTTTTCCATTCCTAGGCACGTGGTAATAAATGAAAATCAATGGAAAGGGGTTAATAGCACAAATAATGCATAGGATATGGTACCCCAGCCTTCAAATATGCATTCATGAGGCACGAGAAAAATTAATGAGCGAGAAGAAGATGAATTTTATTCATGCCATTAAGCATGGGAAAGAAATACTTACATTAAAAAAAGGGTGAAAAAGAAGGAATGAAAAGAAATATTCATCAAAGTACGCATAATAAAAGTGACTGGTAAAGAAGTATGGTACATCACCTCAAAATTCGTATTTGAGGAGGAAAACCTACTAAACTAAAATTGGAAATAAATAAATGAAATTGATTTCGTGCCTCCGAGCATAAACGGCCAGCAAGATATGAATTTAAAAACAGGATAAGATTGCGCCTTCCAGAAAAGAGTAAATTTACAAAAGGAACGGAATAATTCAGACCGCTTTCTATAAATCAAACAACACGGAAGTTTAAAAGCAGAAAGTGCCATCTCGACTGAGCGAGCTTCAAACAAGCTCCAAATTGCATGACAAGTAACGCTGACCAAACAAGACTCAAGTGGACGGAAAATTGATTCAACATTCCCCAACAGGGTGCGCTGTGTTATCGCAAACATAGAGGCACAAGCAGGCCGCGCGGGCACTTCCCCGTGATTGGCATGGGTGGCATATTTTAGAAGAAGGCCGACGGAAATATAAAATCGAGGAAAAAATAAATAAAACCGGCCCCACAACAGTGCTTTGGCGAACCTTCTGATCCCTGCGTAATTGGTTCACGTCAAAACGCACAGGAGACTCGTCCGTAAACGCCCGGCAGCAAACTTTGTTTAGAGATCTGGTAAATCATAGGTATCTATCCGAACCGAATACCACAATCCCCTCCTGCCCCGCCTCATACGAACCCTCCCCCTCTCTCAACCCCACCGCCCCATTATAACATTCATCATAACGCTCAAGTGAGCACGAACTCTCGATTACATCCGCGTTGTGTTCGATCACACGGAAACGTGACAAATCCATGATCGCGGCGATCGGCGTTATTCAAGAGCATCCCCGCCGAAAACGCCGAGCGACACCCGTTTGTGGGTCGAGTGTGTTCATTCATCAATGTTCATTATCCATCCAGATAATCCTGCCAAAACAGTCATTGAATCACCGCGTGGAAAGAAATCACCACCACCGACACAGCGCATGGATGCACACAAATCGGCGAGGTTTCATATTCGGGCTTTCGACGGGCAGCAGAGATCCGAGCGCTCGGACCCCAAACACAATGGGAATACCATTGGGGAGGGGGAGGGGGAGATAAATTAAAATTAAATCACCATTGCAGTGCATTTACGGGGATGGGAAAATATTTCACCCGCCCCCACGCCAACAAATTAAGCGAGAATAATTTAAAGTCCATACGCAACATGAATAGTCCAAAAGCATCGAAAAAAAAAGAAACAACAATAACAAACTCGGGAATGCAAATTGTCTCATGAATATATTCCATCGGATAAATTTGGACAGCGGCGGATTAACATGCTGAGAATTTGCTAAATTACAGGTCATTCATATTTCACATTTCCCACAGTTCAACGGACCTTTTAAGCGCGCAACATTTATTGAAATAATTGACTATTGTCAATATTATCGATTGCGTGAATGCATTAATGCTTGTGTGGACACGATGCGAAATGATTTAGAAGAAAATGCAAATAAAATTCAAAATATTTGTAACATGGTTATCGCTACTGATCGTTAAAATTGACCACTAGCAATCTCTTTATGCATTATAGTTACACGCACGAAATAAAAGGTATTTTATTTTGTTATTAATCGTTGATGGGTATTTAGGAGAACAATAGAGTTCTGAATGCATGGCATATGTTCTTTCATAAATAGGGTTAAATCTAATGAAGCTTGCATTAAAACAATGACATTTACGGGGTAGACTGGAATTTTACTCAGCAAAGAGTTATTTTTAAATTAATTCAAAACCACGATCGTGCAATGTAATTGAAATATTCGAAAAGGTTAATTACTTTTACAACGCATAATTAGAAGGGAAGGCCGAAGTGAAAGAATAAATATTTGATTTTGTAACCAACTAATAGATATGACGGTGCCGTTTGAGATTAATCTAATGAATAAACTTAGTCGACTGGTCTCAAACACAGGTTATGATAATAAGCACAATCAATTTTACCCTTAAATTGACATCTTAATGCCTAAAAATGAAGCCTTAAATCAATCTTAATCAACTAGACAATATTATGGTAAATAGTCGAAAAAAGAATATAAACCTATCATATCAACATTTTGATGAGGCACGCGGCTAGCATTAATCACCTAAATAGTTAGAAGGTAATCAAGAACTCCAGGGTAAAGCACAATTTGCTATAAGGATGCATGAAAAAATATTATAGATAATTGATAAAAATATCACTCCATATCTTCCTCACATCCTTGCTAATTCAGCACCCGTAAAGAAATAATTCGGAAAGAGGACCATAAATTCTTCCAATGCGACGCAGCGTGGCATGTGTGTCCTCAACAATCAAGCACGTCATTCCATCAACAGTTTAAAATATCCCAGCAAAAAGTGTTACGCGAAAACGTAGTTACGAGTTTATGCGAGCTGAAAAAATGAATTATTAACTTCTATTACAGAACAAAACTGACAACTCTGGGACTATAGGACATAAAGCATTCTTGATACACAAATGTGCATAAGTAAGTCAGAAGATAATGCTGAATAAGATAATTCTATCCACAAAAGAGTTTGCAATACGTGCAGCAACCGAGAACGGTAATATTAAAGGTAAACAAGATCTTAAACAAGGAAACATATTTGAGTATACGGTAGATATAGTGAATCAGGGGAGAGATATAGATCAAAGGAAGAATGAGGGTGGAGGGTCAATGGAGAGCGTGGCGTTGCATTAAAAGGATAAGGTTGGGAAAGGGTCACGCAGGGGAGTCACCGCCATCAACATTAAGCGGTCGAGGGAATTTTCCGGTCGTCAACGACCATCACTGGGGGGGAATGGGGGGGAATAGGGGGGGGGAGTAATAATTGGCAGTGAATGGAAGACGGGTGAAAGGGAAACGTGAGAGCAGCAAAAGATCGCTCATCAGAGACGAAATGCGGAAACTAGGTTTGCCAAACATCTGATTGAACATTTGCAATTACCTTCCGCTTGAAAAATCCAGCATATTTGGAAGAGGATTCCGAAATGATAAAATGGGAATCAAATACTCATCGCTATAACAACACATCTCAGAGATGGCATTCAAGGGATGGTAAGCTCTTATAAACTCGCAGAAAAAAAACAGGAAGAAACATACACCAACATAGACGACTTACCCATTAGGATATTTTACGAATGTACTTTGCAAACGAGTGGGTATGAAAGACAAAACCCTTTCTAGATCGACATTTTTACCGTTGAGAAACGATTCTTCCTTCTTATTAATAAATACTAGAGATAACAAAAAAATTATTACTGTTACGAGTATTTTTTTAAATTTTTTTACAATTTTGATTTTACCGAATTTGGCGCACTGCGTTGTTAAATGAACTGAGATGACCCCAGAGGTATGAGCCGAATTACGTTCACCTGATATTAAAGGTTTATAACCATTTTCCAGAAAACTAATGCGTAACCGTATTCCACTCATAATAATTAATTATAAACCCCTTTGCCGGTCGGTTGGTTATTATGGGAGGCGACAACTGAGGTCATTAGTACCATTGAAAACTGATGGGTAGGTCGATAAGAAACAGATTTTCAAGGTAAGGGAAGAAGGGTGGAGAGAAACCCGGCGTCGGCATTAGCTTGCTCTTAACTTACCACGACCAGGGGATCACCCATCCAATGGACGATCTATTGCACCTGAAGTGCTCTCCACACAGCACCCAATAAGGGATCGGGATTCCAATTAAAAAATATCAGCCACCGCCGGGACTAGAACCCAGGCCCTCTTGCCCAATATTCTTGCGTTTCCTCTCTTCACCCTCCCGCCAATATCCTGACGCGTTCCCCCCCACGGCTGCAAGCGGTCCTACCGCTTGGTTTTAATGGAAAAATGACTTATTTTTGCCCAAATAATGGCCAAATAATGACAAAAAATGACCAAAAATTGACCAAATACAACCAAAACCTTACTGAAACCGGCCAAACATACTTGAGTATATGTTTCCTAGAGTCCTGCATTCTACGCCAACTTACAAACTGGCGGCCAACAGCCCGACTAAGCAATGAAAGTCTGTAAAATTCGCGATTCGAACACATATCTTGTACTCCCGCGTCTTCAATTCGCGCATTGCAAGGGATTTTTAGGGTCCAGTCGGCCGCCAGTTGGGGAGTTGGCAGAGAAAGCAGGGCTCTGATGTTTCCTGGTACATATCGTGCCTTTGAAGAGGGAAAGTAATTGAACGACGTATTAAAAAATGTGTCAAATAAAACTTTATTCACATGAAAGTAAATCAAAATTAAAAAAATCTTACTTTCCAAAAAAAAATAACTTGCACGTACTTCCTAACTAGAAATGTATGGTAACAAAATAGTAAAAATTTTTCTTCGTTGAGTGATAAATAAAATGTGATTACATCAGATACGTTTTCCAGACTAGAAGAACAAAGTCAAGAATACAGAGTCAAAAATAGCGACAAGTCACCCATCATACAATGTTATTATCGCACCATCCAACAAAGGTGACTTCGATTTCGACCTTGACACTAACCCAAAAAAAAAGACAGCAAAGAATCCTTCGCTCGCGCACATAGGACGACCCCGATTTTTTAAGCGGATAATAGTGACAAAAAACCTCGTCCTATTTGCAAGTAAATACAGTATAATAATGACTTTTTAGCATAATAATGACTTTTAATGACCAAGATCAGAAATAATGACCAATAATGGTAATAATGACCGAATTGCAGCCCTGTTCCCCCCCCCCCCCTCATTCCATACTTTCCTTCTTTTCATTTAAACAAGATTTTTCAAAAACCATTCTTGCCGTTTCTTATCGTCAGCATTCTTCGTAATCTCTTATGTATCATACGTCGGGATTACTTACGCAATATGTTCCTTTCCATGTCTTACACATAGAGCAGCTAAAGCTACATCCTGATTTTTATTAATGGGTTTTAGAATTTTTACTATGAGCAATTGGTTGATTTGGAGGTTATCACACCAGTTCATTATTATTAATATCATCCCGATTTCACTCCCTTGCCTCCCACTTCCCAATCAAGTAACACTACCATAGCAGTATGCCTTCCCGAAAAAAGAAAAAATTTTAGGAAAATGAAAAGTTGATCTTCCTCCTTGCGTTTATAACGTGTACGAAAATTTCGCATTCAAAGGACAAAGACGATCACACTCAAGGAAAACATAAAAATGAGAAAATCTCATGTTACAAAACGATTTCATATTCCAGAGTTGATATAATAGATAAAAATAAATGTGTTGACAGATACAACGCAACAAATCGAAGACGAGAAAAGCGAACATAATTGAGCGATGAAATTAGCGCTTGTTTCATAATCCCATCTTGGGAAAACAACTCTTAAGTAAAATACAATATAATTTTTTTGTATAACAATCCAAAATCCTATTCCTTGTGAATTCATCGAAAGTTCAAAAGAACCAGTCAACGTCGACGCAGGGAAGTAAGCCCATTTCCTTCCATCCACTCGTGCCCATACACTCACACACATATACACGAACTCTGGACGGCAAAGAGAGGGAATAACGAATGCCCCCGTACAAGCTCGGAGCCCATAATTCGCAGCGTGACGGGCTGTATGAATTTTGGGAGAACGAGAGAGGCAAGGGGAGAAATAGCACGCCTGCCCTTCCAGGATTTATAGCAAATTGGAGGAGAATAGGTCATCGATGCTGCCGTCGCTCCCGCGTGGATTGGAAGGCTATTCGGGAAGCGGCAGCAGAAGGGAGGACAAGAGTGAGACGGCGGAGAGGAAAGCAGAAAGAGGACGAGACCGACGCAAGCGATTTCTGGCGGAGGCATCGAGGAGTGTTCGCGGGAGGGAAGGGATGAATACACGGCGGGTAAGGACACCACTGGGACTTGATGCCGGTTGCCACGGGGTCATCGACAGGGTATATGTGCGACACACACGAGCAAGTGAAATGCGGGCCCGTCATGAACGCGCTATCAATAATCAAAGGGTGCTAAGTGAGGAAGAGGAGGAAGAAAGGGGAAGATAGCGAACTGTCAGGTAACAATCTGAGGGAGATCAGGCTGAACGTATCAAGCCATGCATTCTAAGAATCGTGTCGGAGTAGGTAAGTGTGCGAATAGCACTTCCACGCCCACGCCACGCCATTGATACACGAAATTTAGAATAAAAATAACAAGAAATGCCTTAGTCACCATTTACAAATAAATAAAGTCTAAGGCAATAAGATGCGTTATTAACTACCCATGAAATATAAACTGAAAAAGGCAACACGAAATTAATCACTTGACTACGTCATACATAATACGAGGACATCTTTGACGATTAGCTCTTTAAGCACAAAGTACACCGATTTAACCGATTGTTTCGTTCTTTTTTCACAACCTCATTCAACAAAACACCCCGATAAAATGGAATATAGGCACTCCTCACCGCATTTCATTTCTTGGGGAACATTTGAATGTCATAGCAATATTTAGTTCGCAGTATGAATAAATTGAATGTCGAGGCAAAGCACATGTTTAATGCATTCTTGTGATTCAATAAGCACCGCAATGCTCCTACGCTACATCTTCCGCTGTAACTTAGTTATATTTCAAATTTATTTTAAGCTTGGGAGAGACATATTTAGGGGTTAATTTTTTATGTATCGGGTGAGACTGTGAGCCTCGTCTTCCTTAGGTCCAAAGCTCTCACAATACTCCATGAAATAACGTGATTAAAGTCAAGGAGCGGAGAAATATCGTCAAATAAAAGAAGTAATTATTATAATTGGTACACTACTAATGAAACTCGGGATTTAAAAGATTACTTCTAAATTCCTTTCCCGTTTTAATAAGTTTTTTCCCAACTATACATCAAGCTTTAACTCTACATACTCTCAACCCCACTAAGTATGTGAATTTTTCCATCCAAAAACCTCTGCCCTTATCCCCTCCTCGCTATTATCAATTAAACGTTCTCTTTTCTTTCGATGTACTAAACGTTATATTGATTTCATTACGTCTCTATACACCTATTATTCATTTTCAAATGCGTTTCAACTTCGACATTTCGCCTCAACCAAACCTATCGTTTCTTTAGTTTCCATCTTTCCCGTCAATCCCGTATTTTCTCAATCGCATACAAAATATAGGAGAGCGAACACTAAAACGGAAAAAACAAATAGCTTAAAAAGATGGCAGTGAGTTAACAGTAATGAAAAAGAAGAACGAAAATGGAAAGGAATGGACTACATAAGTTTCCTTCCACACTTAAAATTTACACCTAAGTAATTCTTTAACTCAGCATACTCATTATTTTTCTTCATCCGACCTAAATACCCTCTTAATTCATTCCAATTACTTCCTCAACCCCGTTTAGTCACATTCTCCCTCTTTCACTGCCCTCAACAGTCTATTGCCTCTTATTCCTCCCTTCATCCACCTCTCATCCTCCAATATTGTATCCAACTTTTACAAATTGCCACGCCTAAATGCTCTCCACATGTCTTCCCTCATTGTACGTTGAATTTTGACTTTGTTTTCTCTTTATTGTACATACGAATAGTCATATATGATGTGTGATAATAAATAACGGGAATTTTAGTTTTTCTTACAGAATGTTTATTTATTAATCAATATCAATTTTGTCCCTTTCAAAGTAATCCCCCTTAGATATAATACATTTGTGCCAGTGGTTTTCCCAATCTTGGAAGCACTTCTGGAACTCACTTTTCGGTATAGAGTTCAGCCCCTTCAGCGATTCTGTTTTTATCTAATCAATGGTGGCAAAACGTCGTGTTTTCATTGTTCTCATCAGCCTGGGGAATAGAAAGAATTCACAGGGGGCCATGTCCGGCGAATACGGTGGCTGAGGAAAAATAACGGGTTGTATTTTTTACCAAAAAATCACGAATAAGCAGTGAGGTGTGAGCGGGAGCATTATCGTGATGCGATATCCAGGAGTTGTTTTGAGCCACAATTCTGGGCGTTTTCGTCGGATTCCTTCACGCAAACGGCGCATAACCTCCAGGTAGTATTCCTTATTGACCGTACGACCATGCGGCAGGAACTCATGATACGAAAAAATCTGGAATTATAAAGCCAGCAAAATATAAAAATTCCCGTTATTCTTGTATCACAACTCGTAAGTGGATAAATAAAACATCAAGAAGAAGCAAGCGAATGAAAAGATACGGCAGATAAAGATGGGCGAGTTGGAAGGTGGACAGGTGAATAAGCGAAGGGGTGTTCAGGAGGAGAGAATCAGCGGTGGGTGGCGTTTGAGCGAGGAGGGGCAGGGGGAGAGACTCGGGGGGCAGAGATACACGAGAGAGAGGGGAGAATCACAGCGTGTCGGCGCAATTACTCGGGATGATGGGCCCACTGGTAATTGTATCACATCGGATCGGGGAGGAGGTCGGCGGGAGGGAGGGGAAGACGGTGGGGGAGCGAACGTGGTAGGATGCCCGGGATGGGGTGGGGTGGGCAACCCCGGACGGGAGAAGGGAAGGGGGCTGGTCGTTGGGGAGAGTGTATCTGTGTCCGCGGGGGAGGGTGAACAAGATAGAGAGGGTGCGAGAGGAGGGTGGTTGAAACGCGGGGAGTGGGTAAGGGGTTGAGTGGAAGAGAAGGAGTAATGCGGTCACTTGAATCGAAAGCCGTGAATCGCTTTTGGTTAGGTGCGGGAGTCCACGTGTGCAGAGCGCGGGTCCCCGTCGAGTATGGGTGTGCGAGGGCTTTTATGTGGAGTAGGAGTGAAATGGAGAGGTGAGCACCGTTAATGGGGGAGAATATTGGAAAAGGCAAGGGAACGGGAGAGGAAGAGGTAGAAAGAGATGGAGAGAAGAGGAAAGAGTGTAAGCGTAATGGGAGGGTGATGGGAAAAGCGATGCTGTGGACGTATATCCTCGACCGGCACCAAACGCAAACATTTCACGCAAAACCGAAGGTAGCGGATTTCAAAATTTTCCGCGTTTGTTTCCCCGAAGCATTCCAAAAAACATTGAAAAATACTCCTGGAAACTCTCCGGCCTACATCAGATTCTCCGATGAGCTATGATGAGACGAGATGGCTTTAATTATTTGCAAAAGCGAAACGTGATGATGATTATGGGGAGGAGGGCTTCCAAAATTATTGCATTGTGTGTGCTTTACGCGCGCGATTTCCACGCGGGCGACGCCCCGGGACGAGCCCGTTTATTTTCTTTTCGTCGCCGTCCATTAATTTTTGCATCTGCACACGACGAGTCCTCGACACACGTCGCCAAATGTTTTTCGATGCCCGTAGTTTCGCGATGGGACTGCTGTTTACCATTTACGAACGTAGCCGTCCCCGTAAGATAAATAATAAACATTCGCGGGCCATAAATACGCTACGGCGCCACTCGCGCCGCTCTCCGGAAAACACTAATTGCGAATTGATTGTGAAAATTGGAAAAGAAACGCGAGTGAGCGTAGGGACAAACGCTTCGAAGAACTCTCCCAAGAGGTCGGGGGAAAAGGGCAGGGGGTGAGCGAAAAATACTATGGACGATGAAGGGATGGAAAATATTTGAAAGCACGGGATATAAAAGCATTGACCGATCGAATCGAAAATTTTCGAGTTGACGAGTCCCAGTCAACTGCCACGATAAACATTCATTCGGTCGAAGAAGTCGTTGCGGTGCATCTCTTCACGGCCAATATAAAATTGTCGTCCGGGCATGAAACATTTATGACGGCATGAGGAAAATTAAAATTTGGAGAAATAATCGTAATTCTCAACACTTGCTGCACTGAACTCATTGCAAATTAGCAATAAAAATGGTTACTTTTTAATCATAAAACCTCGTTAAATAAATATTGCACACAACGTGCAATTGGGTCCATTGCTATTGCCAACACTGTAATAACGAAAGGTACACTAAAAACTCATAATTTAACGGCCGAGTGATAAAATATCGAGACTAAATATCAATAAGGAGGAGGTGACGGAGTTCGAAATTACACAAAACGCGATTTTTTTACGATATCACGACTTTTTTGGTGTAGTTCTTTGTTCGTGGGATTCAACTCATATTAATCTAGACTTCAAATAACAACAATCAGAATGAAACCAATGATGAATTAATATTTTAAGGCGAAAGATTGGTCGCTCTTCGTATAGGACTAACTCAGGAGGCTTACAAGAGTTATAAAAAGCATGAAGTAGGGATTAAACTGCAATATGGTAGAGGGATTCCGATGAAGCGATTCATATATTGCGGTGAACGGCCACGATGGCGTAAAAAAAACTTAACGAGGACATTTTCATGGTATTTCCTGGTGCCCCATCGAGGGAATAAAACGCGATTTAAGACAACGTCGGGCAATTCACGAGGCTGAAATTCTGTACCGCGTGACCCCGCTCGTAGACGGACGTAATGCTGGGAGATAAATAGCAGTCATTTAGAGAACAACTTGATTGAAATCATTCGCCCGATCCAAACCTGCGACAGTAAACATCGTAAGATTCTTCTCTTTCATCGTAAGACTGGGGATACGAAATTGGCAAGGATAAACTTTTGGAGAAACCGATTTCATAGAGTAATGCGAGGAATTTTAATGATTAAATCTCCAAAGAGAAAATAAGATGGATATGAAGGAGCAGCACTTAAAAAACACAGTGACACAGGAGTGTGCTTCTCCTGGGTTCGTTTTCAGCTATTCGATAAAAATATAAAAATGTACATACCAGTTTCTCCACAGTATATTGCAGGGCTTTGATCTTACCTCAGGAGATTTTCAAGAATGAAAATATACAAGTTAGGAGAAATTATCTTCATACACCAAATGTCGAGTATTAATATGGCTTGTTTACTGAACTACATTAATTTTTTTAAACATTTTTTCCTTTTGTCACTGCTTCTTATAAAAAATCTGGAAGCCTTACCAACGACATGTAGCGGAGGAGGAGATAAATATGTAGATATATACTGAAATATCGCCGCAGTGAATGTAGGATAAGCGGAAAGGACCTAGTTTGAAAGAGATTCCCCTAGAGCGAAATTTTTACTATGTCACGGCAGTTTGAAATAAATTTGTATAAACCGAAGAAATTCTCTAAATAAAGCCACCGGTGGAATACAAAAGAGGCAGACTTTAACCGCTCATGGTTCCAGGGCTTAAGTCACAGTGCAAAAAATGAAATACGCTAATATAATTCCAAAGCTGAAAGGAGCATTTCCGCAAAAATATTGCTTTTGTATCCGGAATTTCAAGAATTGGGAAAACTAGCGATAGGCACTACTTTCAGAATTGATGATCTTACAGTAGCACCAAGTATAGCACCAGTTCCACCAAGCTGTGTAAAGGTCTATTTTGAAGAACATTGCAGTTCCATAATGTCAGATTTCTTATGGCACTACGGTTACCATAGCTTTATAGAAACCCGATTCCGAGCATCATATTCTCAAAGGAATTGGTTTCCCATCAAAGCCTTGCACGCCAGGAATTCGAATGAAAAAGCTTTTGTGAATGATAGTCGTTTCGTCTGTAAACCAGAATGAAATGACGAGAAATGTGGTGATAAAGAAATGAAGTTCCCGCAGATTACATCTGGATCTAGTTTCGGACTGTAGAGCACAAACGACATGTTGGCAATCTTCTTCTTCCTATCCTGAAAAAAGGTGTGTAGTCTCACCATAAGTTTGGATAAATTAAACTCGGGTATTCGCATTTTATGTGTTTGCCATGTTGAGCCGGCCATGAATGCGACTTCATAATTCGTGTCAATCATCGCGTTCAGTGAAAACTACACGAGTAGGTATATATATTTCACAGTAAACCAAATAACACTCGCATAATTTTGGCTATAAAGTAGATACGACGTGAGTACTAAGAAGTGAATTCAATATGAAGACTGCCACTTAGCGACGTCATTTACCGCCAATTTCAAAACGCCGGACATTAAAGAGAAACTCGAAGTACGTCTTCTCGGCATGCCAACCAAACGACCGCACTCGCAAGGGAGGCACAAGAGCTCCCCTAGCCCCGCACCACTTCAAAACAAACTCTACCCTCCCCCACAACTCCCACGGAAGGACTTAAATTATAATTCTCGCGGCGGAGACTTAATTAAAACTCCGCCGGGGCTTGATCACATCCCCTACTCCGCCGCGCGCCGTTGGGGCGATACGCCGCCGCTGTGGGCGAGGTGTGTCTCCGTGTGTTGGAGTGTGAGAGCGTCGCTCGGGCAATCCCGCGATGTGGTCAAGGAAGCGAACTCCGGTGCGGAAACAGGGAGCTTTTGGGGGGGGGAGGGTGGGAGGGGGGCTGGGAGAAGGGGTGGAAGACGCAAGAGTGGTGCGGGAGAGAGAGGGAATAGCAGGGCGGGGTGGGGAGGTGCGATGCGGAGTGGGAAGAGGAGCGGCATATCGCACCCATTGTGGGGGAATGGGAAAGGAGCAAAGGTTTGGCGAGCAGGGGAGGACGCAAACACGTGTTCCCAGTAACGAGACTTGTCCCTGGCGCTTCCACCGCTACACACTCGCACACAAACACACGGATGCTTTCGCTTTACACACACTACACTCCAAAGAGGAGGCGAGCCAACACGGACAGACCAACATGCATATACAACACACACAAACACACAGTAGGGAGGAAGGGGGAAGGACCTGAAGAGGGGGGAGGAGGAGGTGGAGAGGGACAAGTACGGAGGGAGAAAGAGAGTGAGGGAGTGTTACACGGCATACGAAGGAGTCATGGGACGGCGGATTCCCTCTCTTACCGAGCGCCGTTGAAGTTCAGCGACACCTCCCGCCCAACCGGCCCAACAACGACACACCCCCCTCGCTACTCTACTTTCAACCCTTTCACAATCCCATCCAAAAATACCCCCACCCATACAGGCAATAGATCATTATTTTTAGAGGATGGTCGTTTTGTGTGCTTTCTCATGCTGGAGCAGTAAAATTTGCATCGACTGATTCTTTATGCTGTTCACTAATTAAATGGCGACTTCTTTTTTTTCCAGCTCGCACCTCAATCGAAAAATTGTCAAAATTGTAAAAGTTATTTTATATCAACTGAATCTTACTTATTCCCACTGTATGATGGGTGTTTTCTCTTTTATTCTGTTCACAATGTTAACAAGTTTTGAAAAATTGTAGGCCCATACAAACAAGGGAAATTGCTCGAAATTCAGATGGTTGCATACAACCACATACTATCGATTAGAAGTGTCATTCCATGGTGGGTTAGTAAAACATTTAAGGTGAGAAGTATTAAAAATGACAATGTAAAATCATTTGCAAGTCGGTACCCTTAAAAGATGCTAATCTAGGCATTCCATTGCGGGATTCCGCATACGTGAAATGCAAAGAACAAACATTGCGTTCGAGGAACAGGTAAGCTGGTCCACCTGTCCATCGTTTTCTTAGGAAATGTTCGATCCTGTTTAAGGATTCATATTATCCTCCCTCTACGTCAAGCGAAAGAATGCTTGGGAAGCGACTTCATCGAGGAAATTCTGTCGGTACCCACGCATCTCCTTTTACTCCAAGTTCAGTGAAGGCGAGAAGGAATGAGTAACAAAAATTAACTTAATTTATTCTGCCAAACGAACTGGTTTTGTTTCGCAATAAAGCATGCCAGGTTAACAGATAAATACGTCATCATTCACTCGGTTCATAGTTTTAGAAAATATCCATCTAATATAGCATATGCAATCAGTAAAGTGAGTTCACTATTTAAATATTAGGATGACAGCATCCAAACAACGAAATAGAATTACCGTGCGGTCACGATGGAATACATAGTCGTATGCAAAACAGAAAATTACCACCGAAAGTCCTCAAATTTCTCTCTTGCTATCATTAATACCTGAAAAATCCTGCCTTATTACACAGAATATAAACTGGTTTGTATTTTCTACCAATTAATCCCCTATCGCAGAATTAGCGTTATCAACCATCACATATACTCACTTATAGATACTCCCTAGGTATAACTCAACAGTTTCCCTTTTAGCACAACCATTCCACCACGATATTAAGTAAAGTTTTCATCTAACTTCAACCATTTCCTTTTTCATTTACACGCCAGAACTTCGGCGTTTCTATCGTCCTACGTAGTGAGAAAACTACTACTGTCAAATGTATCAAACTTATCGTCATATCGTAATGTGGGAGAGTTGGAGGGAGAGGAAAATAATGGAATAGGGAGACATTATGAATATGAGAAGGGAACTGAGCGATGTAGAGATTGGGAAGGTGGAGAATTAGACTTTTCAAGGGAGGAAATTCGTTTATTTTCTCTCCTGGGGTAAATCCTCTCGCTGTGCATTGCTGCGCAACAATGTTACCTCCGTCGATCCCTCCGGCAAGTGTTTCTCGTCGTTATTATCCATCGGTATGAGTTTGTTCGCAGCGAAACAGCGCTTCTTAATTATCACCATGGCGTCCGTCCCCTTCATATATGCGTGTCGTTCTAAATTTCTTCCCTTTTTATAGAGATGATCAAAGTTTGTATTTTGCCTACGGCCTTGCCGATGCTCATGGAATTCGAGTGTCGAATGTTAAACCCTCCTCACTTTATCCCCAGATTTCTTTTTAGAAAAGCTTTATGATTATAATCTTTACTCCCCGGTGTCTCTCTGCTTTGTCTCTCCTGATTCAGTATTAACAATGCACTCCACAAATATTCATTCCCTAAGATAGGCTACAAATTACAATCCGTGGGCCAACACGTGATGAGTGTTTCCACAATTTCATCCGGCGGGTACGCCAACTACTTCGTGGAGTCTATGCATTCTAACGCTAATTTAAAAAAAAAACATTTCCTGGTTTTGATGATAAAATAGATTCAAAATCAAATAACTTCCTGGAGTGAATCGGAAGAAAAGAAAGTTAGCCAATCTGAGACACCACCATACATCGTGTGGAAGAACAGAATATTTTATTACGTGCATGATACTACATTTGGTCAAATTAAAGGTCCTTTAATTTTATGAAAATTGTAATGACACTATTTCGATATTTTTCCGGGCTAAGATTCCTTATTATACAGTGAGTATCGCTTAGCCGTACTAAAGGGATGCGCCCAAATAAAAATAGATAGGGAACATCCTCCAATAAAAACTCCATTCGACACCTTTCCAATCCCTTGCCGACAAAAAACCCTTGTTGATTTCTCCTTATTCTATTCCCTCTATTCCCTTTCATCCGTCTCCTCCACTCCTCTTCTCCATCTATTCTCTCGACCTCATCCCTCCGTTCCAAGTCCCTTTTGTCCCGAGCTTCTAACGCTTCCACACAGCCTTCCTCATTCCCACAAGAGCCTCCCGCACACACTTCCTCGTTCCTCTCTGCATTGCAAATAGGATGAGCCTCGGGGGCACAGACGCGCTTTTTCAACCGCGTTCCATGAGGGGGAACGGGGGGGGGGGCACCCCTGTGGACACGGCGGCGTGGGGGGGGGGTTTGTTTGAAGGGAGGCAGGGATAGTTGGGGGAGGCGAAAGAGACCCCTTGGCCCCCTCTCCACCTCACTACCACCTTACACCCCAATCTCCCCCGAGGATGATCCACTGCGAAGGTCTCCACACATTTCGCGATAGGACACCCCGGGCCACCCGGAAAGCACAAAAAAAGGAACATGTACATGCGAGGGAGAATTTTCCCACAAACGCACACAACTCCTTCGGAAACACCATTACCCCGCCACCACCAATTTCCACCTCACCTCCCACGCGCGGAAACAAAATGGAATGGGGATAAAAGGGGGAGAAGGGAGGGAAGGAGGAGAAAAATGCGAACTGAGAGGCGGAGGAGGAGCAGGGCGATGTGGAGTGAGAGGAGGAGGCCGTCCAGAGACGACGCG
Organism: Pyrrhosoma nymphula; assembly: GCA_963573305.1. Taxonomy (NCBI): domain Eukaryota; kingdom Metazoa; phylum Arthropoda; class Insecta; order Odonata; family Coenagrionidae; genus Pyrrhosoma; species Pyrrhosoma nymphula. Next base: position 16,515,585 of record OY754337.1, read on the forward strand.
CACACAAGGCTTATTTTCTCTCCCTTTTCGTTCATTTGTTTATTTTACTCAGGGCCCACACCCCTTTCCTCCCTCGCCAAACGAGTTTTATTCGCGCCCTCTCACATGAGAAATGTTGGGTGGCGTAACTTTCGCCTCTGGGCGACTGCCTCCCTCTCCCTTCTCTCCAACCACCCAATGGAAGGCACCCTACACTTTCCGACCCACAATTCTCCCAAAAAAACCCCTCCCAACTTCCCATTCTCCCCCCCCCCCCACCCTCCACGCCCCGCTCACTTTGCCGCAACACCCCCTCTCCCCACCCACCCCCCTCACGGCGGTGACTCCGCCGGAACACCCCATCAATCACATAAACAGGGGCGGTGCCTTTTAAATAAAAATAAAATTGGACGGCGGAGGGTGGGGACCTATTTATGAGATGAGACCCTATCCCCCGACCCCCGCCCGACCCTCCCACCGAAGAAATATATATATTTATATCCAGGAGAGGAAAAGGGGAGGACGGCGAACGCATAACTTTGCAGCGAATGGAAAATAAAATCGAGGGACGAGAGAGATTAGAAAACAATGGATGATTCATTCATATTTTCGCAAAAAGGCATTGGGATTCCATAAACGATTGAGAAGCGCCAGTCGGTTCCCCCCAAAGAAGCTGGTTAACTTTTTTAAGGGCAGAATTCATGGGAAATTCGAGCCGATCCGAGTCAGCTTGAATTGTGACCTATGATGGAAATGCCGTGAAAAATATTCCCGAAAATACGGTTGGCAACAAATAAATTGATAGTATGCTTGGTAATGCGTGGATAGAGGGATCTTTTTACGAGAAACATGAAACGGAAACAGCATGTTAATAGTGCCAATTATCATAAATATTTCAACAGAATGGAAAAAGGTAAATGTAATCTTCCAGCATGAATATTGCCAAGGTAACAGAGCAGCATGTTGAATATTCCGAATTAACACACATTATCTCTCCATCATAATAATCACCGTCGTTTATATATTTACATACTTGTTAGTAAATTGAATATACATTATTATTTTTATAAACAAATGATGTTTTCCCGTCGAAATTACACCAAAATTTAAGAGTTTTGATAAATCGTCCCCATACCGACCATGCTGATTTTTGAAGTCAAGTAACCGTATATTCCATTTACTCTGAACTAAATACGGCCTTTGCTCCCGCCATTTCAGCTCTAGGGATCATCGCAGCACGCAAGCCACGACAAGGTTGTAGTCCAAGGGTAGAAATAAATTATAACTCATATCTAAATCAATTACAAATAAAATAAGGACGAATGGTGAATTTATTGAACAAATAGATGAATTTGTGTATATAAGCCGGATTTTTGTGAAAGGACGGATGGATGAGGAGATAAGGAGGCGTTCGAATGCTGGAAGAAAGGTCGTAAGGTAGCATAAGGAGCATTTCAAGGACCGTGTTTGTCTAAAGAAGCGAAAATCGCAGTGTACAAAAGCGAACTCCTTCCGACGTTATTTCATGACAGCGAATGCTGGGTAGATGAGGATTTAAGTAGGCTAAACGCAGTGGGAATGGGGAGCCTGAGAAGTGCTTCCGGAAAGAGCAGGCACAAATGATTAGGAATGAGTGGGTCCTAGTCGCGCAGTGGTCTCAAATCGAAAAAAGCTGGTCAAAAGTCATTTTTTCGACTTTCGGCGAGGAAGTTGTGTATTCGGATTCTACAGGATACGGTCTACAATATACGCTACTACATTGGTGTTAACGTTGATCAGAGTAGTCTCTGGAACCCGTCAAACATGGAACATTCAGTGTGAAAATGCAAGTCGCGTGAAATCAGTTGATTTCGGAGAAGTTCACCTTCATAGACGACATATTTTAGACGATATATTTAGCCAACAAACGTTATTACATATAAATATAAACCCTGGCGTAGCATGCCAACCTAGTTTTGTTCAATTCGTGTTTTATTTATTATTTTTAGTATTTTTATAAGCTTTTTTACCTTAATTTTCAAATAAAAAGTTCAATATCGTTTTTAGCGCCTCTTTTCTCACCACAGGTTTTTGTATGAATTAAAAGAGTTTAGTATATGCAACATAGAAGTAAAGAAAAATCTTGCTGATAATTGCAAATTCGACCACAAGAATGATTTAAGTAAAACGAAGCAGAGCACTGAAGCGGGCGGCGCGTCGGTTGTATGCTACAGTAATAGACATACACTTATGAAAGGAGAGTTCTTCATTGGCTTGGCCATGTTAAAAGAATGGATGAGTGTAGTACCCTTGTTGAACCCCTAATTCAAATTTTGAATTACATATAGCCTACATTTTTACCTTGTAGAACAAAGGCTCCCCTCTATATAACTCCACGCTTTCCACTCAAATGTGCAAGCTCAAATCGTATTTTAATAGTCGCAAGTGCACTAAAATCACAGATGGCATTTTTTTGCTTAACTGTCCTAGTAAAAAAATTAAATACAACATTATTTACATTTTAAATGACATAACTACTCATTTGAGCAATATTAGGAGTATTCATCAGGTACATTATGATAAGTCGTCGTCGTCGTACAGGTCGTCGAAATCATTGAAGAAATCGGCGTGAACAGCCTTTTCATTGGCAGGTAAGTCCATCAACAATCCACTAGACCCACCAGCTTCTTCAAGGTCCATGTATGGACCAGCGCCTTCTGGGAACATTTCATCGGCCACAACGGTTGGTTTCATATTTATAAATTCACCAATTCACTTATATAAGTTTTAGTGTATCACTTAAGCACAGTTCCCAAGAACACTGACAAGATCCTTAGCAGTAACTGGCATTAATTGTCAAAAATTTACCACAACTCCTCACAGGGCCAACACAAGCAATGACAAGCAACATATATACAGCGACGCAAGTACAATGAAACAGATACATGCGAGTGGAATGAATGGTGAGAGATGATGGGGTTGACCTACAAAGGCAGGGGTTAATGCGGTTGAAGAGACTCTCAAGAGGAGAAATATTACGAATCATAGGAGCAGTATGGCATGTATGAAGCAATGTATGGGGGTAACTGAAGCAAAAATATGTTTAAAAGGAGAAGGCAGTGTGGAGGAAATTATTTAAGTTGAGTCAGGTTTTCAGGACTATCACCGGGAGTATAACGTTTTTGACTGTTTACTGCTTACCCCTGAAGGGAACGGCGTGATGGGTAAGTATACATGTAGGATATAGGTATGCCATTATTACCATTAGATAGATAAAAGAATACAGAGTTTGAATCAAATTTTTAAATAGAAATTCACTTTTCATATGTTCCATTAATCCCTGAAGGTTATGTTTTTTTGGTAAAAAAACAGTTAATTTTCTTCACCATTGCAACAAATTCATTTACTTGGCTAGCAGATTTAAATGGAAGATTATACCTAAAGTCTTTAAGCCATAGGCTAAGTGATAAATAGTGAATTACGGTGTGATTTTTTTTACTGGCGGTATTTTTCACCCAAATCGCTCTCTGAGTGATTCTTCTGAATTACTCCAGCATTGTAATCGAATTTAAAACGTCTCGCTGAAATGATTCTCCCATTCCTATAAGTACATCTATTTAAATTTTTCTCCCCGTTGATTTTAAACGAGTACCTTACCGCAAAAATAATAGGTAATCATGTCAGAATAAATCTCCATTCCTATCCATAATTATTTCCTAAAATACTTTAAAAGATATGTAAAATAAGAATTATTTCATTGTACGTGCATCTGAATAATATAAACCTTCATACTCGCAACCATCCATGAATTGCCAAAGCACGCCAGTTAAAGTGAATGATTTTCAGTTTATGTTTAAAATAACCGTAACGTAATTATCCTAATACTTTATATTAGCACAAAGTATCTTTACCATAAAGGCTAAAAATAAAGGACGCAAATATTTGAGTCTTAAATACTTAATTGAATAGAATAACAACGAATTAATAGAATAGAAAGAAAGAAGGCGATTTAATTCGAGCGAAAGCATAAGACTCGAGACGCAATGGATACTCTTCCCAACAAAACCAGGAAGAACATGAAACGATTCGCGGGCCAGAGGTGAAATGAGCGGCGCCGAAGTCCTATCTAACCTACCGAAAACACGGACCTGGGGAAAGAGAGGGCCTTGGAAGCGTGTAGGAAGGATTAATGCAGCGAGCGGGAGGAGGCTGGAGCATAGTCACGAGGGAGCAGGAGTCACCGGCGCGCAGATTTCCACGCCATCATCTCCGTGTTCCGAGCTCCATCACCACCAACACAATGATGCCTCCTCCATCCCCAACGGAAGGGCGTGGAGAGAGCGGAGAATTTCTGGATTTATCGCCCGTGGAACAGCACGGCACTAAGTAATTAAGCGATCCTAAAAGGATGGGGAGGTGCAAGGGAGGAGGGTACGGCAGGGGAAAGGTCAGCCGCCCCCCTTCAATATCGGACCCCGCCCACCGGACACCGCACACTTTGAAAGCCACCCCGCACCGTAACTGACCGACCCCCACCGTATATACCCCACTCCCGTTCCCCCATCACTTTCGGGGGTTCTGCGGCAGCCCGAACGGCCGCCACTGACCGCCCCCGACTACATCGACTCACTCCCCGGGCCTTTGCTCTCGCTCCTCCCGGCCGGCCTCTCCTCCTCCGCCCGCCACGGCCGGCCACCCCGCTACGGCACACAATTAGCTCCCCGATTGCTCGAAGAAAGGGAAGGGCCCCATCATGACCACAACGTGACGTCCCTCCATCCCCACCCCTCAAAAGGGGATGGAAGTTAATTCGATGCCCACCACCACCGCCTGATTTATACACCCTCTCAGCCAGGAGTGGGTTTCGTAAACTCCCCCAGAAACTTCTTATCGATAGCCTCTTCTACCCCGGCGGATTATGCAGTGTAAATTCTTGGCGACCCAACGATGAAAACGAAAATGAATGATGGCATTAGAGCGAACTGAAGACAGACACTCCACGCTTAAGTTGGCATAAATATCCGAGATTGCGTAGCGTAAATCCTGGGCCCGCACATGATGAAAACAAAATTCACACAGACAGTCACACAGCAGAATCTTTAATTTGTATACATATAGGGCCAGTTATAGATAATTATATCACATTGTGATAGTCTTCTTCTCATGTGCACAAAGGTACCAACACCCTTCTCGTCTTTCAAACTATTTTTTTAAATTAAAACCTACAACATGTTAGGACTGTTTATCATTCAGGAAATATCTCAGAGAATTTCAAAGCAAGAGTGCACCAACTAATTTTTAATTATTGATCCTCCCTCATTATCTACAACGAATACACATCAACTGGTATTTATACCTTACAAAGCAATGCTTTCGATCAAGATTCGAAAATTACACACAGCATCTAACGAAATATACGATGACCTTTATCTAATAGGGGGATCTCAAATTGTGTTTGGATAGAAACCACTGTTTTTGCTGCGAAACGACAATGCAGCTTTTATTTTTGCCCTCCTTCAAGACCTACTTAGGTCAAGTAGAAATAAAGTACATAGGGAATTATAACACACTTAAAAGAATCTATCTCGAAAATGTTGGCCCCGGTGGCGGCGGGGTAAAGTCCTCGCCTGATAATCCGAGGGACGCGGGCTCGAGTCCCGCCAAGGTCGGTTTTTCGCATACCCAGGGCATGGGTGTTTTTGTTAAGTTCTGGTGGTTCGGCCCCTGAGAAACCTGTTGACAAGCCGATGGCTTATCAGGATCGCAGACCAGCATATGGACCACCAGAATCGTCCGAGAGAGCAAATAAAATGGAACACATTATATACCATTCTGATCTTTTTAATTCAGAATAATGAAAATATTACTATGATTATTCAAAAGACTAATTAATGTTGATCAGGCAAGATGACATGACATACAGACTAAACTATCTCAAGAGATAAGGTAAACGACGACCCACGTATTTTAACATAAGTTCATTTATTAGTGCCAACTTGTCGCACAAGGGCTAACTGAATTTCAAAATACGTTGAAGAATTTAAGATACCTCTGATGACCATACAGAGGATCTGTCAAAAGAGGTACCAAGACCCAAAATTGTAACAAGGAATTAGCTTATCACGATAAGCCTGCAAAATATTTCCTATGACAATATCCACTGTTATAAAAATGTGAAATCTGAATTCCATCACAGGATAGATTCCAACAGGACAGATTCCATCTAGCAATAGGGCATATTTTAAAATGTGTTTCCAGCTAACTTAACTAGTTCTCTTTATGAGTAGTTCACGGAAAATCTAAGTTAAGCTGAGAGTAAAATTCAACTAGAAAGAAATAAAACCCTGCTTGCTAAATAAGTAAATTATTTTAAATTTAAATTAACAGACGTTTCCAAGATAAAGACCCGAGTAACAGCTAGGATCAACGTCGCATTTAACATTTAACAATTTAACATCCACAATTTAACATTTTTCTCCAAGGTGATCTATTCAATAAAATCACACCTTAATCACGAAAAAACAAACATAAAAATAACTCTGTACATTATTTTAAATTTCACACAAAATGTTGTCCATAGAGTTAAAAATGGGATAAATCAGCTTTGTCGATTTATGAAATAGAAACACGTAATTGTCTCTAAAATATAATTACCAGAGAAACGAGAAATTGCCACTCTACAGATTTAGACGAAAAGCATTTTTAGAAACCTCCCAAATTTTATTATGTACGGCTAATTGTTAATTAAGGTTATAAAACAGTAGGTAACGTGTATGTTTTGACAAATCTTCCACTCTAACAACGGATTCTATTTCTCTAAACAATTAATAGCAATAACAAGACCCTAAGAGAAAAGAAAATTTAAGGAATTAGGGTGGCTATAATGATCAATTCTGCAAGCAATTAAAGTGCCATTTTCTGAAAGGCCACCAACAGTATTTACATTGCGCTATTGCACTATACTACTCACTGAGTAATTAAAACCAAACAGTCAAATTGGTGCAAAATTAAAGAATAATCCAGACATTATGGGTACGATCAAAATGCAAAAGAGTGACGGTAAAAATTAATGGTAGAAAAAGCAATTGGCTCCACGGCGAAGTCACGGCCGATAAAACTGAAACACGTAACTGACTACAAAATCGTCGGAAGAAATCGTAATCGTTAAGTCAACTTCGAGTACATTAATTCAATAACGCTGAATCCAACAAAGAAACACCGTTAAAAAGCCATAAATATCCTCTCAGGTCCCACATCCGGGTAAACTGTCATGCCATTAAAAACTTCCACGGATGTAAAGAAATGAAATTAAAAAATATCCCATTAAGTATGTATCACTCGATGTAGAAATAAAAAAATGTTCGACCCGCGAGTTAACTACACGTTGAGAACATAAGGTGAAACAAAAACTGGACAGCGAAACGAGGGATAATATAAAACGCGGGAGAGGAGGAAGAATGGATGTATAAAGTGGGGAGGAGGGTGGCACAGATAGCGGGAGACATTCTGAAAACGAAATAAATCTAGCGCGAGAGGGGTAAAAACGACGGGGAGAGGATTGGGGCGGGGAAGGAGGGGGAAGGAGAGAAAGTGGGAAAGGAAAAACAAGGAAAATAAAGGTAGGGAAACACGGAAAAGGAAAAAGAACAAAAACAAAGGGAAAAAATAAAGGTATCGAGTGGACGGTACACCAAGTCGGAGTTTGAAATTAATCGTAAATTCGACCATGGATATCGCTTTTATCTTGGGTCCATCTTAAATCACGAATTCAACCGAATTGCACTGAACCTTATATGCATTTATCATATGCATTTAGATAGCCTTCATAGGTGAAAAAATACAATATATAACAACAAAAAAAAGATATACCAAAGCTATGACGGTCACTTTATTTAGAAACTTGATTGCGATTGCGAAACTCCTCTTTACTTCCTGCTTGACCAATTCTCCTTTTACAAAGTAAGGTTTAAATAAGTACGTATATAGCATACGATATTTCTATTCCGCCCAAAAGGATATTGAATTCTGATTTAGCTCACAGCCTCATGACACGCAAATCTTTGATATTTTTCTTTAGCTATAGAGTAAATATGCCCATAATTTAGGAATTAGCCGACCAAATTGGAGTAACACACTAAAGATAGAATTTTTTATTAGAAGACTCCAATATTATTTTGGCAAAGAAATCTTTTTCCGTGATACTACAAAATATAAAATGAATGCTGATTAGGGTATCCTGAAGAGTTAAGTGCTTGAAACATGTTTTCATAATACAGAACAATTGAAACAAAACAATATTGAGCACCAAAGACAGTTGTGATTGATTTTTATTGAGCATTTCTACTTTGCTCAGCCATCTCCAAACGCCAGAGTAAACTCATGGCGAATGGCGACATGATGATGAAAACAATGCGGATAAATTGCACACGTCCTTGCTGAGCCTCAACGGAGACACGAGGAACAATGATGTAGTGAATTGCCTCAGTAACAAGGTCCTGGGACTAGGAGTGTGACATGACCTAAGTAGTATAAGCACTGGAAACCCAACTGTCGTTACTATGGGAGGACAAAATCCCAAACGGTATAGAGGACAGAAAGCCAACTTATCACACATTATGACATAATAGAATTCATATTCGTGAAGAAATGCTTCCTTGAACTCAAACTCTCGACTCACTAGGTCTATCCTTGATCCCTCTTTTTCGCAGTGCGACTACTGCCGCTATTCTGTCTTCACACTCCATTCCTGATGTACCCAGACCAAGCGGATATACAACTAATCCATTGCATTCTCAACTCCAGCCACTGGCTGTCATGAACTACTCCCCCTCATCAATTTCAGAGTCGCATGTCGACCCAGTCACACGCACTTTACTTCACATGCCCATTCCCAGATTCTCCTTTGTCAAACGTTTGCTTCTCGACTGCCTCCCTTATCTTTTTTATTCATTTCCTGACAACATTGACCCGTTTTTGCTTCCTTCCAACAAATTTTACCGCCCGCGCTCTTGCTTCTATCTCAGCTCTTTGACAATAGTAAGTTTCCTCTGTCACTTTAATTATAGAAATTATATTTTTGATCTTATTCATGCTAACATATACCTCTTTTTCATATTCTTTTGATGTACCACAGTAAAATAACCATACTGCCGTAAGCGGATTTTTTTCGCGAAATAAAATAAAAAAACTGTAGAGGCACATGAGAGCTAGTCCTTAAATTTGCTCAAAATAAACAAGATTTCCAAGACCTATAATATCCTGAAAAGATTCATATTCATTAAAACAACAGTTGGAGAAATCATAAAATCTGAATATTTCCTTTCGCAATAAGAGTTCCAGGCAGCGCCTTGGGGAAAATTGTTTTCTAAGTTTACGGATCTGAATCGAAAAATAGATTCGGTTGCTAACGGATTGACTTCGGTAATCCAGGTGGAAACGACGGAAAATTTATCGCTGGCGAGTAACAAATTAACACGTTTCGGGCATTCCACACGACTGTTACGTACACACGTTGATATCAATTTTTACGTTAGAAACGATCGATAGGGAAGTTACAAAATAACCGCCATGGACTAGACACCAGCTCGGGAAGCCAAGGGTCGGTCCTAAGTAAGATTCCTGGCACAGAAAATCTTTTTCCTTTCGCTATTTCCAACTCTAAAAGTATAGTGAAAAACTCATCCGGACTAAGAGAACAAAGAGTTTGAAATGTGAGGGGGGGGGGCAGGACACGGAATGGAAAACAGATAAAGGGGGGGGAGAGCAGAAAGAAAGGGGATGAGTGAGAAAGAGAGGAAATCCTAGGGATAGGAAATGGTGAGAAATGGGAGAGGAGGAGGTGGACGACATGAAAGGGGGTGGAGACGAGGGGTGGTGGATGCGAAGCGGGAGGGGAGGAGATAAATTGAGATGCTGTAAGCGGGCGAGAACCGCGAGCAATTTGGCCGCCGAGCTCCGGAGATGGGCGTGGGGTGAACAGGGGAGGGAGGGATGAGGTGGGAGGGGAACACGGGGGAAAGAGAGAGATATACAGATGGAAAGAGAGAGAGAGAAAGGAAGTTGAGCGGGGGAGACAGCGCAGGAGCCCTGTGGAGATGGGAGGGGGAAGGGGGACGATGTTAAGAGGAGAGAGGGTCGGTTGGGGGAAAGAGTGCCCCCGGGTAGCGGGGGTCTGGAGCATTTGTTTCCATGGAAGCTGACCGCTTCCACTCCTCCCGACATCCCAAACTTGCCAAGCATCCCGACGCTCCCCGGAACACAATCAATAGAGGAGGCGGGGGTTGGGAGGAGGGAAAGGGCAGGGGGTGTTGTGGAGGATAAAGAGAGAAACTATCCCATTCCTCCCTCAGTCCATCCTCTCATCTCGTTCCGGAGTGGGAAGAGGTGTCCGTAAGAGGGAGGGAGGGGATGAGGAGGATTGGGAAGGGAATATAAAGGAACAAAAGGGGATCCGGGATAAAAGGATTACCGGCTGGAGGGATACGCTCCGTGAGGGGGGGGGAGAGAAGTGTGGGGAGGGGCAGGATTGGTGATGGGGAGTGGGGGAGGAGGCACAGGAAGGGAAAAAGGGAATGGGGGTGTAAACCCCTCGCCATTCCCACCCAAACAACCCACCCCTCGAGGGAAACAAATAATAATGAAACGACCCGACTCGTTCCCGAGCCATGGGGCCTCTCCCCCATCGTCCATCACCCACCTCCTCCCGCCCCCACACCCCAAAACTCCCCCCAGACTCTCCCCCACACCCCTCCTCCGCAAGCAGGTTTACCACCCGGAGGAGTAAGCCCCAACCCCACCCCCTCATCCATCACTTCCCGCCACCCATAACACTCCTACCAAACTCCACGACGTAGTCCAACGGAGCCCGATTATGATGGGCGAGCTCCAATGTGCGCGTGATGTGGGGGAAGAGGAAAGGGAAGAATTAGCGAGGGGGGGAGATGTTTTCTGGAAAAGGGGAGGGAAAGATTTGGGCGGTATGGGCAGAGAGAATGCCGTGTGCGTGCGTGAGGACTGAAAGGGACGAGTTGTGTTAGGGAGGAGTGTAGGGTGAGAGACATTGTGTGAAGAGGGTCAAGCCCCTTAGGGCGAAAGGGGGATGCCGGCCCTGGAAAGGCTCCGAGAGGAAGGTAAAAAGGGCCGCAGTTGTCGGGAAGGCCCCTACCCAGATAGGATAGAGGGAAGAGGAGACGCACGAACGAACGTCATCGACCCGAAAGAATTAGCAGCCGGCGGAGGGGGGCGTGGTTCGCGGGTGGGTGGGTGGGTGGATTAAAACCACACGGCGGGGGATGAAGTGAGGGTGAAAAGGGGAGAGGGAGAGAGGGCGGGCGAAAGAAGCGAGGAAATAGAAAAGATCCGGCGAAGCTACAGCCACGCCACGGCCATCCCCCTCCCTCCCTCTTCGCTCGCCAACCCCGGACACTCTTTTCCCAACAAACCACTGCGATTAAACGAGGAATTTACTCACCGGGTTCCTTTATCGCCACAGTGCAGATCCAGAGATGGGAGTGAGTACTCGCACGAATCCAGAAAACTCTTCTAAAAACGCGGACTCACGTGAAGAAGAAAAAAAAGGTAACGTCGCTCCAGCCTAACGCCCGCTTTGATTCCATCAGAGCGAAAGAATAACATCCGCTCATCTCTCCCTCCTCCCCCAACTGCACACCCATAACCGGGACCGCTTCCAGCGGGGCGGATGGAAATTTTATTTTAAAAGTGCGCCATTAATTCATTAACTCCTCAAGCCGGGTCGCTTCGAAAAACATGCCATTTCAAATGTACGGAGAGTATTTTGTATCTGTCCATGAATGATGGGACGAGCAAACAGTCGGGAAGAGTCAACATAATCTCCGCAAACAAACGCGGATAAAAAAAAGAAGTCAATGGGATAATTGAAACGCCCAAAATAAAGATCAAATACGCTTGTAATTGCCGGGTCTTCAAATACGATCAAGGAAGAAAAGTCAAATTTGTACGAGTACTCGAACAAATAAAGCGAAAATACATAAAATAATTTGTTTGAAATGAGCACGGTAGAGATTGGTTCGCCGAATGTTTTCAGCAAACATCAGCCATCACTTTGTCTTTCGTCCACACGAACTACAACTACTGTGCAGCGAAACGATAAAACGCTTTCACAGATTTACTGGCCCCACTCTTTGAACACCACAGTACAAAAAAGCGAACGTTATTTTGAAAGAAAAAAAGTAACTCACGAGACAAGAATATTAACCGATAATAATAAATAAACTTCCCAGTGAGTATGGGAAGTGTTGATGCAAGGGATTTGAAATGTCACCCGGCGAAGTGATGAAAATCCAGTATTACACGACAAAAATAAAAGAGAGGGAGAGAGGACACGCAAAGCCATTGAAAATTTTGGAATATATAAGTAACATGCGGAAGAATTATTCTTTCATACGCGGCAACCAGGCGATTTAAATTCACCACGGTCCACACGTGGTCTACGAGTGAAAAATAAATGAAGTCCCGCAAGCGCCCCGAAGCGTGGCGCGGCACCGCATCGCCCCTACGGATTGTGATCCCGGCACATTTCCACAAAAAAATCGCAATTTTCCGACAGAGGCGCTAAACAGACCAAAACAAAAAACACACGCCCGCCCCCTCTCTATAAAATATTCAGAATTTCGAGCCGAGGATATCCAAAATCACATTGAAACGATTTCAGAGGGAAACAAAATACAGATATAGTCGTTCGTTAGTTCACTCACAGGTATAAAGATAATATTTCCACATGTGGTGTATCGATAGAGAAAATAAAAGCAGCAAAAACAAACATAATGAGTTGGCAATGTAGAGCATCAAGGTGTTCCGCAAATACTGACGACAGAATTTAAATTAATATTCATGCTGACAATGTAATTGTTTCTATAAATTGTATTCGATACTAATTTCCCGAAATATTCATCTCCAAAATTGGTGATCTACAGAATAACATTCGGTGATACGAGTAGATTGGTACCATTATTGGCAATCGCTAACTGCATTTCAATAAATTAATGCTGTAATTAATTCGGCGACGAAGCTAGGCTATTAACCGATGAAAATACTTGATTAAATTATTCAAATCGTGCACGCAAAAAATAGCATAAGTAAACATCATACAATCATAATACGGAGTGAGCTAAAAGTTGAATTTAATACAACTGAAGTCAAAAAGAAAAAATTCAGGAAGAGGAAAAGGAAACCTGGTCAACATCACAGGTACCACGCTAGGTGTAAGTGCTTTCAAAATTGATGTGAACACAACGCCAACAACAGGCTCAATCCTCAGCATTGAAGACCGTGAATCGAAAACTCAAATTCCAATGATAAATTTAACTCCACGATAAATTTAACTTAAAACACAAATAACTTAACAAAGCGACCTTCCCAAACACGTCGTAATTCGTTTATCATTTCCAGATGGCCGCAATCTCCCTCCAGAAAAACTACACTTCTTTGCATAGCATGTGTCTACCAAATTGCGATATAAAACTTCTAATTAAAGAAGTTACCAGAACAATAATTTAAATACCAAGACTGCTAATGGCGACGTTAGTCTAATCGCAAGAAAAATCGCCAACAAAATAATACGATAGCAAAAAGAATGATGTAATAAGAATTTCAATGTACGAGATATGATATACTTTTAGAGAAAAATTGCGACGACGACAAAACTTAATGAGCTCGAAAGTATAAATAGATCGAATTGAAAAAGAAAAAATGCCTGGTTTAATAATGTCTGATAAAAAGTTAACAGTGGGATGATTTTGGAAATTAAGTTCACCAGATGGGTACATGGTACTGGGTATTCGGTTGTCAGTAAGTGTTCAATACAATCAAGTAGTTATTTACGGGATGAACCACGAAAGAGAGCGTTCATTATTCGCGATCCACATTCATTATTATAATATGTAAAAATTTGATCATAAAACAAGGCCATTTAGAAACGCAGTCACAGGAATGAGTAGGTAACTGATACAGGAACCAAGCAGCTAACTATGAAGGCCATCGATAATTAGCACATGGCATAAAATATGGCCCATTTACAATTTAATAATGCAAAGAAGAAGGCCCTAAGGATCACAATAAAATATTAAATAAACGGATCTCCCCTTGAATCCCAAGTTCGTCTCAATCGTAATGGATGGATGACGAATCCATTCCCGGCAAGCCGGTCGGCGACTACCAAACCCCTTGGCGGCCATTACGAGGGATCAGGCTCGTTACATTCCTCATCTACGCCTCCCTCCGCCCACTTCTAAAAGATCTCCCCCACCGCAAGACCCAACAAATCTTAATTCATCCACTCCTTCCCCCATCCTGATCTTAAAGGCCTCGAGATAAGTGGTGACTTGACGACTTGCCACGTCCACGGTCCGGGGGAAAAGGGCCGCTATTACTCCTCGCTCCAGCTCACTCGGCAAGCCACAAATCTTCGCCCGGCTTCGGCCACTTTATTCGCGACCCTTATCATCCCCCACGCTTTTCCTTCCTTTCGCTCCTTCCATCCCACACACGTATCTTCACACACTGGGCCGGGGGAGTTCTCGCGGCGTAGCCTTAAAAGTAAGGAGCTCCCTCCCGCCGATTTACACTCGTGCCCTGCTAAGTCGGTCATACGCACCAACCTTTTCAGGTAGTGCAATGGCGTAAGGTGGGCTGTGCTGATGGGTTTGTCTCGAGATTGAAGAGAGAGCAGCCTTACGAATGAGATAATAATGAAGCCAGAAACGCCTACAAAAAGTAAAAACCATAGACTACTGGGCAGGAAAGGGCCTTTTCCGTTTTCATTAAGGTTTTACGACAATATTTAGAAAAGTGTGATTAGCGTTAAAATGAACAGCGAACATTCTCAGAATTGAAACTACGGTGAACATTTGAAATCGTAATAATTTGTTTCAAATACTAGCATTCACAGTGAAATTTCGGTGATGATAAATATACATTTTTCCTCTTAATAATAGGCATTAAGAAAATACTATTGTTGCCGAGAAACACTTAATATTTACGGACATCAGAGAAATGTCAGATTAGTACCATATATTCAGAGAAATATTACGATTTCAAATATGTATTCACCTCAGTTTCATGACTGAGATTGCAGTTACATTACCAAGATTATTATAGTAGTTCAAACACACCAAACATATTCCGTCTTACAATAAAATCGGCAGATGACCCATTAGTTGCAAGGCAATTTCACATTTACTTTATTTCTATGATTCGGCACGGACGAGACGTGTATTTGCGTCTTAGAACATATGTAACATGACAGAATCGCTGCCGGAATTTCATTTCATTAACATGCGTATCAGCCTACGATGGAAAGAAAAACCAAGGCTCGCCAGTTAAGTCATCCGTAGACACAAGTGAAATAAATCTCTCAACTTTTTAATGCAACACAAACGGGAAATTTAATAATAAAACACGCAATTAATTAGTTCCAGCAGGTAAACACACAAAAAGGTGCCTACGAGAAACAGAGTTAAAAGTTAATAATGAATACCTTTATGATCTAATAAGTAGTTTTGTACGAGCGTAGACATTTTTGTCTAAAATCCATGTTTTTCGATTAATAATCGAGAAATTCGTGCCGCTGAAGACTGATTACTATTAACCTTATCGAAATATTTTAATGGGGATTACAGAGAGCTATGCTTCGATCCACGATATTCATTTCCATTACACGGCTCTTCGGATACTGGGGCCTGTTAACATTCGCCAAACGCTGAACAAAAATAACTAAATGACCACAGAAAAACAAACATTTTTGATAGCCGCAAAACCTCGACAAAAACAATTCCACTCAAAAGAAAAATATCAACAGAAAAAACAGTATTTGCTCTCTGCGGAAATCGTACGACCCGAAACTAATTCAACACCGTACTTTTGTTTATGGAAGCATTAACGCAGAGAATTAGAATTTGAATTCCACCGCAAAACAAGTACGCTTACAGGGCGTTTCAAAATTTACATACGGAGAAAACAGCATTTCTCTTCAATGTACAGGCTATGCGTTTGAAAAAAAGAAATAATGATGTTCAAGTCCGCCATTATTTTGTACCTTTTGAAGAGAAAACGTAGAAGAGCTTTAACATATGCAATGCAAAATAATCCCTACAGTTAAAAGATGCACAAAAACTCACAAAATCATACGTACATACAACAAGGTAGGGTATGTAGTAAAGCATGACATTGTTTTTGTAACTGTAGCAGTAAAATAATGAAACAAACTTTTATTTTTCACCAACATTAACAAGTAAATCGGATAGTAAATATTGGAAAATTAATTGTAGCAGTAAACACAACAAATCCCAACGCGCTAGTCCAAGGACTGATCCTAAAAAAGGGGGATTTGTATTAAAAATAACGTCCATTCCCATCACAGTTTCCACCAAAACACCCAACGAAAATTGCTATAAATTTACGCAGATATGCAACAAGTAATGAACCAACTGCTCACTGACCCTTAGAAATGGAAAAAGGTCCCAGATGTACATTCGTGTAGCAGGTTCACAATAGAAAACTGCCAAACCAAGAGATTGGCGAGAATCAAGGCTGATGAGACCTGGACAAACACATCATTGAAATAATACTAATATGATAATGGTTCGAAAAAGTTCCCAATTATCTGAAAATGCCAGCACGAGTGAATAAAGCTTTAAGCCTAAAAGCTCGAGGTAGATTATATAACTTATTTCGAAATGCAGTTTGGCACAGAGATCTTACACTAACGCCCACCTGCCATCGAACAAGTTTCTAATATTTTCTCCTAAATTGCAGCCTTTTCTAAATGCTGCATCGTGTGACTAAGGAATCGAACCATTATTAGAACGCAACTGCTAGTAGCGTGCTCCATTGTAGGACCGGCTATTATTTTTATCAGGACTATTCGACCAAAGAGAAATAATGGAGAACCCGCGCTACCTGTGGGCTGGAAACGATCAAGTAACAGCTTAACTATGCCAATTTTCACCGAGGAGTATCTCTCGTGACTCTTCACTCGGCTTCGCGCGTCTTAGTTCTCTGGATAAGAGTTCTGAAGCGGCAGCCAAAAGTTAAGTCAACAAACGCTATTTCGAGTATCGCTAAGATTTCCTAAATCCTCCTCCTACAATTCTATGTTTCGTGAAAACGCAAGACAAAAGTTACTGCACCAGAAAATGTAAGCGAGAAATATTGTTGCAGAGTAAATCATAGAGAAAACTGTGCCAAAGAGCATGGCATGTATCTCGGCTGTCTTAATGATCATACATTAAATAAAATAATTTTCAAGCGAAAGTTTCCCACCAAATGTTGACGCACAGGAAGGCCACGGAACGCCTTCTTTCAAAATAAATTCTTAAGCATTCAAAGCACACACCCTGACGCCTTTAACACAGGATTATATTCTCAGTCATCATACGTTGGCTTAGGTACGGTGCGAAGCCATTACATCTGATTGGTAAGGACATATCACAGTCATTGTAATTCAGCTTCTCAGATACAGAATTAGCAATGAAAAATAAATTTCAAACGAATAGTTCATTACCCTTGAAAGCTAATACATAAAAAAGCCGCAGACCCTCTTCCCTCACTCGGAATGAATTCTTTAGCATTTTAAGCACGGACCCTGAACACAGAGTAGGGCCTGAGAGGTATACCAAAACAGTTTCGATGGGACCACATCCCCCCTTTCCCTTCACACTGACCAGGGAAAATGTAGACACCCTAATTCCCTTCTCCATTTCCCAAGGACCCTTGCTGTTTTCATTTCGTCCCATCCCAAACCACGTCCCCCCACGCAATAACGCACCCTAGTAGAATACTATAAAATACACATCCGACCATGCGTTCGACCCTGGATAGCCTTCGCGTCCCCTCGTGGATTGTCCCCGCAGACCCTACAAACCCCTGCTCCCCTCCCCTTGTATTATCTCTTCCTCTCCTCCATCGAACCAGACCGTCCCATCGCACAGCCAATTCGGCCACGGTCGGCCCTGTCGCCGCCTCCTGCCGCCCCTTCCGCATTCGCTCCCACCCCTTAATCCTCACCCACAGACCCTCCACGATCCCTTCCCCCCTGCGTGCACAGGGGAGATCCCCCAAAACCCACCCTTAAAACCATCAACCTCAATCCTTGAAGGTCTTAAGTCTCCCAGACCAAACAGCTCAGGCATCACCCCAAACCCCAGCGCCGATTTTGTTCCCGGGGCTCATCCCGCCTTCATTTCCTCCCCCCTTAAGTCCCGCGTGTCGACTAGTCACACCCGATGATACCGTGCCTTTCGATGATTGCTATCGCGTTACCCGATCGCTTGATCCGTCACTACGATGACCACGCGTCACGAATCCCCAAGGGTCCGATCTGAAAACGAATACCTCCCGAACGATATGACTACGACCCAGCTCCAAGACATGACAATGGTAGAGACGATTCGGGGTCAATCAAAAGTGTGCTAGGCATGCGATTACGGGTGAGACCAGATTTATTCCTGGTTATAAAACCCAACAGCCATGCATGAAGTTATCGAAACTACTCATGGTTTCATGTTCCCATCGTGGGAAGAAAACAGCGAGGAAATAACAAAAGCACTTTCAGGAATAGACATTTATGTAACTTAGAAAGCAGTAGAATTATCTGGCTGCATTGCGCAAGAGTTCGGTTAGTGAACTTTGAAGATGCAACGAAATAATTATAATAACAATGCAACGAAATAAAGTGCATTGTTCTTAACACACAGAGACATTGAATAACATACCATGCAACAGGCTTTCAAAAAACGTGATATCGGATATTAAAATTGGAATACATACGGATTTATGTGAGCAATTGAAATTAACTTTCATATGCACGTGTAGCAATTTTAAAAACGTAAATAATTTTTTTTGGGATGATTGATCGAATCAATTGATCTCGTGTTAGACCAATCAATTTGAAATGAGGAAGAGTAGTAGTGTTTTCCTTAAAACGAATATGGATAACAGCCACCAGGTCCAGGCTGAAGCAGTTAAATTTATTTCTACCCGTGAAATTTTAGAACATTCTACCAGGTCACACTACATTGATAGGCAATCGAATACATATAATCATATGCAAGGCAAAGGAAGTCATCGCATCCGTGAAGAGGTTACAGCAGCAGGACGAGGACGAGAAGGATAAAGCACAAACCGCGTCTACAGCATTCTGGCATTTTATGAAAACATGGAGCTAAGGGGGGACGGCCTTTCGAGACGGAACTATACGTCCCACACCATTTCATCAGTCTACGATCCCTCCGTACTAAGCCAACTCCTCACAATGCAGTAACCCTATAACACCCTCACACACGGCTCAATTCCACACGCACACACCCACGCATACACACGGACCCTCATTCAATCTCTTGGTTCCCGAAAATCTCTTTTTTCCTCCCCACGCATCCATTTTAGAATCCATCCCCTAAGTCTCTTCCCCATCCTACCACCCCAACCCTACTGCGGCAGCCGACCCGGTCCCATCCCTACCGAGACCGCAACTTCTCCTAACCCTCTGTATTCCCCTCCCTTCCCGTCAACCCCCGCGCCCGTTCCACACACAGACAGACAGCCATGCATAGTCTTATTCCCTTAAGCAGTCCGTCAGGCCCCCTCCCGGCTCCTTTGTCCCTTCCCCGGTGTTGCTGGTTTCTCACACCTCCCCATCTTGTGCGGGAGTGTTACTGAAGTGGGTTTTTAGTTGAGAATAAGAGCCAAATTTGTAATTTTCTTCTCACTAAGGTTTTTATCTTCCTAATTTTACAAATGAAACTGTTGTAGGCTTTATCTTGTGGAATTTATCTATTACGGAAGAATTTAATAACTTTGTTAACTCCAATAATTATTTATTACCACAACCCGGGTTTCAACACTTGGGTGTCATCATCAGGTCTGGAGATGACACCAAGAAGACACTAAGTGTTGAAACCCGGGTCGTGGTAATAAATAATTAGTGAAGTTAACAAAGTTATATAATTCTTCCGTTCCTTATTTTAGTTAATATTTCATCAATCTACCATCATTCTGACGTTTTAAGTGCATAAACTTTATGACGCATATATTATTAATAAAACTTCACGTTTTCCTGATTGAGCATATTTCCACTGACTAAAATAAAACTACGGAAGAATTAAAATACCTTATTTAACTCCACTAGTAATATTTATTACCACAACCCGAGTTTCGACACTTTGTGTCATCTTCAGGTGAAAACACATTTTGAAGATTACACAAAGAGTCGAAACCCGGGTCGGGGTAATAAATATTACAAGTGGAGTTAAATAAGGTATTTTAATTCCTCCGTAGTGAATAATTTCCACAAAATCAAGCCTACAACCGCTTCCTTAGTAAAATAAAACTACTCACCCCAACCCCCTACTCCCACCCCGTTATTATTTTATTTTGACTTAAAATTTATTGTATCCAATTGACTGTGTTCATAGTCTGTATCTTGATCAACCACGTGACAAGGGAATAGGTGGAAGAGGAATGTCTCAATCTGGCCCCAAATGACAAAGTCATCTATCTATACATACATCCAATCCCCCCAGCCCGCCCACAATGCTTCTTGCTGAACCGTCTCGGGCACACACATCCAAACTCCACGATCTCATCCACTCCTCCCCCCCCCCCCCAAAACGCGCCTACAGAACAGCACCCGGACCCAAAATCTCTAAAACGAATCGTAAACCATCCTTTTCCTCCTGCAAACCCTCCCTCCCTCCTACTTCCATCCGCCCAAACATCCCGCGCTGCCTTCTCCCACCCACGAAATCCTCAACGCCCACCACCCGCGCTACATCCCTCACGAGTCCACCCACCCACGGGCCGTAAAATATCCCCCCCACCCCTCTCCCCCCCCCCAACACCCCAAAATATACGCCCACGGCAAAAACCCACCCCCCCCCTCCACTCTTAACCCTCCGCAGATTGCGGCACCCCTATCATCGGATAAGGGTGGGGGTGGAGAAGGGGTGGAAGGGGGTTTAGATGCAGAAGGTGGGAAGGGGGTCTTTGTAGGGGTTGGCGGGAGAGGTCCACACTACTACTTCCCAGTTTGGTCAACACGGATCCCGGGAGCGACAGAAGGGAGAGATCGGGCGAGGTGAGGGGATGCGGAGAGAAAGAGATATGGGAAAAGGAATGGAAGAGAGTGCGCTGGACGAGACGGTGGCTTATGCAGGGAGATCGAAACGGGGGTATGGGGGTTTGTGCACGGGGTTTAAAAGGGAAAAAAGGGGGGAAAGGACGTGGAAAAAAATTAAGGCGGACGAGCGGGATGTTGGGGAGGAGAGAGAGTGAGAGAGGACGTGGAAAAAATGGCGACAACAAATGGGGAAGGTGGAGAAGGGGAATAAAATAAAGAAAAAAAAAGTTCTCTCCGCGGGTTGAGGGAGGGAGGAATGGACGAACAGGAAAGGGTGCTGTTTGGGAAGGGGGCGGGGGAGGGTCAGGATATGGAGGAGGAGGACCGGGACGAATGGATGGGAGGAGGACACAGAGACCTTCTCTCAGGGGCGGCCACCTCCACCACCCCTTAGGGTGCGCACGGACCGAGAGAGGCGTTAAATAATAATAAAAAAAATCGAGTTCAGAGCAGTCCACCCGCATGGGGGAGAAATGGGCGGGGTGAAGGGAAGGGGAAGGCGGTAGCACGGGGGTGAGGAAAAAGAGAGAGAGGAGGATGGAAGGGGATTGCGCCATTTTTTTCCAAATCCCTTCTTTCACGTCCTAACTCTCCCGACATTCTCCGCGACTCCCGAAACCCTACACACACACGGCCACCAACGTCCTTTACCTCCTTCCACCCTTCCAACCAACTGGAGAGAGAGAGGAATGGAGAAAAATCTCCCTCTAAAAAAAATAAATAAATCCCCATCCCTTAACACGGGGTTCTTTTTTTATTTTATTCCACGTCACACCCGGGGAACCATTGGGCCGTGATAGCAATTGCATCAGCCCCGCCCCCTTTCCACCCCCCGCACTCCCCAACGACGTATTCCGCCGGACCCACTTCCTCTCCCTCTCCCCACTTTCCCTCCAATCCACCTCTCATCCCCAAACCCAACCAACCAACACACACGGAAGAGAATGAGGGAAACCCCACTTCCCTCCCAACCCATCTCGCCCTGCTCCAGTTCCACACCCTTGCCCCTGCTAACCAACTATCCCTACTCCGTCGCATCCTCCGCACGCATTCCCTCATCTTCTCCCAATATGTTTACTCACCCTTATATACTTGCAATGCATTAAACATATAGAAATATCATATATCCGTGACTTTGCTCGCCTCATAACACTTCCAAATTTCATATTAATCTCATTCGCTACCCTCTTCTCACTCACTTCCTTCTCCTCTCACTGTGAATACAGGATCTACTGGCCAGCAGGAAATCATCGCAATGAACGTTTAAAATTAATTCCTGTTTAGAGTTACTTTTTTAAATATTTCTAAGCGAACAACTCGGGACTATGGCGGAGCTGTGCGGAAAACTTAATTGTAATACCTTAAGCGTTTCTTGTGATAACGCAATCAGACAGTGAGTTAGTTAGCGGTATATAAGCCTATTATGAACATAAGATTTGAAACAGAAAAAAGAAGGCGCAATAAAAAAACCCAGGCAAGCTGTCCGTCGGTCGCAGTATACTCAGCCCACTATTAAATCTAAGTATAGAGTTCACCCGTAACATTTTCTGTGTTCAAAATTCTGAATATTCAATGGCATTGCGCATCGGTCACCGAGAGTCTTTACTTACGAGATTTGATCAATATAAAAGTACACATTCCCATACACGTAGAGGCACACACATGAATTCCCACGCAACCCTCTCTCTCTCTTGCCGCCGCTAAAAACCCTCCCCCACACCTCTTCCACCTCCTCCTCCTCCAACCCCTTCCGCCCTACTACCCTTTCATGAAAAGGACTCAAAAACCTCCGGCTCGCCAACATACATTCCGTCGCATTGAACCCCTTCCCACCTCCCGGACCCTCGTTCCCTCTCAATACTCTATGACCCTAAGGCTCGTATACCCTTCATCTCACTCCCTCCTCCCTCACCCATCATCCAGACCCGCATCGAAAAATAGGAAAAAAGGAGAGCAAGAGAATGACAACACAAACTAAATTCGCCATCCTCTTTCCGATTCTCCTCCCTCGACCATTTCCCGACATCCATCGTATTCATCGTCTTCCATTTTCTCTCAATCTTGTCGTCTCCCCTATTACTCTCCTATTTCCACTCGCCTCCAACCCCCAACATTTATTTTTATTTATTTCAAACCTTTAATTATTTACTTTAAACCTTTATTCATATTTTTCCCACCGATAAGAGCCATTAATCGGTGTCTGAAATTTCCATGCGCTTAATTTTAGCTTCTCTCTATGATATTGTGCTTGGCAAATAGCACAGAGACCAGCCCCTTTTATCTTTAAATCACTAAACTAATTAACTCGATGGATAACAGCATGGGTTCCTTTCCTCTAAGAAATTCTCCCACAAGTTGTAAAAACATCGTAGGGAAGAGAATCCACAACTGAGTCTGGCAAAAATAATTACTGCTACTCAACATGAAATGTTGATATAGAATAATTGTACACAAAATATGCGACAGATAAGCGGTAATATATATTGAGCATAATCATGTTCAACATTTGTGGCCGATGGTTATGCCACAGAGTGGTGAAACGTGTCGTGCCTTTCAATGAATATGTAGAAGATTACTAAGTGTTTTATTCATCATGAAAGTAGCAGGCTCTGCTAACACCGACTACTAAGGAAATCAAAATTTATGTACGTTCCTAAAACACTATAGTTGATTTTAATATTATTTGAGATACCATATAACAATAGCTGATGTACACGAAAAAATTGCTATTATAATTGCTGTTTGATACAAAATTAATATATGAAATTTACACATTGAGAGTATGTACATTAAATGT
Organism: Pyrrhosoma nymphula; assembly: GCA_963573305.1. NCBI lineage: Eukaryota > Metazoa > Arthropoda > Insecta > Odonata > Coenagrionidae > Pyrrhosoma > Pyrrhosoma nymphula. Next base: position 16,539,491 of record OY754337.1, read on the forward strand.
ATGAATAAATGAACAACAACTTCGTCAAGCCAAGCAGATGACAGACGAAAAAAAAAAAACAAATAAAAAATATCATGTTGAGCAAATAAAACGAATTCCGAGCGTTAGACACGATTTATCGAGGTTCAAAAGGGAGCTCGGGTTTTTCTGTGCCATGAAGATAATGAATATGTGATTCATCCATATAATGAGCCTCCGTTCGTCGGCAGTAAATCGTCCAGCATCCTTTACCTGACCGGGATTTCTCCGTGACTCGCTCCCTCTCTCCTACAAAAAGAATTCCATCGATTCAACAACCATAAATCCCTCCACGCATTCCGCACATTCTCCTACGTCTAAAAGAAACTATCCATGTCTTTAAATGTGACTGCAGAGAGGGTAGCGTGAGCAGAGATGGGCAAGGCAAGAGAAAAAAATTATTTACCCCTTTTTATAAGTTTTCCTTTATTTTCCCCCCAGAGATAGGGAATGCTTCCGGATAGCACAGCTTTGTCTGATCATCATAAATGGTCGTCCATGTATTAAGGCATGCTTTTAGGTATACCTAATGAGAGTATCTGAAGTTCTTCACGCGTATGAAGAAAAAGTGAGTCATTATTACATACGAGTATCTTTATTACCCTAATAATTAAAATCGAAATATTTCATCAATACATTTTTCTTACACATCATGTACGACTATTCTTTTATTTATTTGCATTAACATCAATCATTAAGCACTCGCGCAATTTTCCAGGACTTAACTACTCGCATGGCGTATTATTCTGTACACCAAATTAGAATTATTTTAATTTATTCTTGAGTTGATTTAGAATCATTACTTATTGCGCAATTCGATTTCTTTAAAAACATCACGTCACCGATGAATATTAATATTGTACACAATATTATTCACTACAGGTCGTTGTAAAAACGACTCCACATTGGTTTACAGCGTTGATGTACTAATACATTAACGCGAGTACTAACGGGTTAATTCCTGCATATCCATACCCATAAGGACACAGGAATCGTCGATCTACCTAAATATATTGATAGAACAAACTTGAAGACGGTGATGTATATATAAAATACCGACTCGCACATATAGTCATAAAATTCCATTCATCTTTTTAAGGCCACCCTATTCCCTTCACATACCGATTTTCTACGCCATTCTCTCTTTTACACTTACCCCAACCCCACCACCCGTAACTCTCAACCTCCCTCTTCTCTTTCCGCCTCTCCCGACCCCCGCCCTCCCGCTTACACCGACACGAAATCCTCAAACATCCTCCCCCACGCACACCCTCGCCCCGGCCATCTTTTCCACTTTTTATCGCCTCCCCCTCGGCCCCATTCCCTCAGCATCACCACCCACCACCCTCTCATCCCAAGTCTTCCCCCCTCCCTCTCTCACGGCTCCCCACCCAACGGCCACCCCCTTTCGTCTTTCGCACCCGCAACTGCCTAATTCCACCCCTTCCCCCCCGCCCCCACTCGACCCCCGCCCCACTAAAAAACACACACACTCTGTGGAGTCCAACCGACCCCTTTCCAACCCCCACGATCATCGACCTTCTCTCCTCCACATCCACCGGAACACGCACGTCCCGAATTCCTCCACTTCCCCCTTTTTTATCCCCTCCCTCCCAACCCCCTCTCCCCCTCACAATCCCACGACCCCTAATCCAACCCTCCCCTCGCAGCGCCGACGGGGCACGCAGACGACCCAACTCCCCGCATTTTCCACTCTTGAGCCCTCCCATCCGAAATGCCAACACACACACGCAGAAAGAACAGTAGTAGCCGCCTCCTTATAGGATAGCAGTAATCGATTAATTACCATTCGAGTTATCGACTCGATTAATCGAACAATGGTTTATCGTTAAAGATCGACTAATTTGCGATTGATCATGTACATACATATTCAATTCTATTTACGTGATATTAATCGAAACAGGTATTCGATTTATTGGAAAGAAAGCATAAACCTCGCGACAAAATCGATCAATATGAATTGATTATACGGTTAATAACTAACATAAAGACAGGTTCCACTTGCGTATTTGGAGGAGGAGTTATGGCGTGGAGGCAAGCGTTGCTCAGACGTAAATAAGAAAGCTCTCTTAGCAGTTGCCCTTTGTAGGAGTATTTGACTCCTCTGAGGATTAAGGAATAACGGGTGGGAATAGATAAAAACTTGCCGACTTCCAACGCACGATAAATGTAGAGCAGTAAGTATCATATTGGTACGTCAGAGGATTGATAAACGGGTCAGAAAACAATAATTCCGCCTCATATAGTGTGGACTTATAATATTCTAAAAGTGCATATTTGGTTCGAAAACTCGATCAATCCATCTTTTTGTCTAATTCAAAAATATCATTTGACCAGTCGGTAAATATAGAGAAAATAATCGATTATTCACATCACATGTTTGGTCGTCGCCCTCTCTACACCTCTCCCAAAAAAATCTACCACTTCTCCTTCCTTTGTGTCCTCCTCCTACATCTCCCTTCACCTCCATCCATCTATCTGAGACCGCCCAACCTTACCCCCACCTCATTCCCTCCAAGCCCTTTTAACCCGGCCATCCGGACCTTTTTACCACCACCAACAACACCACCACCCCCGTAACCCGTCCCGTACCCTCTTCCCCCACCCTCCAAACAGGCTGGCACAAAACTACCCTCGCTTTTATTTCTGCACGGCTGAGAGAGCCTCCGCGTCGTAAACGGGTTAAAACCCATCTCCTCCCGCCCCCGCCCCGCTCTGCCCTCGCCCCGGCGAGAATGCCACCTCCCAGAAGAGAGCTCACGCCAACACCATTTCCCTCCCACACACCCCCGCCCCTTAAAAACCCTCCCGCCCCCTTCCGTTCCCTATTTCTCCCCTCGCACTCTTTCATGTCCCTAACGCGGGCGGACGTGGAGGTGGTGGACGAGGAGGAGGTGGTCCGCTATATGTGGGCGGTGGACTGTGAGTGTTTGGGGAGAGGGAAAGAGGTTGAATTAAAGAGCGGGAGAGAGAGAGAGGAGGAGGCTTTAATAAAATGAAACGGCGTCATTCGCAGGGTTCTGCTTATCGCAATGGGGGTGGGGGGGAGGGGTGCGAGCGAGGGTGCGTGAGTGTAGAAAGAGGGCCTCTCTTTCTCTCCGTCACCATCACCACCACACCCGCACCACCTCTTGAAAAAAATGCAGGAAAAATCTAAATAATAAAAAAAGTTGAGCACACCCTTCTTTTTGCCGACACTCTTATCCTCCCGCCACCCACGGGTGACCGACTAAATACTTCCCCGCCACCTCCTTTTTTTGCTTCCCCTGCGGGGCTGATGTGATTCTCAAGTTTCAACATCGCATGGCGATATAAATTTCGCATCACGAAGAAAACGATGCATCGCGAGTCAAATGATACGATACTCATAATCAACTGAGTCTGTAGTGATTTCCACAAGACTTATCAATTTAAGTACAACGCGTTCTTACGTTACAACGTAATTATCAGGTTCCACAGGGTACTGGATTACCACTAACTCCTTGATCATCGACATGAATTTCCACTAAAACTCTCCTCAAAACGTGAATTTCATGATACGATACCGCATATTGCATTGAATCGCATTACATCGCCTCTCGCAGCGGTTCCCAATCTAAGGAGAACGCGCTGGGCGGTTGCACGGTAATGTGGCCCGTATACACCCTCAACTACAAGGGGTCAAACTGGTTTTGGTAGCAAGGAGTACGCCAAGATGAAATAGGCTACTAAGGGGCATAGAAGACAGAAAAGTTGGAAACCGCAGGCTAATCGAAATGTATGCATGGCAATTACATCCCAAGTCGTATCATGTCATAGGAACCGCAGGACTTGATGGTACTCGCCTTCGTACAGCGTTACGTCAGCGAGAGAGGGCTCGCGGAAGACCTCCAGGTCCCCCGCCCTCACATTCATGCTTGTTTCACCAACCACGACCTTAAAACCCTCACTGAATGAGTGCCACGAAGTTATTCGATAAAGGTGCATCGCATATCGAAAAAAAATTCACATCAAAATGAACTTCATCTCATTTCGAGTCACCAATATCGCAATCAATTATCCGAGATATCGAATTAGCGATCCATATTGATATCGCAATACGCCTATATCAATAGACTAATTGTTTATGTATCGGGATTGGCGATATCGCTCAGTACTACTTTTCCCCCGCTTTCTTTCCCCCTCTGCTGCGCCACTCATTCCACCAGACTGTAATTCTGCTCCTGCCCGACACCCACGCACCCTCACGAACCCTTAACGCTCCGCTCTCTTTCGTTCTCTCTCGGGGTGAAAAGAGAGCGACGAAACGAATGCGAGAGAGAGAGAGAGAGAGGGCGCTAGCGTCGCCGCACTCGCAGACAGACTGACAGGCAGAGAGAGAGGGAGAAAGGCAGAGGCGGAATGTGCTGCTCTCTCTCGCGCGAGAGACAAAAAGCATATAAAAGACTCCATGGGGGATATAGCGCCCGCCCACGAGAGTTAGACTCGTCGCCTATTCGCCCTGCAACGAGAGAGAAAAGAAAAGAGACGGAAAAGGCACCTTCCCCCCCCCCCTCCACGCCTTCCCCGGCGATAAAACGGCGGAGTGGGTGGGGGCAAGGGAAATGGTCGAGGAAGTCGAGTTTTGACTCAGATTATTTCGAGGAGACGGGAGAACAAAAACCGAAATCATTCGGTTATCCGAGAGAAGAAGGCGGTGGGATATTAAGTGAAGTGGGATTTTTTCCTTCTCTTCTAGGACTATACTACCCATTAAAGAACACCCGGAATAAAACAGAGCGTCAACAAGACATGGGACCTAAGATATCTCGATAATTACCGATTGCTGAGGAAAAATTAAGGTGGAGGCGCATTAACGTTGATGTTAGACTTGTTACCTCAGCAACTAAATTAATAAATAAAATTAAATGAAACTTTGAAATTATTCACTTCTAAACTATTTTTTTTAATTAGTGATTTACGTTTCCAAATTTCACTTGAAAATAAACGCATTATTGTTATTATAAAAAGGAACTAAGAGTGAGAACCTGGCGCCACTAAAAAGTATCGTTTATCACTGCATTAGGTGACGGATCCCCTTCAGAGACTAGTAACCGGGCAATTCACGGCCTGTCAATTACCTATAACATTTATTTTTAAGCTAAACTCTTCAAATATTGATAGGAATCGGAATACTATGAGAAATTACTATGCTCTTAAGGCAGGTCGCGAGCATCTAAACAAACATCTAAATACTGTTATATGAGTGCTTCTGTATGGACCTCGAATCATAATAGGTAAATTCGCCCATACACGTCAATTGCTAGTTATGAAAATTTAGTGATTCCTGCTGACGAACGTTAAGTTATTACAGTGCCCAGCCGACGTGTTATCCACTGCTCTCATTTTTCCTTGAAAATATAACTGGTTAATAATTTCGGTGACAGCAAAGGGATAACGATTATGCAAACAAAATCGCAACCGTCAATATGTCAGGTGACAGATCAAATTTCCCGGATAAGAATCCAAAGGCGGAATGTATTGTCCGATGACGGATACAATTGTTCTAATAACGCCTACATATAATAGCTAGCCAAGCCGGAAAGAAAATCCTTAAATATAGGAGGAGTAACCGAGGACGCTACTTTCAGTAGTTGAAAATGAGACAGTTGAATTGGCTGGCAAAATGGCAGACCACTTACAAAAATAAATGAACATTTATGAGTTTCTCTTTCAGTGTGCGATTGTTTGATCTACGCTTTATAATAACGTAGAAACGTTTAAAATTCTTAATATGTTACGTTAGCGGTTATTTTTTACGATAAAAAATCGTTGAATATCGGGTGACGCCGCCACAGCTAGACACGAGTTGAAAAGGACAGATTCTTTTGAGGCGAGACAACAACATATGTATTATCAAACGTGTCGCAAGGCATAATTTAACTATTAATTTTAGAGTCAGATAGTAGAAAATTAAACTCACTCACAATCACCATACTTGGACACAAAAATAGGCAGCAATGGATCTGGTAAAGCACTCACCTAGAAATAAAAGAAAACGGGAAATCAACACACAAGCACCAAACAGCCCCAGTTACACCATTATCATTACATTTATCAAATATTTGTAATATTAAACACAGCGCGAAGCCATGAATTATCTGTGACGTGTTGACGAAGAATCAATTCTAGAAAACTAAATGAGTCAATATTAGCTACGGAATTTAATGTTTATTGATAACAGAAATGAAGAATTCAAATTTTCCATTTGTATTAACACCAACTCTCAATGAAAAAAGGTAACTGCTACAATCTAAAGCATTTATTGGCATCCAAAATCAAATAGCGATTTTTGGAAAATTCCTTGCCGTAAAGAAATAAATTATTCACCCACAGACAGCGAGCGCTAAAAACTTTCTACTTTCCGCACGGGAAAAGAGGAAGAAATCGTCGTCGCACGGAAACACAACTGACGAATATATTCCGAGTAGAAACCTGAAAACAATTACAGTCATTTCTTCTTCCCATATTCATAATTAGACATTAGATAGGCCGTTGTTACCCTCTCTACTTGTACTTTTTTCGCATCAGACAGCTCAAAATTACATCACCACACATAGAACAAAGAAGACTTCAGGGCTATCCTCAGGGATGGACGTCGATATGAGCAGTGATTTAAATTTTCCCCGAGATAAATAGAAGAATGACTTCTATTTTTGACTAATTGAGGGTAGAGACATTTTGTTTATTCATGAATAAATACATATTTCGGTTGCATTTCTACGGTAACATTCATTATATATTAATTATTTTGTGTAATTTAGAGTTAAATCTAAATATTCAAGTATTTACACCTCCAATCAATAGCTGCCTGATGCGAAACAAAAGGATTGTGCGTTAACATCCACGTTAGGCTGTGATTCATCTCATTTTTCCACCGGGAAATCGGCGAAAGCAATTATCAACAGTCTGCTATAACCTAAAGCTAATAGTAAGCTACCCTCTTAACAAAAAAATCAGAAGTAGGTTAAAAAAAGGCAAAAGGCATATGTCCAATTGACCCTTTCTGGAGGAACGTTCCCAAATTGCCCCTTTAACTCAAAATGAAACCAACTCAGCCGGAAGGAGTTAAGACGGTGACCGCCGGTAGCCGCGGACAAAGAAGAAATTTTGAACCGCCCCATCACCACCCTAAATATTCCTTTCCCAGTCGCAGGTTCAAATAACTCAACGAAACGACCTCTTGGGCACTCCACCTTGAAGCGTAGCACGGGGCACGACGGAGCAAACACGCCCAGAATAAACGCGGCCCCCTCTGGCGGGAGACACGACATTAATGGACCGAGAATGCCCTCGGCAGCGTGGGGAGCAGCAAAGTCCCTCTCCGTCTCCGATTATGCTCCTGGAATCCTCACAAACTGCTGCGCGGCGGGCGCATTATGCACACACGTCCCAAGACGCAAGATGTGAGGGAGGGCACTTTCTTTTTTAAATACTAGGGGGGGGGGGGGGGGAAGGGGAATACAAGAATACTACCCCCAGCCAACACGGCTCGGGAGGTGGGAGAGTGTCCTTGCCGCCCCCGCCCCCCCCCCCCTACCTCCTCCTCCCACATCGCATCATCACCGCGAGCCTCAAGGGGGCCATCCGACGCCCCCGCCGTGCATACAGGGGACGATAAAAGGGACAGCGAAATGTAGGCCGGGGCGAGGAGTTCCGGGGCAGTTGAAACGTTGCTCAAGGAAGACGGAGAGAGACTGGCTAGAGGTGGACAGCGAGGGGGAGGTGAAGAAGAGGGGAAAAAAGATGACACAAAACACGAATGCTTCCAGGGTTGGTCACCTCCGTCCTAGCCAGACGAAATTTCACTCGAAGTTTCCACTGAGGTCAAAATAGGTTGGAGACCCTTTTCTTCCCTGCCAACAGATTTAACAATGTTTCACCGGTATCCGTGTGCTCTATTCTTTCTCCTCATAGCAAACGTTTGTCTCCACCTGTCATCTTCCTTATATATCCTTCTTATTTCCTTTCACTGTATACACTTCGAGTACTGTCTCTGCCGCGTTCATGAGTGCTTAAAAGTTCTCTCGGCAATCCGAAATAACAGCAATATCTTCTGCGAAGGAGAGCAAACAGTTTTCACTGCCATTCAACCTCCCTTTCTTTTTTTACCATTCAATTTTATAAACTGCCAATTTTAATCACGTAATGACGAGTGATGCTTACAGTTGCATCCATTTCTAACTTCTTTAATGATATCTACTTTCATATCTCTTCCATTCTATTTTTTGAAGAGGGTGTCTTGATTCTTAGAGATTTGGTCTTCCTCTCCAAATGCTCTTGCCTCTTATTCGAACTGAGCAGCGTTCCACGTGAAAGTTTTTAGATTGGTCGGTAATTTACGGCGACGACTGTGCAGGCAGGTGAGATGATTGTGCAAACTAAGGAAAGATAAGTTAGAATAGGTATGATTATTTAGGGTGTGAAGGAAAAGAGGGGACAGAAACCCATCGTCGGCATTACCGTACACCGGTAGAAGAGCGCCGAGAGGTCGAAAGCTTTTTGTACCATTTTACGGGCCCAAGCACCAAGTAACGGAGTGGGATTCCACCGATAAATCCCGGGGAACACTTATCCGGGATTCGAACCCGGGATGGGAATACAGAACTCTAGCCATGACACTGACACAATCTCCTCTTAGGAACTTTTCTCTGGTATGAAATCGCGAACGACTGTTTGACGATACATGCCGAGTAGGGGTAGGAAGATGCTGGGAGAAGAGGAGGGGTTAAAGAACTGGGGCGAATTTTAACGCTCCAATCGGCCTCATTTCTTCGCGGCACTTCTGGCGGAAATAATTCAGCAAGTCAAGCGACGCCTTGGGGAGGAGAGGAGGTTTAAATAGCGAGGATGGCCCCGCGAAGGAACGTAGAGTAAGCGGCTTAAAGAGGCTCGAAGGCACGCACGCGAACTGAAAAGGAATACAGACTTAAATGAACTGCACGGTTATCCCATTTATCCCCCATGAATACTATATTAGTGAGTGCAACAGCCAAATGGCTGGGAGGATCTGGGGGCGGGTGGTGCGACTGAGCGGCAGTAGATAATGGATTGGCAAGGGAAGGGATGGGTACAGGTGAGTTTAAACTATCATTTCAAAATCCCTCTGAATAATAAATGCCTTCTAGTCTTCCAGAGCCTTCTAGCTCGCCATGTACTTAGAAGAGCAGTCAGATACTATGATTATACTATAAAGAATGCTCAACGTGTTTGGAGGGGAAAATATTAAAGATAATCCAGATAATAATAAAGAAGTACCCGGATAATCAGACAGCAACAGCAGGTGGTAAAGATCATTGACAGAACGTGATGGAAAAGTAAGAGACAGGAAAAATATAATAATGATATTAAATTAAAGTAGTTTTAACAATTGGGGAACGATGAAGGCGATCATAGATAACGTTCTGAAAAAGTAACCTCATTCAAGCATCTTTGAAGAGTGATCACATGAGGCGGAGGCAGTGGAGAGGAAAAACAAGTTAGTACAAGAATGAATAGCTACGAAAACAGGTTTTGGCCAAGTAATTTAATTCAAGGTTTCACTGGTTGGCTCTTAAATCAGCATACTTCACAGGCAAATTTACGTAAGAGGCTATCACTAAGATTCAACCTACAAGCTTCACTCAAGTTATCAAAAGCTTTGGACTTAGTCCAAGCAACTGATCGAGTTAAGGGATATAGAAAGGGGCGAGGCAGAGGTTCAACGATGAAGCCAGAATCACAGAAGTTACTCAATGCCTTAACCAACTAGGAGAAATCCTGAGCAAAGTACCAAGCCTTAGAATTGGGCTTGCGTCCTATTCTTGAATAATGATTTAAGATCTGTTTACCTGACAATTCATTAAATATGACCAAATATAATATTTTAGCAATGAGTAATAATAGAAAGAAGTATACAGACCCATGAAAAAAACATTTGCGTCGTCCAAGAATTTATGCCACAGAAAGCACGATAATTCAAAAGTAAGATAAATTGTCACGATTGTCGCTTCCTGCAAAACGTATTACGTTATCTGGCAGAAAATTACGTAAGGGACCGAAAATATTCTCATTGCCCCCTTGAACCACCGGGGACAGAAATAGCACAACAGAGTAGCTGCTAAGGTGACACTGAGGGCATTGAGCCAGGATGAAGGACAAAGCAAATTGAAATTTACGCTAGAGCCAATAGGATATAGTTCTACATATCAAACGTAACACTCAACGTTCCGCTATTTTTTCTTGAGTTTTGAAATTTTTAACTGTCAAAACTACAACTTTAGTGGAAACCCAAGATCGATACAAAACGAAATACATCATTTTACAAAGACAGATGTTCATGACATCTAATAAAATATTATAATACATAAACAGGGTAAAATTATCAAAAGGTGAATTATAAAATAAAGCTAATTATCAATCAAACAAATGTTTGAGTAATAGTAAAAATATAACTAACGCAACAAAATGTAAATAATCTACTTTGATCTTCTAATCGAGCAGTCAAATAACAAGTCAATGGCCAAATACTTGGACAGGTTTATGATAACTCCTAGAACCAGGCTCCGATAAACACTTCATTCCGTTGAAATTTCAAAGCAATTCCTAGATGAACTCCACCCAACACTCTCGATTTAGATCGAATGACAAATATGACGGATTTCAAACACAATAAGTAACTACCATATAATTATGTCAATTGACACGCGCTCCTCCAGAAAATATTCGTTGAACTAAAAACAAAACACACAAGATAATATAAATAATATCTCAGTAAAGAGATTACCTTAATGATATACGACCGATTGAAAAAAGATGACATATCTACCAAATCCCAATTATCCCTAAAGTGCTGTCTTGTTAAACACAAGCAACTGCAGAAGCCAATGAAATCCGACATATCCCATTAAAAAAAAGAAACGGGAGAAGCACGAGACAAACAATCGTGTAAGGCAAAGTAAAATGAGCCTGCAGACGCAGGAAACTTGAATGTGCCGTAAATGCTGCCCGAGGGCGGAAGGGAGGAAAAAGGACGAAGAAATGACCTGAATAAACCGAATCCCAGAACACACACAAAAGGTCCCTCCCCTCTGAGAACACAGCCCAGACAACCAAGTTAGACATCTTTCCACGGCTGCTCCGCGGGAATCAAGCAATGAATGGATGGTGAGGAAACAAGGAATATAGCACCACCGTCCAACGCAAGCAGACGTGGTGTCCCCTTCCCCGGAACGCCACGGCGCGCATAAAAGCCGACACAACCACGAAGGCGAACACAAACACGCGTTGCAAGTGTCGCCCCGGGGTCCAAATAAGAATTCACTGCCCAGAAGCACGACGGCGAGGCGGGTCCTAACGCAAGGAGGAAGCCCATCGATGAGGGGCAAGTCTGTGCAATACTACGGTGTCCAAACAATAGCGATGGAGTGGAATTTCCCATCTGGACTCCTGAAGTAAACAATGCTCACTTTATGAGACGACCCGATTAACAGACCGCGGAAATATAAATTAAATGAATATATAAATAACAGTAACAATTCTATTATCTATCAACTTTGAGGCCCGGTTTTATAAGGTCTGGTTAACGTTAACCGCAACATGACGAAACATTTTCGTTAACTTAATGCTAATGCTAGAGTTCACCTTTTGCATAAATCATCATACTGTCGGTTTGGTGTGTTAAACCAGATTTCGGTTTAGTAAAACGTAGCGCAAATTTTAAACAAATCAATTTTCAGTGGAGTTAAAAATCTTCGACCATATAACTACATTGTATGTACATTGTAAAAATAAAGGTAAGCATGAGATTAAAATGTTGTGAAGGTGAAAAGAGGGGTAATGTTCAAAATTCATTTTTATCCAAAAAAGATACCCGAATAACTACCTAAAAAAACCTGATCAATGAGTCGCAAGATAAACTAGTTAGAAGTACTAACTTGGAAGATTTAAACTTTATCTTGATGATAACCAGCAATGACAGCATGCCTCGCAAGTTTGCAGCACTACTATACAGCAAAATACAGCACTAAGGAAGTAGAAGAACAAAGCTCTTCAGAAATTCACCGCTTCTTACTTAAGAAGTTGTTTACAGGACTCTCTATTACTAATCTCATTTTTTGTTAAAGCGTTTGCTAGTACTTCCTCTAATTAATTCTCTTTTAATAAAAGCAATGCAAAATGAAATGTTTACATTAAAAAATTAAACAAACGAAACGGTGGCGTTTGAGATAGAAGTCCACCGAAATATTCCCCACTTTCGAATTCCAAGTACTCCTAAATTTTTATTTCAAGGTATTTTTAGAATACGAGACCTCGAGATTTATATCTAAACTGCACAAATGATTTCTAAATCACATTCGTCATGTTTCGCTGGAGAAAGAGTGGTGATGGGTGAGATGGAGGAGGAAATACGAACTTGACCCACGATCGCCCCGGGTCGTGAAGCATGGGGAACTCAAACATGCGAGCCTGAGTAAAAAGATTTCCCTTTTTCTTTACAAATCCACGAGTTGGACGGCGAACCATTACGCGTTCTGCGAAGCAACCTCCCCTCTTTTCATCCCTTAATTCCAAACCGAATATCCTGCTCCACTCTCATCTCCTCACGAACGCCACTCCCCCATGTCCTCTCCAGCCCTTCAACTCCAGCCAGCATCCTCCTCGACTCATTAATTTCCGTTCGCATCCCGAAGTTTAAGGGCACTCGTCACGTGGTGCGCTCCAATCGAAATCTTTGGGGGATCGACCCGCTCACACTGTACCTATCGGGAAATAGGCTTCAGTTTTTTTCCGACGATTTCTCAGACCGCGAAAGACAGCTGGAATTCCAAATGTATTTACTGAATCCATAGTCATTGAAGTCTTAAATCGTCCTCTGCCCTAAAAATTCATAATATTCATAACATATGCGTAGCCAGCCACCAGCAATAGGTGTGGCACTGAGGCAATAGTTGTGGCATCATCAGTATGGTAATGGACGCAAACTTACACGAAATGTTCACAGCGAGGTCAAAATTGGGACTAATTCGATTAAAGACAGGAAGAAAATCGGTTTCCGTATTTTCAGAAAAGAGGTGGAGGCTTTTGTACAATTTTGACCAATCATGATTAGGGTTTAACTTTGAAAAAATGAGAAAGAGGGGTTTTATTTTTGGAGTTAATTGACAAATTTTGTATACGCCCACTGCAGTTCTATATTTTCAAAACTTCAAATAAAGTTTACCTGATAATCGTTGTCTATACAATAAACATGTCATGAAATTCTCGCCTTTGTAAACCTGTCAATCCAAATTATTTAAGGGACTTTTAATGAACAATGTAAGTTTTGAAAAAAAAAGTTTCCCCGATAATCTTTGTCTTCACACTAGACACGTAGAGAGACTCACGCCTTCATAAACCTGTCAATTCGGGTTATTTAAAGGGATATAGGGAAAAACGGAGACATCATTTTATTCCGGGAGGGAAATTTTGAGAAAAAATTTTGGGTTTCAGGACAAAAGGTGTGGCACGTGCCACAGGTGCCACACCCGTGGCTACGACTATGATTCATAATATATACATTTGAAAGATTCCCACCTCGTTCCATTGAAACGATTACCAGAAAAAGTTGTATCATCACAGACACACTTAGTAAATTTCCACAACCAGTTTATTTTACCGACCTAGGTTTCAGCAAAACATTGCCTTGATAAGTGCGTTTGTGATAGGTAATGCTGTCTGTCACACATTTCCACAAATTATGGCCAGTTATTTTAAAATCAGTTAGAAAAATTGTAACTTTCGATACTGTAAACTCATTTTCACTAAAAAAAATTACATTTTTGTATTTTAAATCAAGTTTTTGTTTCCAAGCCTGCGCTAATTGCAGCGTAAATTCAAAATGAACTACAAACACCGCGATATCACTAACTACTGCCCCACCTTGAGGGGCTGTAGGTTTGCTTAACGACAATAGCTCGAGGATTATCACGAGTGAGGGACACGTACAACACATAAAGGTGTACAGTTGTACATTTTGACTCAACAACCTCTTCTTAGACTTCCCTGGTGTGATGTTGACGGTTTTACGAGCTCAAATAGATCGATTAACGCGTTCTGTGAGAACTCTGGAATCAATTTTAAAAGTATACTAGTCCCCTAATTTTATCTTACACAAAATAGTAACGGTACAGACAAGCAATAAATTGTATGAGATACATAACTAAACAATTAAATAAACAAAACCTTGTACACTATAAATAAAAAAAGCACAAAGGTATGGCTGCGCTAATCATCCTAAGAAATACGGTGCAGGTCCTTGAAAACGTAATGAGGGACAAAACAATCGCAACTAAAATACTCAAAAATCTATTCTTTCTATCACAATGTAAAAACTCCAGAGTTTGAACTTAATTTTACACATACATATGCGATTCCACTAAATTCCGGTCAAACTTATCAGCTACTACAATTGAGAGAATCAATCCATACTTTGTAAATTTCACAATGAATTTTATTCAATACGACCGGTTTCATCGCATAGGCGACATCTTCAGGTGCCACCTCCTGAAGATGTACATTAGTCGCCTATGCGAAGAAACCGGTCGTATTAAATAAAATTCATTGTGAAATTTACAAAGTATGGATTGGTTCTGTCAATAAGGATTTTCACAAAGTTACTACAATATTTGGTAGGTTAAAATTCTACAAAGAAAGCTTATACGCACGCCTAAGAAAGGTTTCGAATGACAAGTCGACTTTAATGCAACCTACCGAAATTGGGGATAATCACCACGCCGAATTAGTGTATGTTTAAGAGGTAATTAATATTTGTTAATGACTTTTTAATAATAATTCCCCAAGCAAAAGTTATTTCGAGCAATACTTAAATGGAAAATGAAGGAAAACCAAAGTCAATTTATGACGGATACTTATTATAATAACATAATATATATATATATATATATTGTAATATATACATATAACGATATGTTAATTTGAAAACAATAAATGTACAGTACATTTTGGCACGTCTGTGCAAATGTAAATTAACGCTACGAACCAGCAGTCGAGATGAGAGTAGCATATGCATTAGAATAAAGACACGCACCGTTCCGAGTAGCTGATAGCTTCTTGCAAGGAAAGCTAGGGCATCATTATCCTCTCGAGCAGGCACGGCAGACAGTCACTCCGGAGGGGGAGGCATAAAATACTTATCACCGGGTCGAAGCGAAGTACAATGCGAGCCCCCCACCCCCCCCCCCAAGATTTTCCGCCCGAGAAGCCACAATAAATCGCATCCAAAATTCATCCACACCCTTCCTCCAATTCTCCAATTTCATCCCCCAACACCTCCACACTCACGCACACACATGAAGCAACCCCATCTCCATCCAACACCCTTCACCCTCTCCCTCCATATATACATGTGTGTGTGTGTATATATGTATGTGTATAGACATATATCCCGTAAGAACAAATTCTTTATTTATCTCTTTCTCCTACCTCCTGTAAGTCTTATTTATATATATATATATATATATAAAATTCGAATAGGCCGGGAATCGAACCACGTAACTTTCAATGTCGCGGCGAATGCTCAGAACACCGAGCTACCTAGTCTTATAAGAAACACTGGAATCGGCGAGGGGTTTATATGAAGCAAACACACACACACATATACAAATATATATATATATATATATATATATATATATAAAATTTCGCTCAAACAGAGGGTGAAAGAAAGAGGATAGGACACACATAAAATTGTGAAGTCCAATGGTGGTGTGAAGATGGTATGATGGCCGATTTACAGTGAAAAAAATTCGACTAGGCCGGGAATATATATATATATATATATATATATATATATATATATATATATATATATATATAATGCGCCTTCCTCCTCCTTATAACAGGAGAGCCCATTCAACTTTTAAACCCGGGGCAAAGAACAGGGCCCGGGAAGAGGAGGAAAAGGGGTGCAAGAACGAGAGGAAGAGCTCATAAAAAAATTAACGCCCCGAAAAAGGGAACGGGCGGGCAAGGAAGAGGAGGGTGGGAATGGGAGTGGGGGGTGCGGGAGGAGGGGCGAGTGGCGTGTCGGAAAGGGCGAGGAGGAAGAGTGGGAAAGGGGCTTGGTGGTGGGGAGGAGGAGAAGGAGCGGGAGGACTATATCCCTTTAGCGCGGCGTGCACACGCTCGAGTGAGTAGTGCCTCCCCACTTCCTAATCCTTTTCACACTCCCCAGAGCACCGGTGGCATCACCGCAATTATTCAAGGCCCTCCAGGTCCATTCCCAATAAGGACGACGGCCAATGCCGTGGAAAATGCAGGCGGAGGGAGGCCGTGGGAGTGAGTTCCCCAAGGGGTGAGAAGGGACAGGCAGTGGTGTGGGGACGGAGAGGAGACAGGGGTCGCTGCAGGTCGTGGATTTCGGTCTCTCTCTCTGTGAGAGTATACAGGGGGGAAAGAAAGAAGAGATGGAAAAGGACGAAACGGGAATGCTGAGAGAAAAAAAAGGAAAAGAACGAGCATTGTTCTAGGAATCGGTCCTTTTTCGAGAATTAGATTCTGACAGGATTTAAAAGTCAACCATGTGGAATAACATACTCCTAAAAAAGTAAATGAACACGGATATGAAAATCTTGGGAATACAATAAACATTGGTAACCATATATCCACATTTGGTAAGTTAAAAATTGGCTGGTAGATACTTCTGAGCAACTCTTACATAAGCTCTCCCTATTCGAAGTAGCCACTAAGCGTTATCCTCACATTTTTATATACTCGTCAGCCAGTGAAGTTCTTATTTCCTTCCTCTCTTACCTATCATTCTTCCCACTAACACCCTTTTAAAAAATCTTCTTTCTCAATACGTCCCCCAGCCATTTCGCTGCCTCTCCGCCAGAAATTGGCATTCCGCAGGCAATATTATATCAATAAAGATAAATTACTACAAACAACAATCCATCTAATATTTAAGTGTTTTATTAAAACATTGTATACAACAAAGCGTATAAATAATACATAAGTAAAGGTTTTTTATTCTAAAGTATTATTACAATGGATTCTTCTTAAATGACTCCTCAATTACTAATCTAATGAAAATACACCATTTTACCGATAGTATTATTTGGTAAATACGAATGACGGCGTATCAATATTGAGATGAATTAGGAGAGAAATAGAGAAGAGATGGAAAGAAAGATCCCTACACCTCCTGCTGGGTGGTCGAGGGGCAATAAAACAGGATTATTAAGGGAGGTGGGGGGAGCGATGGCGGTCCTATTGGGGGAGGGGTATAAGATGGTGGGTAAGGAGTGGGGTTGAAGGGGGGTGGCGGGCGAGGGAGGATGCAAATGACAGGCGGAGGGCAAGATGATGCCGAGATGGGGGATTGCCGCGGACATTATTAAAAACGGCGGGGGACGCTGCGGAGTGAATCCCAACGTCTTCTGGACGCGTAAGGGATCATCCACCCCGGCGAATGGCATTCATAGGGGTTATTTAAATTTGCGCAGAGCAGTTCATGCGGAAGATTCTGTATAAAATATTGACAAATTTAGAAAGTTATCCTCCAGCTAATAACATTCATCCCTTCAAAAGTATTCTTTCTATTAATTTGTGCATATTTCTTTGGCCTCGATGCATGCTTTTAAAGTTAGGAATAATTTGCCTCACACAAATTAATTCCTTAGATTCGCCTAAATACAGGCTAAATTAATACATCCGGTATGGAAATAAAACCTTAAGCGCATCAAAGCTTCACGATACGGCACAAATCATATCTAATATCAGATAATAAATGAGCATGATGACCTCCCATCAACATGATAGCTGAGATATTCTTTGGGACCACTTACAAATACAATACGAGGCAATGATACTCATTTTAGAAACATTAAGAGCAGCCAATCGGGATAGCAGTAGAAAACGAATGATATTCTCCATAATATCCCTTCTGCATGAGTTTTCACCTCTAAAGGCCGATTTTTACGATGAAAGATTTAGTAAAAACGAATGTACGTGAGATTGTACGTTTGTCTCAACGAAATTAGAACAGGTTCTATTTTACGTTCAGGCATTGAGACATTCGCACAAGCGTTCATACAACTTTCCGCTTCACACGATACATTTTACCTCATGCAAGAGTTCACGGAAGAGTTTGTAGAAACAAATGTACCCTGTAAAACGGCCTTAAGGAAGCAGTACACTGTCGGTGTACTCGTAGGATCGGACGTCAAAGGAAGAACCCTTTGGTGTAAGTAAGTAGTAAGCTATGTCATGTTTCTCTCCCAATGCCACCATTTCTCAAATAATCTTTCACTTTCCAAACTGGCCACCATCATTGATGGCGAAAATAACCTCATCTGCCGGTCGATAGCTCCAATTACTCCTTTTACGGTAAGAAATAGTCCATACTTATACCGTTTGGCACTCTGCTAGAGAATGATTCGAAAGGAAGGAGATTCACACCTAGAACTACAATTTCTTCAGCCGACTGCCACTGACCTTTACCTTTTTACTAATGAATGTGACGCGGAGCAGGAGAGCGACTCACCCAGACTATTCTAAGACATGGGAACACGTACGATACCTGCGACAGCGTATGAAGAGAGTTTGCTAATGCATTCATGTGGGAAAAACATTTTCGAGCCACTTTCCGAGAACAAAGTGTAAAATTATCCTCTTCAGTGACAAGACCCGGAAAAAAAGCATCAACATGCGCAGTGGACTGAAATGAAAGAGAAAAGGACAGATGAGTTGACGAGCCAATGAAAGGTCATGAGCAGAGAAAACTAGTAGAGAAGAGAGCGTCAATCCCTGGTGGTAAGAGACCGACAGAGAAGTTGGAAGACACGTTCTCTGGAAGCGAATGCAGGCGGAATACAAAAAAAAATTTACGGAGAATGGTGAAGTGGCAATAGGTTTCACCAGCTGACAGATTCGAGAAGCGGAAATTTTTGGAGGGTTGGCAGGAAAGAAGGTTGTAAGTTACATGGAGTCGAGGCCCACGGAAGAAGACACAGGTAAAATAAAGAGTCCAGGGTAAAAGGAATATACCATAATCAAAAGATGACAAAGGGAAAAATAAATACAAAAAAGAAAATTTGACGAGATGCAATCGATCGATAAAAAGAACCAATGCCAAAGAATATTAATAGGGGCATTCAGTTTCAGGAGCTAACAATGCCCGAGTTTATACAACATCGACCAAGGTCTGACTCTACGACGAGTAGATACTACATCTAAGAGAAGTTCGGATTTAAACCTGTATTCGGTAGGTTCGGCATACTACAGGTCGCAGACAGAGAAAACCAAAGAATCCTTTCCCTAATCCTCTCTTTCTTGGAAATGAGACTCTAGGGATTGGAAATATAATGAGGGATTATTCTTCCCTTAGATTCACAACCGGCTGCCGGGAAAGTTCAGATAAATCGAGACATATCAACGATGAAGGCAAGGCAAAGGGGAATCATAACCCTTCAAATATTTCACCAAGTGACGATATAATCTAACTCTTGCCAGAAGTATTCATCTTGACGAATCTAAATTTTGTTTTCTCAAAATTCATTCAGGTCAGAGGGTCCATGATGGCCGACGTTTCGACACTCGACTCGAAGTGACTCAACTCTGCCCTGAGGACGATACTCGAGTCGAGTGTCGAAACGTAGGCCATCTGAAAACCCTCTGAACCGGTGAGAAACCCGAGAGAATTTTGACAAGCTCATACGCCGGGAAAACACCAGATCCTACATCTCAATTTGTTCTTTACACATTAATTTTCCGGAAAATTTGTTAATCTGGAGTGGGAATCTTTTTATTTATATACCCATCTTGACGAGACAAAATTTGCACTTTCGGCCACCTTGACGAGTCAAAACGTGTACTCTCAAAATTAATTTCTAGGAAAATGTTAACTTCGTAATCTATATAGTCTTAAAATTGTTCGCGAGCATGGTTTTTTTATTAAGTACGGTCGATGCATACCATTCCACGTCATCTAAATCAGAATTCGTTAAATCCAATAACAGATTTTATCCATTTACCTTTCGCCGAAGCGCATAAACACTTCTACCGGTTACACATAGACCGCGGAGAGGAAACGTCCTGGCGTGTGCGAGAAGCTTTCTCGACCACATAGTTGCGTTGGCGACAACGGGGCAGGCCACCTCGGCAACTAGATGAACCTTGAGCACCACGCCGGCCTAATAGAGTAGGGAGTCCACGGGACTGCAGACAGGACCGAGAAGCGGGGAAAAAGGTCGTGGGGAAGAGGTGACGAAAGTCAGTGTGGAGGGAGGAAGAGGAGAGGGAGTTGAGAGAGGGAACGGAGAGAGACGTGGAGAGGGAGAGAGAGAGAAAAAGCGCGGGGGATGGAATAAATTGGCGCGAGGGAGGAATAAGGGAGAGATAATGGGAAGAGTGATGGGAAATGGAGACAAGGGAAGGGAGGGGTGGGAATTGGGGGAGGAAGGGAGTTTGGGGTTACCCCGAGGGTGGCTTCAAAGGGGATTGCGGGGGACCGAACGTGAAGGTGTGTGGCAGGGGGGGGAATGGGAAAGATAAACACGGGGGAAGATGGGAGAGGCATCCTGGACGTGGAAGCAAAACGAAGGGGGAAACAGGGTGGGTGTTGGATACATTCTAAATTACAACCGGGCCGAGAATAATCACTTTGCAGCTCTGCATTGGAAACAAATGAAGGGGGCAGGACGCGCATATTTACGCCCCCGAAATAATGCCGGGGGAAATTTAATTCGACCCACCCCACCATCGGATACGAGAGGGAAGTGAGAAATCGCCATTTTTTGTGCCCTACACTGAATTCCCAGGCCCACAAAACCACTGCCGTGGACGGAAGATTAGGTCTCATTGAATACCTTTTTTAGAGCTTCCTATTGTGTGTCATGACGGTAATCCCGAGGGAGTTATTGTTTTACTAACAAATCAAGTTCACGTTTTTTTTACTGAAATACAAGGACAAAGATACAAGAATTCACAAGAGGATCGGACTGATATAGTGGTTTGGGCAATTGCTTCCCATTTAAAGGTCAGAGGTTTGAGTCACGGCAGCGACGAGATTTTTCTAAGGGATTCAGATCCCGAATTGGACACCATTATGAAAGCAATTAAAGTGTAGTACTTCGTCCGTGGTAAAACTAAGGACCCATTGGTGGACCTTGGGCAAAAGGGGCAAGTTTCCCAGAAATAGATTCTTCCACTAGGATAAGAGAGCATATGGATAACAAATTCAGAAATAGAACATTTCAATTTCAAGGTTTGTAATTTACACCCTCGTGTTTACAGTGCATGCAGTTTTCATTACCAATACTCGCATAGATATCCTTTTAAGCCGAGAGAAATGTCTTACCCACTGATTAGGAAACCCCAAGCGTGTTTAACAATTGCTCCGTCGCGAGAATAAAACGAAATCAACACGAATGGGCCATATATCCCTCAACCCCCGTCACTACGCCTGTCCGCTGTCCAACGGGGAAGGAAAGCGGAGGCTAGAAATAGCGGACCGCAAGACAGTAAAAACAAAACGAGACACAACAAGAGCCACCCTTCTTCTCTCCCTTTCTGATGGGAGGACGGGAGGGAAGAGAGCTTAAATCACGCCGTCCCTCAATCCTTGCCCACCCACCAAACCGCGCAATGCCTGCTGCCAAGCCTCTTTTCCACCTTCCCAACAGCCAACAACCCCCCGCCCCCACGAACAACAGCGTCCCTGCTAACCTCCCTCTTCCACCTCGGGAGAGATAATGGAGCATCGTATAGCGCCTCTTAGCGTGGAAGAGCCGGACATATTTCACCTCCCTCACGCTCCAACAGCACGCGAGCTAACGGATGCGATACATCCGAGTTTCGCTCGGCGTCTACCAGGTGTCCGGGAAAAACTGGGATTGGGGGGGGGGGAGGGGACGGAAGGGGAAAGAGAAGAAAGAACAGGGTCTAGTAGGGAGAAATGGAGGAGAATAGTAGCGGAGTGGAGGGAGACAAGAAGAGCGAAAAGAGAAGGAAAGAAGCAGAGCTGGCGATAACGCCACCGAGGGGTGGCGGAGAAGAGGTTGGGAGAACGGTCTCTCGCCCGGAATGGGGGCGCTGTGCTACGGGAAGATAGATCGAGATAATGGGGCTTGAGACGCCACGTGGGGCGGAGAGGAGGTCGGCGGACGGGGGTGGAGTCACGAGCGGCGGAAATGGCGGTTGATCCGCCCCCCCAGGTGTGGGGGGAGGGAAGGTGGTGGGGTTAGGAGCAGGGATGGAGAGGTTTAGCAGGGAAAGGAAAGAAAGACGAGCTGGAAATGCACGCGCAGGTTGTAACAATTGAAACACGTGATTTGGCAGCGACGCCTCCAAGACTCTCTGCTCTCACCTAGTCGCCTCACAAGCAGTATTGGACACCCTTCGTCGAAGCATGCGCCAGTGCTGGGCTCACAATAAATGCTATCCACAATCACCTTCATACATTTCATACGTTTTCAGATTCTTGGTTTATGTCACGACCATCAACGGGTTTAGAAAAACACAAACAATCGAGTGCCTTGCTGATACCAAAGGTCAATCATATGAGGTCAAAATTTCTTGGCAAATAAGGTTACACGATATGTTAAATTAGACTCCTCCAGGTACATGTTACACAAATCTACTCCTAAACAAGTAATTAAGGAATCACGCAAAGGAAGGTATCGTGTAAATAAAAATTTGTAAGCATATATTTCGCCACATTTGTCCCGTAATCGATGACAAGCTCCTTAAGCTGAGATCGGTGAGGAGTGAAATGTTGACTCCATATCAATCAATAGCAAACGATCGATCAAATAGTATATATACGCACTACACTGATAAATAAGATCCAATACACTACCATTTCACCAACAAAATTCGCAGTTACATAAAATCAGGAATGCCTAATTAAAGCAGCATATCGCATAATCAATTAGAATTAAAATTAATTTAATGATTCAAAGACCGTCCCATGACATGGTGATACGAGAACAAATGAAGAGAAAAACTGCATAAATGCAGAGATAAACTGCATTGACAAACAAGAAATAAATTCCTATTTAATATTGGGTATATTATTGGAAATTGTGGTGGCATACTAATAAATTCCTTAATACTGCAATGCACAGAGCGATTCCGCTTTTGGGAGGCCTCAATAAATAATTAAGAAAGGAAGGACAAACATAACGTTAACATGTGGCGAACCACATCAGTCTTTACCTTTCAAAATATCCATCCTAAAAATATGGATAAAAGTAAGTCACAGCTACTATTACAAAACTAACTGTAACATTTTTTTTTTAATCTATATAAAAATATAACCATTAATATTCACAAAGAATGTTTCTAACAAACTACGTAGTACTTCAAAGACCACGCTGAGTGATCAATTCTTCATTCTGGAGCAATACAATCATAATTCCAGTCATAACTTATTCCTCCATATAGTAAGAAAAAATAACATCTCGCATAAATTCATCCTATCAGTCTTCAAAAAAATTCCTAGTTCAGAGGATTGTACAGCGTATTTAATTGGTACAAAACTAAAAATATGGAATATTTGTGGTAAAGAAATTGCCGAAGTACATTGGAACCTCACATAACTAATATTTCCACAAAAATGCAGTATTTTTTCGACAAACAAATATGCCCTCAGAAATATAGAAGTAAGGATTCTGAATGAGAAACAACTCGTTATGCCAAGCAGTCACAGCACGTAGCGCATTATCGCGAGTGAAATTAGTCGCCAACTAAACACTGCATTTGCAGTTATAGGGTGACGAAGATAAAAAGACGAAAGACTCCGATCAAATGGCAAAGCGGAAGATGATATAAAAGTGCAAGCCAAATACTTTTCGAGTAATGAATCCTCACCGAAAGAAGGCAAACGACCAACGCCAAAAAAAAGCTTACCCATATCCAGGTGACGAGATTAAAATAGTCATACCGTGGAGATAGATTGGAAAAAAAATAATCCTCGAGTCGGTTTTGGATAGACTGAGGAGGGTGAGGATAGATTGAGGAGTGGCGGAAGTGTCGGGCAAGGAAAAAGAAAAAGTACGGCAGCTAGCGCCTTGAGGACGTGTGAGGAGCTTGAAAGGAAAGAAGGCAGGGAGATGGGGGTTTGAGGAGGAGGAGGGGGGAGGAGCGGAGAGGGGGCTTTTGCCTCGGGGGAGGCCACCGGGGGCGTTAAATATAAAACAGGAATAATGGCGAGGGATGTGGGAGTGGAAGACGGGATGGGTTGAGAAGTGAAGAGGTGAGTTCAAGGCGTGCTGGGCGGAAGGGGATGACGGGTTTGGGGCGAGGAAAAAAAAGGCTAGGAGAGGCGCAGGGCTGAGCGATTTTTTTACACGACGACAGCGATATGCTGCGATAAATTTCAAAATGACGTATGGATTGAACTGCACTTCCTATTAGCTTAACAAATGATACTGGTACAAAGCATCTATCTTGAACGTGGGGCTTAAAATATTTATTACCCAAATTTACAAAACATTTTAATGCTGCAAAGACTGTATGAAAATGTCCAACGAAAATCTTTACTCTCAGAATATTGAATTTTTGCCCTCAGTATGTGGTCATAATTCAAATTATTGTCACTGCAACGAAAACATTATATAGTAACATTATACCTATGTATTAAGCGCGACTATGGCGGCTCCATGAGTTCAGATCAAAGGACATTTGAGAAAACCTAGAGCTTCCAATGTTCACAATTGGGACTCTAATAAAGTAAAATATGCATATTATGATGGAGTAAATATTTTAATACTACAAACTATTATACTCCAATCGGACTATGAGTCGTCAAGGAGTTCCTCTTACATACAATGTTAATACGCATACATTCTGTAATTGCTGATCTATTATTTTTTATTAAAAAAATTTGCCGTTACAAATACAAATGAAGTAAATAATATTATCGCGAGAAATGTGTATCAATATCACCTATACATTTCATGTCTACATTGTCCCTGAAGAGGCGTAAAATGAAAGGTGCCTTAAACTCATTATTGCCGTAAATATTTCGTCATATGCTGATAGCTTTCTAAACTGCGGTATTCAGTGCGCAAGTACGCAGGCGACAATACATCTCCATTACCAATCTATAATATAAAGAGTAAAGAAATTGAGTAGACGACAATAAAAAGCGGAGTTATTTATGGGTGTATTTAAGGGAGTAAAACAATCTGCAAGTAGTTTGATGTTAACACGAAGCCCTGTTAAACATGCCAAAAAGTGCTCACTACCAAGTATCAGATCTACAATCGTCTACTTAAGCACGCCTGCTTCGTAAATATTCTGATTTGATATAGCACAAGAGGTCCGATGCCTGGAGAACAAACCGAATCGCCATCCGGAAAATAAAGTCTTGTATCTTACAGGAAAAGTTTATGCGAACTCGCAACATGAAATGCGACGTCGTCGGTTAACATCAACAATTTAAAGTCACCAGAATAGTATTTGAGTCGCGACGACGTGAGTGAACTACTTAGAAACCTTACATTATCATACATGCGTATGATAATGTTTTTATTCCCTTATATTTACATATCGTATTCCCTTGTACCTTAAATACTGAAAAAGTCAGAACGGCATTGAATAAGAAGATTATTTGACGAATATATCATTGTCCATTATAACAAGAAAACTAAGTTGTTGCCATTCTTATTTTCTAGTAAAAACTATGTACCCTTTGCCAATGTCACATAAGAAGACAGGTATCATATCAAAAATATTGATTTCCCTATAAAGACGCCTTCTACCGATGTCTGGGCGTCATTTATTGAAAACGACCGCAGAAAGGTGGAGTTCTGAAGACATCAAACCATAGGACGACATTATTCAGGGTAAAAATCCTCTGGGTTTCCAAGGTTTTCCAGGGATATTTTGCTTTAGTTATCCAGACAAAAAAGTACACATCTCGACAAGACATTGGGCATGTGGCAATAGTCATTAACTCTTGGAGTCAGTAAGAATGAGACAAATACGATTACTCTGTTTGAGTCGTGATCAATCGTTTAATATTCGGTTTAATGCCGGACGTAAATATAAATACCTTCGCAATATAAACGAAGTAAACAACCTGATCAGATGTTCTAGATCAATTGAAATTGGCCGCAATTCCTGAAGCATGCATCACATTCTTTTATCCTCTGATTGCCACTATCTAATACTTGGATATATCCCAGGAGAAGCTTTGCCACGCCCGATCTTTCACTTTTCGATAATTTTCAAATGTCATCAGATGATCATAAGTGGAAATGAACTGGGAAAAAATCGTCGCCATTGTCTTCTACGCCTTCAAGCGGCGCCGGCCTCGGTGGCGGGGATAACGCCTGGTAACCCGAGAGTCGCGGGTTCGAGTCCCGCCTGAGTGGCCTCTTCACTCAGGGCCATAAATACCATAAATATTGCATGGCATCGAATATCATACGGTTTCCAAATGAAATGATGGGGTACATCGCATGACATCGCCAGGCGATGGATCGAATATCTCAGGAGGAAAATATCGTGATGCGATATACATCCGCAACTGCGCACATCGCAGTCGATAAAACGCAACATCGCACAGGTCCAGGCCCAAAAGTGTGTGTGTGAGAGAGAGAGCTATTAAGTGCAGGGAGGAGAGGAAGAGGGCGTGAGGAGTGGCACGTAAGCTCAATTGGAGATGCGGAAAGGAGGAATAAGAGAAGAAGGTCGTCAAAGAGAGACAAACGGAAAGGGAAGAAGAGAAGGACAGAGTGAAAGAGAGAGGGAGAACGAGACGTGTTAATGCAGTGGAATCGGGGGGGGGGGGAATAGGAGGCGGAGAAAGGGGTGGGTGGGCAGAAGTGGGGGTGGGGGGGGTGGGAGCGAGCTTTCGGTTACGTCCGCCTTGGCTGATGCCTCGTAATTTATTCACGGCAGAGGTAACCAGAGGCGGCGGCGGCGGGGCGGGGCCTGAGGGGTTGTAGGAAGGGGGGGGGAGGAAAAGGATTGAAGGGGTGTGTAAGGGGGAAGTGGATGGGAGGGTCGAGAGGGGCAATGACTGTGTGTGTGTGTATGGAGGGAAAAGGGGAGAGAGTGGGTGGGTTTTGGCCGCGGGCGTGAGAGAAGGGGCGGGGGAGGTGGGGAGGGAGAGAGGTGGGGGGGGGAAGAAGAACGCGAGCAAGAGGAAGGTGTGAATGCATAATGGAGGGAAACGGGAGGAGAAGGATATAAAGTTTAAGGCCAGCGCACATCCATTGGACCGAATATTGGGCAAAGAGAGACACACACAAACATTGGAACTGAGCGTTTTATGATAGATATACACAATAAATATGCCACCAACGCCAAATCCGGAATAAAGAAATCGGAAATTGAAAGAGTTAATATTTAAAAAACGGAGAAAAATATTCTCGCGGTTTAATGTATTAATGTTTTCGGAGAATTTGGATTCTACCCCTAAAGCGATACGGACCCGGATGATGCGGTTTATGTCCTTTAATAAAATAAGTTAAAACATCCCATATCTTCAACTTCCATCTGGACGGTTCCGTTACGAGAAATTCGAAGTAGGAATGAAACAGGAACCGAAAAATATACCGATGAAAATAATTAATAACAGGGATCAAATAACGCCAAGTTAGGAATAATTCCTTAGAACTTCACCGTCAAAAAATATAGCTTATTTATTATAAATCTATTATTAAGTCACTTAAATTATTTCAGGAGATGGTTTCGATATTTTATATCCAAGGACATGACTATGTAAGAATATGAATTTAAATATATATATATATGCATAATTTCTCCGGGTAGTACCACTAAAGCTATACCACGTAATCACACCTAAGAAACACATACTAATACACAAAATAAAGCAGTAATGGATCAAATTTAAAAACTACCTAATGTAAGAGCAAACGATAATCTACTTCCATTAAAAGTATAGTTAAAAACAAACAACTGCAATAATAAGTAATTGAAGATCAACTGCATTTCAATCCATTTACACCAACGATGGCTGCATGGCAAATTACATATTTTGCATTTGAAGTCTTTTTACGATATTCACGGAATATTCCAGTTTCCCAATAAAAATTCACACTCCAACAGATACCTTATAAATTACCGTAAACTACTTAGCCTGTCTCAACCAAAACATTTTATGACAATACTCCACTGGAGTAAACACATTTGTTTTTTTACAGCAATACAACAACCCCACAGGAATGAATTGCCAAATAGGAGAGATAACTTTTAAAGCCGACTTTCCAAGATAGCCGGGAAGAACCCCTTCCTGTTTAGCGGCGATAACTTCGTTGCCATCCCAAGCTTTTTTCCCACGGGAAAGGGGGACTATGCAGCCCGGAAGGATGAAAAAAATTTTCGACCAATCTACCATTAGTCGGATGGTTTCGGAACACGCGACCACCATTCTAGAAAACAGTCACGATATGAGTGGGCATGAGGGACAAATGAAACGAACGATATAAAGCGAATGGACGGGACGGAAAGATTACCGTTTCCAGAACGTTCTAATAGCAAGAAAGCATTTGAATTGACCGAAAAAACAACTCTCAACATATCACTCTACCACGAAAGGTTCCATAGCGAGTCACAAGAATTCTTCCAATTCCTTTCGAGGCTAAAAATTCCAGAAATAAATGTTATGATTTATAAAGGTATTCCAAACAAAGCGAATGAATTTCTAAAAATTCAAATGTGAGGTAATTACGAAAATTCCACGGCTTACCCACCGGTATTCCAGGAAAAGTAACTTCAGTCGAAAACAAATTGGATGGATGTACTTTTTCTACCGACATCGGGCAACTTCCCATGTTTTATAAGATATGAACACAAAATGATATATAACGTTGAAAAATCATTCCTTATAAATTAGCATAGCCTTACGTGCCCTACCAAGGTCGCTAAGGCATATTTTAGTTCATAATTTGTATTTTTTAAAGAAATTCGAGGCAGTTGGGCTATCGGTGGGTTATGCAAAAAAAACCTTTCAACTGAACAAGTATTATTCTCCTCAAAGAGAAAAGGCAAATCCGGCAAAAAATGTTAAGTGCGCACTTCATATCCACCATAAAATTACTTAAATGTATAATAAATATTTGGCACTGCTTTCCGAAAAAAAAGATCATAAGAAAAATCTCTCTCTTGGCGACCTGAGTTTCGGCGAGGAGTTCATGGCCTCACTACATCAAGGGATGAGGCTGAAACATTAAAACGAACACGCCTTATTAGGCATTCCTTTTCTCTCGCCACTTCCGCTCCCGAGTTCAGTTTAAAGTGGCCAAATGGAAATACGGACCTATGAAAAAAAAAAAACTCACCTGTCCAACAAAAACAAAATGGTTTAACGTACATTTAATTAAAAAAAACGCATGAAAGAATAAATACGCCACCGCCTGGATTTTTTTCGGATGCACACCGATACTCTACAAAATAAATGTAGAATGTAAAATAAACAACGGCTCAAAATTTCGCGGAGGGAGGGGCTTGGGGGGGGGGGATAGAAAGAGGGAGCGTACAAACACAAGGCCTCATCCCTCTCAGCCTCCTCCCGCTGCCATTCCAATCTTCATTCATGCATAACCAAACACACCAACACCACGGGGCGGAGTCCGACCTCCTGCTCCACCTCTGCCTACTCCTCTAGGGACATAAAGAGACGAAGGATGTGGAAAAGAAGAGGCGTATATGGGGGGGGGAGAGGTGAAAAAAAAACAGATGAGGAGGAAATAACTCCCCATGAAGCCCCTTCCCCATACATATTTCACCCAAGATACAAATTTTGACGCATCCTCCCCACTCCCTGACTACCGACTCCCGACACTCCCATCCACCCCCACGCAAACACCACACCCCCTCCCCCCACCCCACTTCCCCCAACTCCTCCCCTGCCCTCATCCCCATATTCCCACGTAATCCGGTTTCGCGTATATAAAAAAAGTAAGTTCGGTAACACGGCGCGTGATGAGAAGGAAAAAAGGACCACTCACCTCGCATCCATCTCTCACACACAAACACAAATACATAGCCGTGTGTGTGTGTGAGAGTAGCAGGGAGTGGCAAAGTGTTGGGGAGGAAAGAGATATGACGCTGGAGGGGGCAGGGGCTACAGGGGGGGGGGGGGGAGGGGCTATAGGGCAGGAGACGCGAGTATCTGGATGGAGGTCACATAAAAGAAGCAGGAGCAAAAAAAATGGTAAGGGAGAAAAGAGAGTGGGGCACTTCTCTCTTTCCAGGTGGGGATGGGAAACTTGAAAAAAATAAAGGACGAGAAAACAAACGGGCAACGAAAAAGAGATGAGGGAGGGAAGGACGAGACGCAAGGAAGGGCCCCTCCCCCGGTACACTTCCGCCCCCTCTCCCCATCCTCCTCAGCGGGGATTGTGACGGGCTGCTACTTCTGTGGGTGGGGGGAGAGAGTTTCTTCAAAAGCGGAAGGAGGAAAAAAGATGGAGAGATTTTACTTAAAGATTCAAAACCCAACACATCAACTCCACCCACGAGCCGAGGAAATGTCAGGAGAGCGGAAGAGAGAGTCACATGAAGACTTACGGAAAAAGAGAAAGGCGGAAAGGATACCTAGGGAGTAATCGGAGACCAGGGAAAACACAATCAAAATAAAGACAAAAACGTACGTGAAGCTTGATTAAAAGTGTTAGGAATTCAGAGGATGTACGCGTAGAACTGGAGTGGCAATTATGGTCTAAATCTAGCCAATTAACATGATAAACCGAGAAATAAAATAACTCAGCTGGGTATGACTAGTCGGTATTTGCACAGAAAATTGAATACCAACCAAACCTCCAACATGGATAAAGATATATTGCACAGCTATGTTACAGTGATAAATTTCTCAACGGCAATTCTGAGAAGCCTTAAAGGAACCTATGACAATGACGTCTTGTGTCATTTTAGAGAACTGCCTAAATGGTAGCTCTTTTTTTCATCTTTGCTTTAGATCATTTTTTAAATACTTACAAGTATTTTTTTACCCATTACACATAAAGGGCGTATTTGAAATAATAATAGATTAGTATTTGGGGGTATCGTGGCACAACTATTTAAACTGATTATTTAAAAAAAACATTTTACGGAATTCATAAAGGCACACTACATGAATTTTCAAAATAATCCCTCTTTTTTAATTTCTTTCGTCCCCACTCCCTCTCTCATCATCAATTTCCTGTCCAAAAAAACCCTCCCTACATTGACAGACCCAAAAATTTGCTCACAATCCCCACAGAATAATGGAACAGGTGGTACAAGTGAATTCCTTCTACTTTGGGTACAGCCAATTTAAAATTACTCCTAACTATGGGTCCATGAGTATTCTCAGACCTTTAAAATATGAATAGACACGTCCCTTTTATAAAATATCTGGTCAAAGAGGAGGGATGTCTGCTTAAGGAGGTACTAAATGGGATTCCTGAAGGAAGAAGACCCCCGGGGAAGACCACGGCTAAGATGGTGGGACCAAGTGAGAACGGATATGTGAAAGAATGGAGCAACAGAAGGAGAGGCAGAAGATCGATCCAGGTGGAGGGGATTTGCTGATGCGGCTAAATATCGCCTAAGATATAGATGACCCTGGGAGTAAGAGTAAGTACGTTCTCTGAGAGACACTTTCATTTTCTATACTCTTAAAATCCTTTATTTTCCGCACACAGCACAAGTAGACACGTCTGGATACCATGGAGATTTCGTAGTAACGCACCTGTTAACTGGACGCTTAAATACCTCAAAAAATGTTACACTAATTGTCGTAAAAAGTGAAAACACCATGTGATCATTTCGATGTCAATTTTAAAGGACTATAGTAGCGGGGGTTCGGTCAGGGTAATGACTAGAGGGTCTCCCCATCCCGAAGGTCCGAGTTCGAATTTCGGCTGCGTTGGAAATATTTTAAAGAAACCCCAATCCCAAATTAAATGCAGTACTAAGAATACTTCAAAGACAGTACTCCTTCTGTAGAATGGGACGCAAATTGTCGACCATTTGCCGCCTTCCATTGCTGCTGAGTAAGATGATCCTGGTTTCTCGTCACCCTTTCCCTATTTTTATGCATAGGATAGACGGGTAGAGGAATACGATAGACGCATGTAAATAAGGATATCCCACAAAACCAATATTATTCCTAACGAAGCGCCCAGCAAGAGGATACGAAACGCTGAATGATAAATTTAAAAAAATACAGATGCCGAAAACATTTTTAGAATATGAATGAAAAGTCCTGCGACAGCCTTTAAAGAATTTTGATAATACTGTTTCAGCCGTAATAGAAAACTTAAAACATAGGTACTGATAACAGAACTTCAATGACGTATTTGGAATGCCATATCCTTTTTGTGAATTGCTGTTTCAAATAAAAACTAACCGCCTCCTCCCAATATTAATGTCATAATGTATCTACGAGGTGACAGCAATAAAACCTGGGGACATAACCACAGAAGTTTAGCTTCAGGGCGGCATAGAAAAAATCGGAGGCAAGAAAGTTGAAACAATTGCGGGGATTAACCTCAAAAAGATAAACACGAATAAAAGCTTTTAAAAAGGATAATGCCTGGGATTATGGGAATGAAATGACATCGGAAGGAGAAGCGGAAACACAGTCCGTAGAGGAGGGAAGGTACCATTGTCCTGAAAGGGATACGAAGTCTACATGGGAGTGGGGTTGAAATTTTCAAATGATCGAGGGGGAGAATGCCGAGGGAGGAGGAAGGTCCTTTTTAT
Organism: Pyrrhosoma nymphula; assembly: GCA_963573305.1. Classification (NCBI taxonomy): domain Eukaryota; kingdom Metazoa; phylum Arthropoda; class Insecta; order Odonata; family Coenagrionidae; genus Pyrrhosoma; species Pyrrhosoma nymphula. Next base: position 16,572,254 of record OY754337.1, read on the forward strand.
GATTCATTTATGGGCGGAAGGGTCGAGGGTTTGGGAAGAGAGCGAGGGAGCGGCGAAAGGGAGGGTCGTCCCGGGTATATGTGAGGGGGTGGTAATTAAATCAAAATAAGAGACGGGGACGGGATATGACCGCGGAAACTCCTGGATTGTGCTTTCGCCGAGTGGATTGTGTCTGCCGCAAGCGGGTGACACAGACACGCACGCGGCCTTCATATCGCCGGAACTATTCGTTAATTTTTCATACTAATTCATCCGCGGAAACAGGAAGAGATTTGGGAAGAGGAAGACGATTTGGGCAGGTATTAACGCCTAACAATCCCACGTCCAGTTGTGAAAACATTTGAAGTAATTTAAAAAGAATAACCGAGAAGGATGAGTGCTGATTCATGGAGAAAGGGCGAGGTTTCGGAACAATATATTTGGGAAGAAGAACGCAAAATGCGTAAAAAAAAGAGATATAATAATCACAATCTGCGGAAAAATGGGGTTAAGCGAAAGAGCGATCGGGAAATAAAAGTGAGACTTCATCTGGAACAGTTAGTATTTCACTCTGTTATCTCTGGCTAAAAAAAGAAACACTATCTCAAGAAAATATCACTCGGTGGGTGCTTTTGAATTACAGCTTTTACCAATACTAGCAGTAAAGCAGCAGCTTGACTGTGATGAAGCTAGGGCATGTAAATTTGTTGGTAATAACGTACAAGATAATGTTCTAGCCTGGAAAGCAAAAGGTAGACCGAGAAAATGAAATTGATCATTCGGATCGAAATGTAATTGGAGCGATAAGAAGAAAATAAGAGTGGAAATAGATGAGAGATCACTGTGGCAGAGCCAAGGCACAACACTTAGATCAAATTGATGACCCACTCTGCAAATAGATGCGGTGTTGTACACCGGGTCATCTGAACTATATATCATACCACGGGTGTTCTTAGGAAAGAAACTGGCACTTCTAACCAGAATATGAACATTAAACCGGCTTATTGACTATTACTACTAATTAAACGGAACATCGAGTGAGTAGCCCACGCTGAAGAAGTGGTAGGCGCAAAAAGTAAACCAAGATAAAAAAAATAACAAAGCAAGAATTCTAGCAGAGTTTCATTCGTTCGAAAAAAGTTCCCAAAATTTTCCAATTGCACTGAAAAGGAACATCTCTGCATTGATGAAGTCGAAGCTTATTTATTAAATATAGCATCTTTTGAAATATACTATGAAGAAAAATGTTTTAATAATATCGCTTCAACTGGGTCAAAACTTAATACATTTAATGCAACTGACAAAAGAATGGGTTAAACGGATTTTTAAAAATACATCACAATTGCATGAGGCTAAAACCTCATCAAGGGATAACAATAGAGCTTCATAATCCTATTATAGAAATTGCTAGTACAAATCAGGCAATCTCGCTGATTGCAACGGGATTATTACTCTTAGAATTGCAAATGAAAGCACATAAATGCGCAACAATATTAGTGTTTCTATTACTGAGGATTCAGGAATATCGTAGAATATCGTTGAGGCGTATCAATTACGCTGAATTAAGCATTATGGAAAAATCATTAAACAGTCAATAGAAGGAAAATGGCAAAAGGGATAAATTATAACAAAATTAAGAAAGGTAAAGTAGTAGCCGACCAGTAGCCGAAGGGTCCCGGGTTCAAATCTGGGTGAAGCCTTTGGACGCCCCCGAACAAAAAATCCTCGGAGTGCGAGGTGGCCCAGGGAAAGGAACTGGCCCCCCTACCCTGAATGTGCGAAATTCAAACGCCTGTGGCTTAGTCCGGGGTGAGCTATACCCTCAACTATCCAAACCAACCTTCGGGTTGAATCACAAAGTGATTGATGTGGTTGATCGATGGTAGTATTTGTGAAAATGTATTACGTATTTTTGATTGAAGTAATTTCGTGTATCAGTCGTGATGAAAAATTAATCTCGGTTAAATGGCTCCGCGTAATTATTTTGTGGAGAAAATAATGAACTAATTATGCTGCACATGGCGTATATGTTTTCTGAATGATTAATGTAATAGGTTCATGGATGAATCTCTAACATTAACTGATTTATAATCCACTTTGATGGCCGCTGTTAATGTTGGTGGTAAATACTAGTTATTTATTTACCTTCCTTAATTTTGTTATAATTTATCCCTTTTGCCATTTTCCTTCTATTGACTGTTTAATGATTTTTCCATAATGCTTAATTCAGCGTAATTGATACGCCTCAACGATATTTTACGATATTCCTGAATCCTCAGTAATAGAAACACTAATATTGTTGCGCATTTATATGCTTTCATTTGCAATTCTAAGAGTAATAATCCCGTTGCAATCAGCGAGATTGCCTGATTTGTACTATCAATTTCTATAATAGGATCATGAAGCTCTATTGTTATCCGTTGATGAGGTTTTAGCCTCATGCAATTGTGATGTATTTTTAAAAATCCGTTTAACCCATTCTTTTGTCAGTTGCATTAAATGTTTTAAGTTTCAACCACATAACATCACCATCACATAACCACACAGATCAACCACATAACAGATTAAAATTACATCAAAAAAATAAAGACTCAAAAAATTGACAACCTGGAGAAACATATAAATGACCTTTTGAACGAGTAATCAAGCCATTGAAATCACTTTTTTTTTATTACCAGGCAACACAAAACACCACAATACTCGTTGTAAAAAATATACGAATGAGTCCAAACGCCTGTCATGCGCATAAACATTTTCTCTTTATTTTATTTCCATCCTGTTATGAATTTAATCACGCACAACGCTGGTGGGGGTGGAGATGCCAAAGCTCGTCAATCCAAGCTTTAAAATCGACCGTGAAAGAATAAAACAAGTGGAAATGCTTCCCCATCAATCTGCCCGGCATATTAAAATAGCATCACATTCCAGCCTTCAACGTCAGACCGCCCGTGAGGCTGGGCAATAAACAATAAACTCGTTATGCATCACGATAATTTTGCTAGCAGCTTAAAATTTTAAACGGCTTTTATATCACCGGTGTGCCGTTATCAGCGGCTCTATTTTGATAGAGGACCTGACGCTAAATTATCATATAAAATGCCTAATAAATGCAAGAGTAAAATCCACCTCCGATAGCATACGATATTCCTCACATTTCTATCACAGAGCTGTTTTCCACGATACCGGATAAATTGTTTTACGATTATTTACGATTGATAAATCCAAAAACGAAGACATTAACTCCATCAGTTTACTCGAAAGGTAATACCGTAATACGTTCATTACGGCTACATACGAGCGGTATTAAATTAATATCATTTCAAGTAGGAACAAAATACGCAGTATTTTGGTGGCGATGGACAGTACAAAATCACAAAAGCAACAGATAAAACTAGTTTTAAGATTAGCAAGGTGAAAGAAAGCACGTCAAGCCAGTTGATTACAGCAGCTCACCACGCCAGAAAGGAAAAAAAGGAACTTTGAATTATGACAAATTTGAAGGAGAATCTAGAATTAAAACTATTATTGACACCTCAAATATTTACTCTCCGCTTTTTCGTTCGACCAGTAATGTGATGGCAGTAATCACTCAGCCTCAGTCCCTCTTTAGCTCCTAATACCAGTGAACATCCTCTAAGAGCGCCTGGGAACCATGAGTCACCCCAAGCGTTTACGTACCGCGTTGTGCCTACTTCTAAGGGTATCACGATATTAGCAGCACACCACACTAGTTCAGAACACAATCATCAGAATGGTCTTCCACTGTTAAAGTCAGCCCCACAAGCAGAAGAAACATGAAAGAACCGCTTTTTAGTTCATTCTCAAGACAATTGGCGTAACTGAGTACAGGATTTATTCTCATTTAACTTCTGGCGAAATGGCACTAGAACACGTAAAACCTCCGCCTAGTAAAAACCAAGATGACTGTCGTCGAATGCCTGACTTCAAAAGCAAACAAAGAACACACTCCACACAGGAAATGTGAGCCTGACAGGGAAAGTAATACCAGAAATAGTGAAGATAAATTTTAGTGCGCGACAAATTGTAAATTCAGTCAAAATGCTGCGACATTTGTAGCGAGTAAAAATAAAAAGCAGAATATCGCATAGCCGTTTCAATGACATAACCAAATTGATGGCGAAAAAAATAATAACCTTTCCTTGATTTAATGACTTAGGAAAGCCGTAGTTTCTTATTTCAATCCAACACATTTGAAAAATGAAGAGCTATTCTCAACCCAGAAACAAGATTTAAAAAGATTAAATCATATTTAAAAAGGGCCTAAAGGAAGCATATTGTGATCTTGATTTTCCATCGGCACACAATTGAAATAAATTCATATAAAATGTTCCTTAGGGAGACAATCGACCTTCATTCGACTAAAGCGATAATTATTATACGCAGGCTAAGTCGGAATAAGAAGAAACTATCAGTAAAATTTCTCGGGCATACGAAACTCATGGTGTATCCGACAGCCAAAATTATTGAAAATATAACCGGACATTGAAGAAGGAATAAGAATACCACCACAAATCCGGTACTGGATCCCGGACTACAAAGTACCAAATTCTCCGGTATCGCACCGATGAAAATCATAATAATAATGCGTAATTTTATCGCTACAAATACACATAAGGTAAAAATTTACGACATTAAGTTAAATTGTGGACTAAACAACAAAATACATTCTCATCAACAAAACAAACTTGACAGACACAAGTGTTAAGCCACCAGAAATGTTCTAATAGCGACTCGCAGAAAAATACACAAACGCTAAGGGAAAGAATAAAGGAACGGAATGCAGAAAACGCCAAAAATGTATTCTACCGCCCCTTTTCTGAAACGGGAAAAAAACTGCCGCGGTATGTGTACATATGTGTATAAAAAACAATTACACCACCTGCATTAAATACCCAGCAAGCAAACTCGAGCCGAGCAAAGCAATTACAACACCCCTCCCCAGATGGAGGAAACAGCCGGGAGGTGGTCGGAGGGGGAGGGAAACGAGGCTGAGCGGGTGGGTGGGCGTGTGAGTTCCTGAATTAGCGGAGTTCAGATTAATACGAATCAGACAAATGCCTCCGAGAGGGGGGGTGTGGAATTAGGGGCGGGGGGGAGTTCAGTGTGGTGTGGGGTTATGGGGGAGGTAGCGGTGATGGTAAAGGAAAACGGAAGAAGGAGAGGTAGGAAGGGAAATCGCTACGAAGGAAAGGAGGAGAAGGGAGGGTGTGTTTGGGGTGGGGGGGTTGAGGAAGGGTGGAGGAATAAGGGGATAAAAACGGGGGTAGCCGGGGGGGTGTGTTTTGGTGATGGGGAGGGAAATCCCACCCCCGCTGCTCTGACACGGTCCCCGCCTCCCACGGGAGAGTGGAGCACGCCCTACCAACGTTAATATGCTAATCGCGTTTCCGTTATTTCACCCCACAGATACTCTCTCCTCTCCCTCAACACCGTTGGGCCGAGGATCGGGGGGAAAGGAACCCAAAGCCCGTCGGGAGTAGTAGCAGGGGTAGAGGGATAAATTACGTGTGGTGGAGTCATTAGACGCGTCCACAAGGACCCGGGCGGTAATGTCTTACAGGAGTGGACGAGGAAGAGAGACCCCGGTGGGCGGGCGGCGAGGTGGGAAAGAAGGGTGCGGTCGTAGCCAGGGTGCGGGAGGGAGGAGCGTGTAAACCCTGAGAACACAGACTGACCACCGTCCGGCCGGGGCGGAGGGTAAGGAGAGATGGGGTTAAGGGTGCGGTGAGCGCTGGTTTCGAAGCGCGCAAGACGACGAAGGGTTGGAGGCGGAGGATGAGAGATAAGAGGAGGCGGCCGGAGGCGGGGGAATGGGTGCGCTGATGTGAGAAAATGGAATGGAAAAGGGACACCGGAATAACTCGGCTTGGGAACGAGAGCACGCGGAGGAAGAAGAAAAGGAGGAAATGAGAAGGACCATTCAAGGACACAACGGAATGCAAAATGAGGCACTGCTAAAAGGATATTACGCTTCTTCAGGACGGGAGTACAGAGAGCGGGATCTCATCCGTGCCAAATTAGCAGTCAGTTCCATGAATAGCAAATGATTTAAATAAATTCGATACCGCGAAGCAACGAATCTCCGATAAAGAGGCATAAACACATTTTGCTGCAAAGTTTAATAGGAAAATAATAAAACATAAACGGTGTGAATTTATGAAGTAATGACACAGTTGAAGATTTCAATGAAATTAAAACATGATAAATTACGTCATGAAAATAAAATGAATGAAAACTGCGCAAAAAACAGAATATAGCTTTATAAATAGATACCAGGAAGCACGGTAAACATATATGTCAGTTTATGTCAGTTTTACATATATATAAATAAAATTTAATGGTTTGGTATACCCTAAGAAAGATTACAGCTGTTGGAAAAGAAATTAAATACGCAGTGAATCAACCAGAAGACAAATAATTCCAACGGTTAAAAATGATTTAGATGATTATTCTATGAGAAATAAAGAATAAAAGATGAAAGAAAGGGAAGCAGCATGGACAATACAGAAACGAAAAATACTTGTTAGAAAACAATTTTTACACATTCCGGATGACAAAGAGCGAAAGAAAAAAAAACGAGGAGAAAACGATGTTGTGTAGCAGCCGAGGATAAGAGAGGCAATGATGGAAAAGGAGCAGCAAGAAGTCAGATGTGGGCAAACTCGGAGTTTGGCGAGAGAGGAAGACATAGGGGGCCGAGGATAGAGCCTTGCGGTATCATGGAGAGAGAAAACATTGGGAAGGGGGCAGAAAGAGATGGAAAGGAATGAAAGCAGCAAACGGTGGAAGGAAGGGAAGGGAGAGGTCAGAGGGGAAGGGAGAAGGTGAAGATAAAACGAAAACGGAAACAGCACGGATAGGAAAGAGGGTGGAGAGAGCGGGGGGTGAGATCAGATAAAGGCTCAAGAACCTCCCTTCCCCCGCCCTAACGCCTAAACCGCACAGCGGAGCGCCAACCTATCTACTACACCGCCATCCCCACTCCCGCTATCGCATACATTATGCAGCGGGTAGAGAGAGAAAGAGGCCGGGAAGCGGCGGGAGCGGCACACGGCACTCTGGGAGGAAAATATGTAGTGGAGGGGGGGCGCAGGGGGAGGGGGCGAGACCAAATGGAAAGAGAGGCAGAGAAGAGGAGAGCAGAAACGAGGGTGAGGGTGGGTATGGAGAGAAGAAAACCGACCCGACACCATGTATGCGCTCCTGCAATCTCCTACGCCCACCACGGCTGCGGTCCCACAATTAAATTATAAATAAATAAACGGACATGGGAGGTAGAGAGATGGGGGGGTAAAGGTGAGAGGAGAGAGGGGCAGAACGAGTTGGGCGGAGTTGACCGTTATATGGCCTAGGGGGGAGAGGAGGGCAGACGGGGGAGTGGGAGGGGAAGGATAGGAATCCCGCAGACCGCGGTGTGGTGTTGCGGGGATGGTCATCCACTGGGCCGTGCGGTGTTGGCCACGCCGGTCTGGGAAATGCAGGATGGGGGAAGGGGGCGGGGTTTTGCGGGGGAGGAGGAGGAGAGGAAACGGCGCGTTCATTAGCAGCGGCGGTCTGCAGATCCTCCTACCCCGCCTCCTGCCCCCACACCCCACCCCCACACACACAGAGCGTCGGCGGGAGGCCGTTTTAGTGGGGGAGGGGCGGGGGAAGGGGTAGGGGCGATAAAGGAGGAGGAGGCGGGTACGGGGCGGGATTCCACGGTAGGCCTCTCTCAACAGAACCCAGAGGTCTGCCGCGGACGGCTTTTTCGAGGTTACTCGCACGGTCAAGCGGTCAGGATGTGGGGCGTTCATTAGGGAACGGAGGACGCAAGGGCGGATGCGGCGAAGTGGGAGGCGAGAGAAAGGAGGAAAGGGGAGCGAGGGAACGATCCACGAGCTAGGATAAGGTAGGGGGTGAGGATGCGAGGACCCGGAGTTGGCGGGGAGTATGGGAGTGCTCGGAGGACTCTCTTCATCCTCATTAGGCCCAGCGCCGGCTACCCTACTTGTGAGTCACCTTTATGACACGGAGCGCGGGTGGTGGCGGCGACGGAGCGGATGGGATGGGGAGTGGAGCCTTTCGGCGACCGTATTAGAGGCAGAGGGGTGAGGAGGGAGGGGAAAGGCAAGACGAAAGGCGGCGAGCATTGCGACGAAGAGACCGCGACCGGGCGAGGAAGCGAGAGGGTAAAGACGACGGCGTCGAAAAGGTATGAGGGCGAATGGGGGGGGGGGGGGGTTGAGAGGATGCTCTCCTTCCCCGACGTCTCTCCGTGGAGTGGGAATCAATTAGGCCAAAGTGGCGGCCGTAAATTAGGGAGTATTCCCGGACTCAAATTCGGCATCTTAAATGAGCGTTCATCAGGTTAAATAAGAAGCGAATCACCTGCTGTGGGGATGGGGGGGGCGAGGAAGAGAGGGAGGGGGCAGAGGGGGAAAAAAGAGTACGTTCTGACCTCACACACGTGCGCTTCTATTAGATTTTGACCGGCGGCAGCGCCCGGGCGGTGGGACAACAAATTAATTCGCCACAACGCTGCCCTCGGAGGCACACGGACCCTGAAACTTTAATTAATAGTTTCACGGCGACTAAACAGGAGTTTTAAGCATAGTGTCACACGAATTCGTACCCATACATCGTAGCGATTCGATCTTTAAATTATGTAGGAATAAGATAAATTTGGAAGTTTTAAGGCCAGCACGAAAATGCAACTCCAGAAGACAAAAACAGATATAGTTGATTGTATAGAATTGACAAACAAAAACTAAGTACACTGAGAAAGGCGAAGGGATAGATTGAAATGGTAGACTCAAGCATTTACATCATCGACTGGCAATACCACGTCTAAACTTTGGTTAAAGGGGTTGCAAGATTTTTTCCCGTAGCGGTAAAGCAGTTTAAAATAAAATTGAAACAAATACATCGAAAATAAAAACTATGCCACGCATTTGGCTTTGAAAATGAACCCCTTTGCGATATGAACTTTATGATCAACAACAGTGCTAATACTGTTTAAAATATGATAATATACAGCGGCAAAATATTTAACAAAACTTGAAAAAATTAGAGTTCCTAATTTGTTCAAAACTCCGGACAGAAAACTCTTTGAATGATATCTCTTCCCGTTTGACTAAGTAGGTCAAATTGAAGAAAGGTTATAGAAATGCGACATCAAGTATGAAACCTGTTCTCGACTGTATTTTCACTTACATTAGGCATGCTTGAAAATGCACTTAGTTGAAGTATCTTTCTCTATTGTGTGTCCTGTAAAAGAAAGGAAATGTTTTCCTATTTTGTTAAAAAAGAAAACTTCTGAGATATTAGGGAAAAGTCTCTCTCACAAAAGAAGTGTGAAAAATATATTGGCATGAGATAGTGCTAAAATATAGGGAGGAAGGAAATCGGGAAGATATATGAGAAAATAACGGGAAATATTGAGTTCCGTGACGCAGCGCCCACGAATGAGAACAGAAATAGCACCGGCGCCATAGAGTAGGCCAGAGACACACGGAGATTGGAATCCTCGTGGAAGAGGGTACAGAAGTCTTTACAGCGGGATATACCTAGGATGTGAAAGAAGGAGATGGAGACTTTCATCAAGGGGAAATAGAAGAGAAATGTCGCAAAGGCAGATACAATGCAAGACTACATCCGAATACAGAGAGATAAGTGTTTTTCTTTTACATGGCAAGATTGAGAATCTTTGAGAGAATTCTGTCAACACTTCAAACCCTTATCTCATCGTAGAATAGAAGGTAAACATATTAAAGACACTAAAACGCGGCACTAATTAAAACACGTTAACAAGTTTAAATAATAAAGAATCAAACCTAGAATCAAATATATACATACATATTACCCAGCAGGGCGCAACAGGGGCGTGAGGCGTGTTAGGACACCAGCCATGAAGAAAGGAGGGAACAGGGAAAATAAATAAGAAGTGAGTAATTATGAGATTGAACTGCGTGTAAAAGGAGTGTCTTAGTGCCTCGTCCAACTTTATTGTGCATACTCACTATTGGTGCGTGGGAAGAAGCAATATTAGCACCAATCAGTTTGGCAAGGTATCCCTCTTATTTGGCACCTGCTACCATACTGGAATTATCATCGGGACAAAAATAATATCCTCCATGTCACTCTTAAAAGAGCGTAGGTAATATGAATGTTTAGGTATTGTTATCCCAGCGCGTAACTGCCGAGTCTCCAGCGACTCCCAACCCAATCCTTTCTCAACAGAAACAGAATTTGGAGATGCAGAAAGTGAAAGTGGTAGTTATGTGTTACGGGAGTAACACATCATAAACCGCACATAGCACCAAACACGACAGCCAATAGCAAAATAATACAAATATTGATCCTTTTTAGGAAAGTTAAAGGATTATGATATCCATACCTTGAAAACCCACACAAAAAAGGATGGAGTAAACATCCTGAGAAACTTATAAAAAGAGAAGAGAAGAAAAATAAAAAAAGAAGAGGAGAGTTTAAGAAGATGGGGAAGGACGAGGAGTTGATACGATGACGAAAGAAAGAGGCAGTAGATGAAACAGGAAATATGTCATACATCGACCATAATAGGAGGCACAAAATTAGACAACCAGGAGATAAATACCACTTTCCAGGAAAATTTAAATATCCGACTTTTTATCTTCGACTAAAACACCTACAACAGAGTAAAAATCACACACAAAGAAGTGAAAAACTACTCACATAGAAGAGAAGAAGAGAGAGAAAGTAGAACCACGAATGATGGATATGATGATGATAATAATAATAATTTCGTCTTTTTTAAAGGGAATTTAGGAATACATATTTATTGTCCTTTCTTACAATTGTCTCATCCCTAATTGCATAAAAGATAAGAAAGAGGGATGTAGAAATCGTCACACATCAGAAAGTACATCATATATCACACAAAACAACAGATAGAAAATCAAAACATTTGATGGATAGGAATGAGGATCTTTATGGGAAAGGCAACGCTTTCCATTCTTCATCCGCATTTCGCTCTAGGAGAGAAGGAAATGAAACGCGTGAGAAACCAACCGACGGAGAAGAGAAGAAAATAAAGAGGGCAAGGAGAAGCAAGGCGGGTGGAGAGATGATGAGAACGAGAGGGAGAAATCGGAAAAAGGTTGCAGTGGTGGTGGTGGAAGTAGTTTGAAATGAGGGCGGCGAGAAGGGATGTGGAGGAGATTGGAGTAGATGAGGCCCTCCTCCCCCACCCACCTCCACCGAGTCGACCGGAGAGGTCGTACGGGAGGGAGGAGGAGGAGGGGAAGGAGGAGGAGGATATGACTGCGCGGTCTGGGAGCAGGTTTTTGGTCCCCTTTCAGAGGGAAATCGACACGGGAGAAATCCAGGGACGAGGGAAAATTCTGAGTGGGAGGGAAAGAGATGGGGGGGTGGGAAAAGGACGGGGGTGGGGGGAACCAAGAAAAAGGGGTGAAGTGGAGGAGGGGGACGTGGAAAAGCCCCAACCACACACCAGCGCATAGACACACACAAGTCTCCCCCGCGTTTGCACATACATACATGTATAAATGGGAGCGGGTGCGGAGAGCTGGGTGGGGTGCGGGGCGGTTTCAGGGAAGTGTGGAGCGTTGATTACAGGGCGACGGTTATGAAAAAATATATCTCTCCGACCTTCCTCTCCCCCCCCCCCCCCACTCTCCCAACCCCACCCTTCCCACCCCAAACATCTACTCCTCTCTCCTCCCCCCACCACCCCAACCTTTTCCTTTTTTCGCCCTAAGCCGAGGTAAGGTTGGAATACAGAAATGAGCGGATTATGCTGGGGCTGGTCGGAGAGAGGCGGGGGTGAGTATACGGTTACCAGAAAAAAAAGGAATATGAATTCGGGAGGGATTTGCATCGCGGAATTTAGGATCGGAGAGTGGAGTAACTGAAATTACTTGCGTAGCCAAACTGCTGGAAAAGATGAGTTCGACTGGAATTTTTCATGCGATTGTAGTTCGACGGCGACGCTGAGGATAAAAAAAGACTTTTTCAAAACGAGACGAAAACAACGTTATAAATAAAATGGAAGGAATGCAGAAAATGTAAAAGATTAGGGCATGGGAATTTCATCAGTGGACCGGCACCGAGAGTAGATCTTTCTCATTCCACTGTAAAAAGTTTCATAAATTGTTTGCTTTTTAACAATAGTCGTGCGTTTTGAATTGAATAATTAAAAGAGAAGTAGAAAAAATAAATGCAGGACGCTTTCAGACAATTTTACGAGATTTACAAGCGGATATGATATTTTTCCTTAAAATCCATACATCGAAATGTTACCATAAACGCTTCGTTCCCACTAGATCATACGTAATCCCCTGTTCTCGTGATATACAATGAGGCAACACGCTTACAGTTATGCTGAGCACCGGTCGACGGAAAACAACTTTTCTTTGAAACAGTACTTAAAACAGTTCTCATTCGATTTAAAATCGAGGAAAGAGAGAAACAAAAAGGCCTTGCAAAGAAATGTGTCACGCAAATGTTAGTCCCGCACGGAACTTGGCCGGCAATTAAGCAGAAGCAAATAATGTAGCGCGAAATATATATTGCTCGCCGCCAGCAAACACCAAATACCACCGTCGAGGCGGACCCTTTGCACTTTGCGTGCTGGAGTCCTCCTCTATGTGCATAACAGATTGAATACCAGCGTACGATAACAAGGGGGGTGGGGTGAGGCCTCCGGGTGGGGGGGGGGGTTGGGGGGTGGGGACAGGCGGATACGAGCGAGTGAGTGAGTACGAAGAGAGGGGGCGGCATGCAGGTCGGTCGGTTGTGGCGCCGCGAGCGGTTATCAAAGGCGATGTATTCTCGGATGGAGGCAGTTGAGCGCCGAAATGCACAAACAGCGGCGCTGTCGAGGTGAGAGCATGTCTCGCTGAATGGAGAGCTGGACGACGAGGCGGCGGGTGAAAAGTTTCGAGGCATGGAACGACGGAAGGAAGGAAGTAGGCTTGTAACTGTGTGTACGTTCGAGGGGGGCCGAAGGATTGGAGTTGCGGAGGGAAAGAAAATGTCTTAATAGGATGCAGATCAAGCAATTGCGTGGAGAAAACAAGGATGGAAAGAGAAGACAACGGTGATAATCAATGAGACACAAAATTATTAATTTTAAAATAGATTTGTATTTATTGCGAAACTGATAACATTCAGCAGGACGAGATTGACACAAGCGAAAAACGAGGTGACATTAAAGCCGTCTACTGTATCAAGAGCCAATATACATGACCCAATAAATAATACTGCAACTTTACGAAAATATGCATAGACATAAAAAAACAATTATTGGCTATTTAAATATTCTTAACACTTACACTGACCATGTCAATGAGGTGACAACCTCGTCATGTACTGCTTGTCAGCATTTAGGTGTGGAAAATCGTTTTTAACAAATCGCACACCACCCAGATTTCTCATCTTCTGTGGTTTAATAAGTTTGAACATTGAAGTGATGGTTCAACTCTGAGGTAACACTATTTTTTTCAAAAAGTTATATTTTTCCAAAAGGACTACGTGGCATACACAGTCATACAGACGGATCACTTCAGAGAGAAGCCGAGACGTAATTGCTCATAAATTATAATGGAACTGGCAGTGATTTTAATGCTTTTATTAGCCCGAATACCGACTACTCTGTGTTCATGAACACATTTATAGTTAAATAAATGCCTTATCACCGAATATTAAAACTAAAATTTGAACGCAAACGCCTAAGCCAGAAATATACGCATAAACTGAGTGAAAGTAGGTGAAATTAAAAAGTTCAAATATGGACCAAGGAAGTATAGAGGCAAAAACTGGAAAAAAGCTACCGTCAGTGAATAGCAATCTTTTGCCAGAGTGCATACAAATATTAAGAAAGTGTCGAACAAAGAGGAAAATATACAACACGCGAGTAGGCGTGCTATTCAGCAAAACTCTTAAGACTTCAACGAAAGTACGTTTTTTCATCTTTTAGTTCCATTAGATTTGTGTGATGATAATGATATCATCCCTTGTTCCAGGCAAAGAACGCCAGCACCAATGGAGATTTTTCTTCCAAAGAGTGGTATCTCTGAGTTAATCACTGTCAATTAAAAACGAAATGGCAGGTGTCCGCGATGAAAAACACGCCTATTGAAATTCCTGCGATGAATTGGATGCAATATAACGAACTTGCACAATAGTGAAGCATAACCAGACAGAATCAGATAATATTTTAACACTTACGACAAGAGGACATACACGAAATGAAGGCAGATAATTGTTTAAAATCTGGCGGAACAGACTGGCAATTGGCACACCACTCTTCTACGTCAGCACTGAGCGAAACATTGTTCAACGAGTAATTAGGGATTTTCGTGGGCATAACAACAACGTAAATGGGACAGGGTATTAAGGGAGACAAATATAGGAATGCAACTGCGAGGCAAACATTGCTCTGCAGGAGGGAAATATTCCGCGCTTGCATAAAAGACCTTATGAAATTAGTGGAGCCCTTGACACTGAACTGATTCAATGACAAATATTTCATTCTTACTGCAGAAATATTATTATGATCTCTTCAACGCTCTCTGACTTTTAACATAAGCTAAGTGAACGAAATACCTGCCGGGTCATTTATTTTCTATTTTTAAGATGTTCACCGCTATTAACAATTTTGCCTTCACCCCGGAAGAATATATACCTAATAACAGGCTAATTGAATCCTTACATAATATGTCAGGGCTTAATTTATTCGGTTAGAAACAATAATCTAATACGCAAAGTTTAGGCAAACGGTTGTACACTGAGGAATTCGAAGAAATAAGGAATGAATGAGGTTCATAAATAAAATTCCACGGAGGAAATCACAAGACGATGAAAGAAAGAATAAGGGTTAGAATTAACAACTTTCGATAGCTAAAACAACTATGAACACCTAGACAAATAAAAGAGGGCGGAAAAATTCATGAGACAGATAGTGCAGAGAGACGAAGCTGGAGAGAGTGGAAAGTTTTATAAAAGGGAACAGCGGATGTAAGTCATCAGGAGAGAAGAGAAATGGGCAAGCGAGATAGGGGATAGTTGCAAGTGGGAATTAGACGCTAAGGTTAGGGCGAAAGAGGAAGGAATTAAGTCAAAGGCCACGGCGCTGGTAAATAGGCTGTTAAAAAGGAGTGAGCTACAGGGTCAGGGGTGCGGACAAGAGAAAGGGAACAAGAACGGAAGGAAACAAAGAACGGGAGGGAGGATTTTGGGGGCGGGGAGGGGTGGAGAGGCACAGGGTAAGAGAGTCGAAGAGGAGGGAGCAATACTCGGGAGGCACCCTCAACGACCTCGCCATTAAAAAAAGGAAATAGAATGAAAGGGCCGGAATGAAAATAAACCCGTTGGGGGAGCGGGGTGGGTGGAGGGGATCGGAGGGAAAACGGTCCTTCCGGGAGAGAGACGTAAGACGATATGGGAGGGAAAAGAAGGGGAGGATAGGGAGGGGGAGAGGGGTTGGGTTGAAGGAGGAGGCTGGAGAAAACAGCTCGACACGAGTGGATAGAACTTCTAGGCAGTTCGTTTCGACCGAAATCCGCCGAACCAGAATTCGGAGTCCCTTTTTTTATGATCTCCGCCCACTTTCCCTCGCTCCTTGTCGGCGGGAGGAGAGGATAAGGAGAGGCGGGTGTAGGAGGAGGAACGGGAGAGAAAAGGGGAAAGCTCACTCCCCGAGACTACAACACCCTTTTTCTTCTTCTCCTCTCACTCCTCTCTGGGACTCTCTCCACTCAAAACCCAACCCCGGCTCCACCCGCCCACCCCCACGAAAATCCCTTCTTTTCCCTCCCTCCTCCCTCTCCACTTCCTCTTAGTTAACGAGTGCTTCCTTTACGTCCGTACGGCTCACTCATGAGACTGGAGAGATCCTCTCCAAAGGGTCCTCGAGGCACGGAGGCTCAAGGAGAGACGAGGGGGGGTGGGAAGGAGAGTGAGAGAGAGAGCAGGTCGAGGGCGCCCTTCTCCAACGACCGGTATTAGGGGAGAGGGAGTGAGGGTTTCAACGAGTGGGAGGAGGAGGAGGTCGGGAAGAGAGAGAGGAGGAAATAAAGAGGGAGATAAGGGAGTGGGGGAGAAAGAGAGGCCGGAGACGTGGAGTGGATTGGAGGGTGGCTGCGAGAGAGGTGGAGAGATGAGGAGGCGGGGAAGGAAATGAGAAGTGGGGTGCTCAAGACGTGCACGAGAGGGGAGTGGGCGGTGGGAGGAAGATTGGAGTGCGAGGGGAGAAAGAGGAGGCGACGACGAATTCGACTTGCACGGGAGAGAAGAGAGAGAGGTGGAAAATACGAGGAACGGTGAGATAAGCGGACAAATAAGTAAACGAAACGAGGATCGAATGCAAGAATTAAAATGGACGACGCACGACCTAGAGGGTGGCGGAGAATGATGAGAATCGGACAAGCACGCAAGAGTTCATGTGAAATGAGAAACGACGACTTCTGCATGATAAATTGACTCCATTCGGCTCTCTCATGGAAGGCAATTGGAGTTGTGGATCATAGCAACCAATGTACGAGTCTATCAACTACGTACTCACACAGATTAAACCTTAAGACAACGATCTAATATAAACAAAGAAAAACATTTTAGTACCTATCGCATCCAGGAAAAGTACAACGAATAAGGCGAGCGAATACTCATCCGATCTATTTTTAAGGACCAAGAAAATCTTTGAGAAGAAAAATGAAATTTAAGACGTTACGTTAAAAACGTCAAATGAACAAATCTGAAATGTTTACAAAAAATACTATTATGGTTATAAAATTTATAAAGCAAAGTTATTAATTAGAACGAATTTTCGCTTAAAAGAGGTTGCAGCTTTAACTTTGAAGCACAGAACATTTTCAAATCCTTCTAAGTGAAAGTGAGTACAGAAAAAATTATTTCATAAACTTTCAAGCTATCGAAACGCTTCAAAAAAGACGAAGACGCGGAGAA
The DNA here is from genome assembly GCA_963573305.1 of Pyrrhosoma nymphula. Classification (NCBI taxonomy): domain Eukaryota; kingdom Metazoa; phylum Arthropoda; class Insecta; order Odonata; family Coenagrionidae; genus Pyrrhosoma; species Pyrrhosoma nymphula. The sequence goes on from OY754337.1 coordinate 16,589,201, forward strand.
ACAATGGTAAATTGCGACAGAAGAGTAAATTACTTAAAAGTAAGTTTCACGTATGTTTTAATTAAAGTCGACAGCCAAACTGAATGTTTTCGGAAAAATAGGAAAAACACTACGTAAAAAAACAAATATTTAACTTTTTAGAGAAGAGAATCATTATTGATTTAAAAACTTGGATTTACGACTTACACATATTATACATTGTCCAGAGAGATTTTTTGTTTTGAAGTAATCGAAATATTTTAGTCTCATCTCAACACTCTTCTCACGAGGGACTAGAGTATAACTATCTCTCGATGAAAAAAACATTATGGAAATGCTACCAATTAATCGACGGACTACTCCTATTGTCCCATCTTTCGTTAACCACGTTCATTAGCTTTCTGAGTCAAATAAATGAGTAATATTTGATGACATCCACCCAGAATCTTACTGATGGAAAACATCAACTCAGAAAAGTATAAGAGAATGTTCAAAATTAAAACCCTAAATACGCCAAGCTATCATTGGTGGGAATGGCATACACCATGAAGGCTGAATACCAGGTGACATTTCAGCAGCAGGGTAGCTATTCAGGAACGCAATTCCAGTTGGCGAAATATTTTCGAGGGAAATACTTGAAGAAAATATTGTTTACAAATTTATTTCCCAATTCATGCGATTTCCTTCGCGTCCTACAACATAAACACGCAATACGTTCTCCATCTCCCCGAGGTGGTGTCGATGGCACTTACAACTACGGACGGCGAAAAACGGATTGCGCGGACTTAAGGGGTAAAAAGGGTCGGTCGGCTTGTGCGCGACAGGGTAAGCGAACTACCTACACCCTTGAACAAACAGCTGGGGGGAAAAATAAGATGATGACAAGGACAGGAGGCGTGAGGAGGAAAATGAGTCAGGGTGGGGGTGGAATGAGAGTAGGTAGGGTAGGTAGGGGGGTAGGGGGGTAGGGGGGTGGGATGAGGTGGAGAGGTGGAGGTTTCAACACTCAACAAACTCGAACACGTGTAGGCAGCCAAGTCTGCAAAAATTCCTTTCAGAGGCTGAGAAAAAATAATAAGATGGAAAATAAAACTTGAAGAGGGGGTTGGCTCGAAGCGATGATAATAACGCGGAACTGTGCCGCTCTCTCTTTCTCTCTCTCTAGTGGCGACAGAGGGGGAAGGGGTCTCCATCCGAAGGGGGTGGTGAGGAGGGGCGAAAAAGAGCAGGAACTTCGATTCCACGTTCACGATTCCACCACACTAGCATCTCGCGAGTTTCTCTCTCCTCAAGAGTCCCCGGCGGGCACCAACCGCATGATGTCCGCGCTCGACTCCCGAGCAAAAGGCATCCGCTCATCGGAATCGAAAACTTATACCGAGTGTTCAAACCATGTGCCAGGTAGAAAAAGAGTGATCTTCGTATTTTTCTTCCATCTTTCCGGGGTTAGGCACTACTGCCTGTTCTGGTCTCCCCAACGTAGTCTTGGTCATCCAGCACTTCTTCTACCCAGGGGCTTATATTCCATTGCCTTCTTCGGTATTCTCTCTGGGAACATACGTATGACATTTTCTTTCCACTTATCTTTATAATGCATTGCCTAGTCTATCACTGAATGTACGTTTAGTTCTTATCTTACGTCACAGTTCCTTACGTGGTCTAATTTTGTGTAACCTTCAACGGATTTGAGAAATTTCATTTCTGATGTTACGATTTGTCTCCAATCTCTTTGCCTTGGCGTCCATGATTCGGACCCATACAATAATGTAGGTACTGCCATCACGTTGTAGAATTTAACCTGTGCTTCCTTCGTGGTTTTTTCTTTCAGTGTTCTTCTTATGGTACCACAGATTCTTTTATAGCTATTTACTTTGTTTGTTATATCTTTATCTTCTCCATTTGTTATGTTACAGCCAAGGTATTTAACCCGTGTGGGGTTGCTATAGTCCCCCAGCGGGCGCCTCCCCAGGTGGCGGATAGGGGAATGCCTCCCATATATAGGTGATACAGGGGAAATGAAATACCCGGGGCGGGCCACAACTGGCTAAGGGAAGGAAAACCCTGACAGAAAACCCTGGCCCTCCAGGTTGGAGGTTGTGCGGCTGGCCGGTAACCTACCCACGGAAAAAATTATATACTCATCTGTCTCACAACGAGCCTCGGAATAAGACTGGAAAAACGGAATTCTGACCAGAAAATTTAATTGAAGCACAGGATTAAAGTAAACTAGGTTTGCTACAGACCAGAAATTATGATATTCCACGACTTTTCCAGGTTTCCCAGGTGAAAATTTTCATTTTTCCAGGTTTAAATACCCAATGTTTGGAAAGTATGTATTTTACAGAAGGCAAAAGAATAGGACACCACACATTTATGTATGTTCGTCGGGGGAATACAGTTTCCCAGCAAACGGAGCACCAGCACTATCGCTCTGGAGGAAAATCTCCTTTGTTTCTAATGGCATATTATTCTTAGGTCTCGGTCACGGTGAGGTCGAAATATTACTTGCACCATATCTGAGGAGGAAATATATTCCATCTTTCTCAGCACAAGTGTAAAGAATAGGACCTGTGAGTTTATGCTAGGGCACAATTAATTATAAAACCCAAATAAGAACTCCAATGTCTTTATTCTGGTAAGTAGTAACGTACATACTAACATTCCTGAGACAACACAAAACACTGTCAAAAAATTGTACCCCTGACTTACTGAGAAAAATGAGATTGCAACAAGAAAAAGCAAATTAACAGGCTAATTTTTCATTCCCAATGCCTTTTCCAGGTTTCCCAGGCCCATTTTTAATTTTCATGACTTTTACAGGTATCCAAGGATAGCCAGGTCTGTAGGAATCCTGTTAAACGTTAAGTTCAGAACTTAAAAAAATCAATCTACTCTTACGGGAAATACGAACCCTGATCAACCGATATCGCGGTGAGTGCCCCAACCAATTGAGGAAGTTCCACTGTGACTAAAACAGTTAAAACAAATTCTGAATTGCAGTTTTGTTTTAATTGTTATGAATATTATACTACAGTTTAGCACACAATATGCAGATCATTCGACGAACATATACTTTGAATATGAATGATTTTTCAGGGCGAAAGTACCGATGTAGCACTTTCACTGTTGAGTCAACGCATTTTCAATTCAATTATTGCAATAATCCCGAATTATATCATAAAAAGTGAATATACCGGTCTGCCAAAAAATAAGCCTGCTTAACGTGTAGCAGTAAAGCCAGCACAACCTCTCATACGCATAACAAGATCCATCCTGTCCTGTCAACTCTCTCTACACACACCCGCTATTAATTAATTAAACATATATAATTTTGTTTACTCTGATTGGTATACATTATTTGCCGCGATTTTGCATTTTAAAGTAATTAAGAACTAGACAGCTAATAAATTGAGCTTAACTCATTTAAAATTTACTTTGCTATTTTTTTGTGACGGTTGAGCTTTTAAGTATTTGGATAGAATAAATGTATTCAATTTAAATTAATTAATTACATCTTATGTTATTTCGTTATTTAACTTAATGATTTAAGCAGAAGAAGTATGATAATTTTTCTAGTCAACTAATAAATTGCAAAAGAAGATGGACAGGCGCCTACATTTGATCAAAATTCAACTTCGTGGGAGAATTTCATTCTTATAATGAGTATTTCGCGACAGAATTGATATAAGGTTGAAAAATAGTCATTCTCTCTATTGGTCACCCATTATAGCATTTTGTACCAAGTAGTATCAAGTTCAGGATGCAAAAATTAGCTGAAAAAGGTATGGTTTTATTTTTTACATTAAACAAATTGGCCATAATATGAGTAAAAGTACATTTAAGCTATTTGACGGTGGAATCGCCTTAAGTCACCAAGGCGTCCTCCGCGGGTAATTTCAAAGAGGCTTCAAAAGAACGAGGAAATAATATCACAGGACAGGAGGTTTAATACCGGGGGCTGGGAAAATTGAGCACGAAAGGTTAGTGGTAGGGAAAGAAGCAGAGAACCATTTATTTATATTCGCAGGACACGCAAAGTGGGCAATAAGAATTCAACTCGTGAGGCAAGACGTTCTCCAGCGGCAGACTCGCCTGAGAAAAGGTAATCTTCCCTATATGCAGTTAAGATCAGGCACCGAATTCTGTATTATGTCAATCTTGAGAATATAATGAATGGTGCAGGATTCCCACCATGTCCCTGTATACCATATCCAGAGACGAAGGAAAGCAAGTATGACTAATAATGCTAATAAAAATTGAAAAGGGAGATTCGAGATTTTATACAACCTAAAGACACCAAAGCCTTTTCCCTGTTCATCTCACACAACACCTGAAAAGCTATAGCACAAATAAGGACAAATAAGAAAAAAAAACATTAACCTATCACTAACGTTGAAGATGAAACACTACAGATTAGCGATATTTTTCCACACAAAAATGTGCTTAGCAATGCGGTTGCTTTTAAGAAATCTTTTTTTGTTCAACTCAACTATTCAAATCAACAGTTCAAATCAACTATTTGTTCACAGAGTGAGCCAAAACTTATACCAACGTATTTCCTACATCAACTCGAATAAAGAAGAATAGTAAATTCTATATTATTATTAAGTAAAACATTACACCTCTTCATGCGCGTCATTAAACTTGTTAAGTGACTTAAGTTAATGTAAAAAATTTGCGAGGAGAAGCACAAGTTTCAACGCGAAGCCGTGAGTAACACGAGATACATACTTTAAGAAGGAGAACAAAATAGCATTTTCTAGCAATAAAAATAGCGTAAATAAAAAATACTTGTAATGAATTCATGCATTTTTACTTGCAGCCAGAGAGCTTCAGCAAAACTACCTGAGCACTTCACTAGCATGACCTTTACATATTTCAAGAATTCATTATTCTATGCACCACATTTTACGGCTGCAGCCAAGGGCTTCATTATTTTATACAAGTACCTTATCAAGAAAGAGGTAATAATACTTAAAAATACGTTCAGTTCCGCAAAACTGCTTTTATGACGGGCAAAGGGCTCTTAAGTTATGGATGGAATTATTTCCCGGCTATGTTTGCAATCGCAGTTTTACCGCAAACGCTCCGCTTCTAACCAGTGCAGTGTTGTAACACGACGAAGACCGCTGACTGACTTGATAAGCATTCACGTTGAGCTGGTGATTGTAATACGTTTACAAAAATGCCACAGTAGAAGTTGTAAATACAAAGAGAATAAATGAAAGTAATTAGACAAATTCGGAACCTGGGATTGAGAATTTTAGCTTTTATTGTTTTTCCCACAAAATCCATCCGTGACACATGGTCTACAAAAAATAGAGACGTAGAATAAAAAACACGTCAATCAGGTTGTACGTTCATGGAAACTGCACATATATTGACGACGTAGCAAGACATTATCTCTCGATTGGGTTCAAAATACATTCTCCTTATGTAAATACAGCACATAAATAGTCCGGGCTACGAAATAGAGCGTATAATAATACCGTTTCCATAATGCCCGCAAGCATGACTTAAAAGATAACGCTGGCCTTCATCGATGTCCTTCCCCCGAGATTACGCCGGAACGAGGAATACGATTCCCAACGAAAGAAATCCACACGAGTAGCGCAGAAAAAAATTCTGAACATAAAAACCTTTCAAACTCCGCCAACCTGCTAAGGGCCCTGGGGGAAGACAAGTAAATACGTTAATTTTAACAAACATTCGACTCGGTAAACACTGAAAGAAAGAAACTTGATTGAATCTTAGATAAATTTGCTTCATTTTTTTTTAATTCACTCCCAACTTCGCATCGGAAAAAAATTAAGGCTAAGGAGAAATGCATGGAGATTTCTAGGGAGAGCGGAAACAAAGATGGGGCAGAAGGGGGAACAAAAAAGGAAGCCAATTAAAGACGGAAACAAGTGAAACGGAAATAAGAATGGAAAGGAAGGGTGAGAGGGAGGTCTGCAGTGGGTTTGGGAGTGAGGGAGGTGGGGCAGCAGGCAGGCAGGAGGGGGAGAGAAGGCTTTATGGAAGCATCGAGGGAGAGACTAAGGGAGTGGGACTTCTTTCATATTTTTTTAGAGAAAATCGCTAACGAGACAATGGCCCTTAATTAATGAGGTGTACTGCGGGGAGGGAAGGGAAGCGAGCTAACAATCAGGGGCTCGCAAGGCCCTGAAAAGGGAAACGGAAAATAAATGCGTTGTTCTCCACCGATACGAGTGACACGTTTAGGTAATGCTCAACCGATCGACGCTGCTATGGATGACAATGGTCTTTAAAAAAATCAATTTTAAGGAAAGAGAGAATAGGCGATTGGTACATGTGCAATTCATAAATGACCACTCTTACTTAGTTCACTCTCATAAATTTCCACGAAGCGTAAGATTTCGTGAAAGGCAGGAGAGGCCATTCGACCACGAGGTACATAAATGAAAACGAAGGCATCAATATATTTGGTCCCAAGTTAATGCGAAACCACAATGAGAAATCAAAGTTCTTTTTTTTTTCAAAATATCAAATACCGGTTGTTTAGGGCAGAACTATTCTTGATAAAGTAGCGTCTCAAATGGAGAGTAACACATTAAAGAAACCACATGATAAATTGCAATACATTCTTAATAAAATTGAATACAAAAAATCTATGTACCAATCTCCAGCATCGTAAAAGAAGGAAAAGAAATTTGAAAGCGAAAAAGTTACAACCATCACAAAAAATAAGCATATCAATGTTAGTAGACAAGGCAATCTAATTACCATGGCAGAGAATCAAGCCAACTGAAAGAGTTAAAAGACGACTAGCACGAAGCAGAGATTCAAGGATGCCGACATTGATTGAACACAATAGGTCAAGCATGGAAACGATACAAAATTAAAATAAAATTGTTCCGGACATAGAGAAAAAATACGAGAGATGATGGAGCCTCAAATAATCTTAAGAGGATATCAGGTAATGCATGATTAATTATTCACAAAAATATTACATTAAAAAAATATTATTTACAAAACATGAGATTGAAAAACAATACATATGGGAAACTAATATGCACAGAGCATATAGGATTGCACTATGGGATGCGCTGTACATGAAATCAATCGTGTGTATAACGGCTATTACATGCATCCATAACGAATGCCAATAGGAAAGAGACGTAAGGAGATTTTGAGACTGAAACACGGTAATGGAGAAAGGCAATAATGATACAATGTATGTACATATAAAACGAGAAAAGGCCAGTAGCGCACAGATGAGTTATAGAAGAAAAAGCATCCTGCATACAGAATGGAAATCAAATGATTTGAATAACTTTGGAAACATTCACTCTTTTAGGAAAAGGTAAATTTTTATGAGAAAGTTAAAGAGGGAAAAGGAGTAGAGGTTCCACGTGAAAGAACAGGGATGAAATATGTAGAGATACAGAGAATATACAGGATAGATCCCTCAGAATATCGAGAACATGCCTTTTCAAATATAGAGGGCTGCAGTCAAATTTAAAATAGAAAAACTGTCGTAATAAATACTAGTCATGAGTGTATGTATATTAAAATACAAGCATATTTAATACAACTTTACTGCTGCCTCCCATATAACAGTATGACGAGCATTATTTATAACAAGGCAAACGCAACCATGTTGTTGAGTTATCTTTAACACACATTTTTCCTTATTAATTTACCACTAGCACCAACCTTCTCGACAAGATACATGCAAGCGACCATTTTTAATGTCTTAAATTGCTTAGCAAAGATATTTCTATAGTGACCACGAGACAAGACCGACAAAAATTAAAACAAAATATCCATTTCCGATTTTTAAGAAAACAAAATATCTCGTGAGCAAAAGCACCACGCTGGCAGTGTTGTTAATACCTCTGCGAACATTCATGCGCAAATTTATTCAAAAAACACGGAGGGCCTCAATGCGTTACTCCCTTGAAATCCCAGAGTTGCACGTACCACCTTTATTTGCCCCCCAGCGGAACATACGTCCTTCCGGCCATCAAAGCCACTTCATGTTTTCGCAGAACTTCCACGGTGTCTGGCCTCGACATATTAAAAATAAAAAACGAAAGCAACTTTAAGCACGCCAAAAAAGCAATACGCTAACCAGTGATGAAAAAACCGTGATATAGCAGACGTTAGGGGGCAGGAGGAAAAAGATCAAAAGATACTGAATAAAAAATAAACTATGAGACGGGGAGGAAAAAAAATCTCTTTGGGTGGAAAAAAATAAATGAAGCGAACGGCCGTACCTCGGAGAAGAACTACACCTACATTCACTCTCGGAATAACAACGAGAGAGGCATGCCGGGAGGAGCAAATGAAACGCGAATAAAAAGAGGCAAAAATACACGCCATTTGACAACCAAACTCTATATATCTCCCTCTATTTCGCCAGGAAAATTCTTATTTTTTTAAATATTTTTCTCCTCTCTCCTCGTCGTACCCTCTTTTCAGGAGGGCAGAGTAAAAAAAATGACGGCGTTATGGCGAGATGGAAGAGTTTTGCCTTGTGCCCACCGGCGGCGCTGGTGGACGGACGGAGAGCTTTTTCCCCAACCTACCTCTCCTTTCGCCTGCACTCCTTTTTTCCGCCATAACGACTATACATTTTCGAGGGTTGAAGGTGAGGCAGAGAGGCGTGTGGAGGAAAAACGGGGAGAGTTGGCACGCGGGGGTCAGGGTGTTGGGGGGGGGAGGTTAGGTAAGTTGGGGGGGAGGTTGGGGGGTTGGGGGGGGGGGGCGAAATGGAGCGACGCAAGAACGGAAAGAGACAACGGACGGAATAGAGAGAGAGCGAGACGCCAGCGTAATAAACGCAAAAAAAAATGTTCTCATCGCATTTATTTTTCCCTCCGTGTGAGGAAAAACAAGGTTATTAAAGTAGCACTCGTCCTGCAAAACGTATTACCTAATAAAAAGAGAGAGAGCTTGTCAATGCAGGGTAATTATACTCCCCAATCACGGTGGAGATTTTTTCTAAAAAAAACAAGTCGCCTTAGAACGGACACCGAGATACCAAGGACTACATTATTATCCATCCCTGCAAGTAAATTGGAACATTTATGCGCAATAAATCCACTCCTAAAGAATTATGAATCAAATATGCAATTCCCGAAAATTATGCATCCCTCGGAACATAAGCATCTAGAAAAGATTGGAGGGTAAGGGTTGTGGCTTACCTAATTTTTTCCAGTCGTTTATGCTGTAGACCATGAGTAACAAAATACTTAAAGACAATGTACTCACGTACTGTACATGTAAAATTCAAGAAATTATTACTGCTGAAATATTAACAGCGCAAAATAGCATGGCGATTTGTAGAGGATGAAAGAGGATAATACGTTATGTTTCTGTGAAAGACGATGAAAAAATAAAGAAAATAGATGTGAAACGTATTCTATATTTTCGTGAATTTGAAATCGAACACAAATATGTTATCCACCACCCAGTCAAATCACTGGAAAACCGGAATCGGTCGAATTCTTTCTTTAATTATTGTAGGAGGAGAGAAAATTAAAAGTCATTACGATTTAATTCATAGCAAATCTTTGACGCCCACATTCGGTGAAACAAAAATTTAAGAGCTCTTAAAAATACATCAATATTTATCAGGGAGAGACAAAATATTAGAAATGTAAATCACAATTACAAATGAATAAATGATTTCAAATAACCCTTCTATTGGACGTAACAATTATCAAAATATTTCCTGAGTTACAAATTATAGCGTTTGAAGAGTTATTTAGATTAGGATTCGAATGACGAAAAAAGGGAAACGAATCGAGTTTTTTTAACCTCGACTCTTTCTCAAGATTATTGAGATTCGAAGATTTGAAGAGACCACAGCTTCATCTCGAATAAAAAACATCTGCAACAAAGTAATGCATTAAAATTAAGATAGCTTAAGATGGAATTGCAGGGAGATTCATATCTTTATCTAGATAGCCGACCCTGATACAACGGCAAGTTTTCTAAAGATCAACCAATATCATCAGAATAGAGATAGCAGCGGCTGGTAAGACACATAAAAATCACCTTAAGTCTTAGAACGGGACACAAGATTGGTAGTCCAAGAGCTTAATAAGTAATAAGGCCAACGACCTGAGAAATTTAATGGCCACGGAGTAATGGATCATTTAACTTCTCCATACTACCCATGTTTTCCCTAAAGGTCAAGTAACCCACAAAAAGTAAGCTGTGGTTGTGCCAGGGATGCGGCCGCGGACTTTACTTGGAATGAGTTCGTAGCTTGAGGCTCGACGAGTTTTCAAGAGGGAATAATCCCACTGCCGATTTTCCCGCTATTTGTGTATCTTTATACAAAGTGTATTCACGTGGAAGACAAAACCTCACCACCATTCATTCTTCCTCCCATCTTTCTCCTTCCTTTATTCACCCACAGGAATCCATATTCTATAACAAAATTATACAAATAGCGCTAAAAATCGGAAGAAGGAATATTCCCCCTTGAAAAAAATTATTAGCAACGGACACAAAACACGGACAAGCTTCATTATGCCTAACGCAACGATTACCAGAAACATACTCATTGCATCACCGCCAGCCGCTAAATTTTCAACGAAGGATTACTGGAAATAACAGCTATCAAATAAGACATTCTTCTTCTTAAGTTGTCAACCCTGAAGTTGGTTTGCAGCAGCTCGCAACTCCGATCTTCGTTCTGCTTTCCTTTTTATCTCTACATAGGAGGTGCAACCCATATCGCTCATTATTTGCTGTACGTAGGACAGTCTTGGTCTTCCTCGACGGTTTCTTTTTACAGTCATTCCTTCTATTATTGTTCTAATTATATGATTACGAAGTAGGATGTGGCCTATTAATTTGTCTCGTCTTTTTTGAATGCTTAACCATAATGTCCTTCTCTGTTTTGCTCTTTTCAACACTTCTTCATTAGTTATTCTTTCTACCCAGCTGACTTTCAGCATCCTACGGTAGCACCAGGATTCAAATGATTCCAGTCTTCTCTTCTCTTGTCTCCCAACAGTCCATGTCTCGCATCCATACAAAACAACACTCCACACATATGCTTTCATGAATCTCTTCCTTGTGTTTAGATCAATGTTTCTATTAGTAATGATGTCTTTCTTCGAGTTAAAGGCGATCTTGACTTATTGATCTTGCTTATTATTTCCCTTTTACATTTACCATCTTTTGTGATTTTGCTTTCTAGCTAGGTAAATTCTTGAATGTCTTACAGTTGTTCTGTTCTCGATAGGATATTTATTCTCTGTTCCTGGGCTTGATCTGTGCTGCATGACTTCGGTTTTCTTGCTATTTATTTTCATATCGTATGGCCCTGAGAATTCGCTCCATTTCATTTACAATGTATTCTAAGTGTTCCCCGGGTCTGTGATAAGAAAAAGCGAGAAGAAAGCAATGGCTGTCTCAGTAGTGACTCCTCAAACCGCCCGCTATCTTGGCTACAAAATCTCGACCTGCGGCGTCATCAATGCATTCTCCTCCGGCACGGAGGGTCGTGAGCACCAAACCGCATACTATGGCACGCGCAGAGAGCAAGCGGGCTGGCTGCCGAGCAGCGAAGTGGCGCGAGACAGGGGTCTGCGGGAATTGACCACCGAAAGAGGGCCGGGAGGCTGAGAAGTGAGGGGGAGAGGTAGTCGTATGGGAGGAATGGAGGGTTTACAAACGTGACGTTCCAGCGCGGGCACCAAATGGGGGGTAATACCCCCCTCCCCCAATATGACGATCTCCCACCCGAACGGCCGCAGATGAGATGACTAGGGTGAGGGGATCGGGGGCGAACACCACACGAGTACACACAAGCTTGATTATTCGAGCAAACCGATTGGCAATTTCTATGCGACGTCCCGCGGGAGATGGACCCTTGGGGGGAGGCTGGGGGCGGGGAAGGAGTTACCGGTGAGTTGTTGGAGCGGGTCAGGGCGCCCGTAGGGGCTCCGTACGTCATAAGGGGGGGAGGGTTGGGGCGGGGAGGTTCGCGATACACACCCAGGAATGAGTGGGGGGTGTAGGGGAGAGTTCAGTGGCACAGTAGGGTGCCGAAAAAATCAACCCAGGGGCATTCGACAGAAAGAAAGAACAAGATGATTCCTCTCTATCACCTCTTATTTGTTATATAATTATTTTTTTCTTCTTTCAGGAGAAATACGTCCGATAATCTGTAAATTATTTTGTTTCTCTTCACCGACGCTTCGCATTTTTATACATGCTTCTTAAGGGCTACAATTAAAACTATTCAAATTAAAAATTATTAAATTTTGTAAACCATATTCAATTGTTGAACACATACGCCCAATAATTTTCATTGAAACATGTATAAAAGTGCGAATCGTCGGTAAAGAGAAATAAAATTATTTACAGATTAATAGACCTATATCTCCTGAAAGAAAAAAATTATTTCAGAAATAAAGATCTTTCGAAGGAAAATCTATACAATCCATCAATTTGAGAACTTATATTAACTTTGTAGTAAAGGAAAATGACTATACATCGAATGCGATTCGAACATTACTCAATACATCCAAAATTGAAATTGTTACGAATTCTAATAACGATTTTTTCAAGTCTGTACGGCTAATATGCTAAAAACCATCACAGTAATTATTGTTCACTCACATGGAATGTTCGAAATTACATATTTTCTATACAGTATATATTCATCAATAAAAAGACCCCATTCATTCGTGATAATTGACGCGAGGAGAATTTCAATAATCATGATAGGCATATAAGATAGTGAGGACGCTATTGTTGATGTGATCATATCCAGGATTATTATTTTCTTAACGATATATAGTGTAGCGATAAGCACTCATGTCATGAAGGTAGCTTCACACTATATATCCTTGAAGCTACCTAAATCTCATATGCTTCAATTCATGTTTTGTGTGTTATCTATTTGTACATGAGCAATAAAAATATTTATCTATCTATTTATTTGAAGATAGACACGATATCTGATAAAACCAACAACATATGATTTTTCAGGAATAGGTCGACACAATTCTCAAGGTTGTTTGTTTTACCCAAAGATATTGACAAGAATTTGTTACAGTACTCTGGAATACACCGTCGGTATTCTGTTACATCCTTAAAATTATGGTAATGGGAAGAAAATATGGTTTGGCTATGATAAATTCATATGGTACTGAGTCAAGTGCTAGGCTCATTTTAATACGATACTAATCCTAAAATATGAGCATTTTCTTCCACGGAGTACTTAAGTTCAGAAGGCTTAAAGGACACATTAAGTTAGCACCACCATACACTTTTGCATCTAGGGTCGATACTATGAAGTGAGAATCGCACCTTTCTACGGGGTAAGGCCAGCGGGGTGACCTGCGATATATGCATGCTCAGCTACGGGTAGGATGAGGCCTGTTATGTGGAGTGGGTAGGAAGACGGCTGCAGGGGTGGGAGGCAGACGGCATAAAGGAGGAGATGAGGAGGAGGTGGAGGAGTGAGATGTGGGGTCCGTATGGGGAGGTGAATGTGCGCTGGCCGTCCAAACCAATTACCCTCCGGGCCCCGTGACCACGCGACCGCCCGCACAAATCGACACATCTGAAACGATAGACGGGGGAGGGGGTCGACGGGAAACGAGAGCACCTCTCAATCATGGAGGGCAAACAACCAAGCAGTGCACACGACTCAACGCTCCCCCATCCTCCCAGCACCGCAAAGCCCCAAAATACGAGGGTTATGGCCGCAAGTCGAAACTGCAATAGGGTAAACACCGTTCAAAGCCTTATGCGATCACCGTCACCGCGACGAACCTGCTTCCACATCGGCGTCTCGAAATTTAATTTAGAACAAGATGATAAAACGGGGGCGAAAAGATAAATCTCCTATTTATTTCTTCAATACAAATATGCAATTAGGTTTCCAGCCTGGTGGCAAAAATCAATTATTACAGATCCATAAATATATGTTGATATAAGCAACGGACCAAAAAAATACAATTGAAGCCATGCTTAAGAGCAAATCACACATGCTACATCTTTACGTTGTATGTACATTGCGTGTATCTTTATATCATGAACTTCTTTGCTGAATTTCTAACTTCATCATATGTCATACTTCGCACTTTACATTGCATACTTGTTAACCGCTTATTATTTGTACATTACAATTTCTATGTAAAAATGTAATATTTCATACAACATTGCGCCATTCGTATTAGCCATTTATACTTTTCATTTTTGTTCGATAACTCGCATTACAATGTATACATTTTTTTGTTTTTAAGGGGAATGACCCCAGAACAATCAATCAATATTCTGTTCTACTCTAAAACAATGTTCTTTTCTGCATTGTCCTCAGTTTTCATAAACAACTCCGCTCTGATAAGCAACGGATTTGAGAACTCACCAGGTGCTCATTCCTTTATGCCTCCATTAATAAAATAATATGTACTTGGCATCACTAGTTTTTTTTCTAGTTCCTTCAATTTATTTTGTGGGATTGATCTTTTTTCCCAATTGAAGTGGGTTTTTTTTCAATCTGTTTCCGAACTCCTTTCAGGCTTCCTCTCCCATGCATGCGATGCACATTCCTACCAACCCATTCGCAATTCTTCTTCCCCTCTATGAATCCAAACCAAAAGCAACAAGCATCTCCATTACATTGTTCTATCAGCCATACTTAGACATTACAAAATGAGTTGTATTCCTTTAAACACCTACCTTACTCATTTGACCTATTCATGAGGGTACCATACATGGATGGTACCAGTATCTTGAATGTCCGTCTTTTAGCCTTTTCATGTATGTGTATACTTTCCTGTGTAGTCCTCATAACGAAGTGAAGGTTTCAGTACAACAGGTGAGACTTATTTTATTAACTACTTAGCTCCTTAGTCTTTTAGCTCCGAGCCCATTAACTACCCTCTCCCCAAAACACTAAAGGGAAATCGACGGATTCGTTCTGAATTTTCTAGAATTACAAATTTCAGAGAAACGATGCGATGTAGTAGTCCAATCACTCGGACCCTCGCTCATCTGTTAAGCGATATAAACACGCTCAATGTCATCAAAATGGACACGCTGAACAAAACTACGCACGCAGCCTAATTAGTGGCACTTTATCGCAACGATTCTGAAACTGAAATGGCTTAATTGTTTGCCTACAATGCACCGGCGCGGATTGACGTCGACACAAATCAGAAACCGAATAAATAAGAGCGCGTGCATTCACAAGTTCCGATGGGCACCCAACACCGACACGCATCATAAAAACCTGCTGGCGTACTCAAAAAAACGTAGGCAAATGCGAATCGATTTAAGTTCAGCCAAATTATGCAGGACTGTTGTGAGCCAAATTATCATTCTCGTGATTTGGGCAAAATATACGGTGAATAATTATGCAGCACACGAATTATGCAACAAAGGTACAAACGCCGATTTCGACATTTAGTCGTTCCCATTGATATCGATGTAATTCTGCCCTCTCGAGTGATAATACACTCCGAAAGCTCTACTTTCGGATGAAAATTATTGAAGATAAGTCTAGTAACAATCCATTGGCAACGATTTGCCTCACATTTGTGTTTCACACCATGCGAAGTAGAGATTAGCGATACTGAAATAAATTACCATTCAATATCGTTCTTCCCTTAGCACATCAGAAACTATTTGTTTCGACCTAGATAATTATGTAATCGAGACATAATTGGGAGCCTTTTCATGAATATATCAATAACATCGACAAATCCTGACTCTCTCGTCCCAATCTCAAAAGTGTTTTCACTACATATACCTGCTTAAAAATGGCTATTTCAAATCTGCCAGATAATTTTAAGAATGTATAAAGTAAAAGATAAAAATAGTATATACACAACAAAATATTTTACTTTTTTTGAGGATTTTGGTATCACGGTGCATTCACCAACGATTCGATTTAATTCTAATTGTAAGTCATTATCAGGGCTAACTAGAAGAAACAAACATACCATAACAAATATTTGTTTCATAAAACTTGTAATCAACAACTGTCACCAGGCATTAATTGACCGAAGAATTATAAACATCACAATCATTAAAACATTTATACACAACCGTAGACTATCATAATTGATACCAAAACCAATTCAACTGTGCAACTCTCATGTGAGATATTAAATGGTTGGCATATATGTTGCTCAGATTGGCAATTCCAGATCTTTTATTGCACAAGTTCGGGTCATTTAAAATATGGATCAATAATAATAATCATTAATTTGCAATGGAATTCAACTTAATCGAGAAAGTGATTAATATCAACAATAGTAAAAATGGAAGAGAAAGAGTTTATCACAGAAAAAATTATCGTAAATCGAGTCGGAGCCTGTCGCAACAATAAACACAAGTTTAGTCGAAAGCCTTAGTATCCGCGTAACTAAAGCTATTAGTGTTCAATGGGATGTGGTGATGGGTGAAGGGCAGAATTAATTTGGTAACAAATCAGCTAACATGCTGAAAATAATGTATTAAGATTTGGTACAAAAAAAATCCACTCCCACCACGATCTTAGAACAGATCTTACGAATAGATCTCGTAAGATCTTAACTTCCACAAATGATGTGATATGAAAGGCGTGTTCCTTAGCACTAGGATATTCTTGAATGACGGCCTACGTAAATTTAAACCACTGGATAAAAATGCACTATTTTTAGAGACATGACTTGCTTAGCAATTATTTTCATTCAAAATTCTTTTAAAGACATGAAAAATAAGCGCACTAAAATGCAAGTAGGGCAACTACTGCTAACGTTAGTAGTGTCCTTAACCTTATTCCTAATCTGCGCCGAGTAATCAAAAATATACAATTTCAGCGATATATTTAGGGCCTCCATACAAGAATTAAATCCTTAGTATGGACATTCCGTCGACGCACATTACGAAAAAGATGGATAACTTTTCCATATGTCTCCTGCGTCAAATAAATTAATGGAAACAGGGTTTTTGATAGTTCTGAAGACCAAATAAGCAGATAAACATATAAATGTGGGTTGGTTACTCACGAAAGAACAAACTTTCACAAGAGAAGAAAACAGCAATTTTGGAAAATCATAAAATGCATTCGATATATTTAGACCATAAACTGAATGGAGGTCCAACGATAATATATGACGAATCAGAAAAGACGGGATGCTGGCAGAAGAAAAAGGTACCAATGAATACGGGATATACAGGGTAGAATAGAAGATTACGGATAACCCAACATAAAATAAGAACGTAAATGACAATACACTATTTAATGGAATGCCGAATAAATGGTGAACTCGTTCATTTATTTGCCATTCAGCAGAAAACATACCCAACAGGGTTTTTACTAACACCCATTTACCCTATTCAACCCTAGGCGGTGGGAAAACTTGCCCACGAAGGACTCGGAACTTGCGACACAGGATTATTTCATTTAGATCAATAATCGGATAGCCACGAATGCTTCTTTCAAGATACGCAATGGTCACCTTGTACTGAGCCCAAAGACACATATTTGGGCCCAGTTTTATCTGGTCTTTTTCGATACATCAAATGTAGATACGCTCTTTTGCTAGTCATCTAAGAAACGCCCTGATGTACTTTACAAAGTTTACAAAGGCAATCTATTTAGTTGCGGTACCCAGAAAATTGCATCCGGAGAATTTCATGCGAACAAAAATTCTTCCTAATTTAATAAGGGACCCATTGGCCAAAACAGAAATCTGAACACATGGCACTAATTCGGTGCATTCGTATAGTGACACTCAGCTTTAACCCATTAATGCCCAATGGGTCGTTAGCGACCCACTTCGAAAAAAAATTATAACTCATAAAATATTTTCGGATTTAGTGTTAAAATATTTTTATTAGTTTGTTAAAACATTAAGCTTATATTATTCAACGAATATACAAATTTAAGCGCATAACAGCATTTACAGTATTTTTTTAAAAACATCATTGTGATGCAACCGTGCCTCTCCTTGAACAATTAATTTTTAAATATTGTTATCCATGAAATATTTTTCCCTAATGGTCATTATTATCTAGTATAAGTTCAAAGAAAGTAAATGATAAGCTTTTTTTCATATAAGTAGAGTGGGAACGAAAATATTTGGGTTTAATCTTGCATGGGTCGCTAACGACCCATTGGGCACAACACCGAAGATCATGTTCCCCGAGCCTGGTTGTATTTCACATGCAGACGTTTCGGTTTAAATGCCCAATTCAGAACTTTCATAGAGTATTTGAAAATTATATCATATTATAGGCTTGTGGCAAATGTATTTCAATATGCTTTTTACGAATCACCTACATTATGCCTGAATGACAATTGCACCCTCGCAATACATGCATCGGCGGTGAAGCCATCGAATGCATTGGGCTGTGGCGTGTCGTCCATCGACGCCACGGCCACTAAGGAAACCCGGCGGGTACCACGAACCCTTTCCCGGGCCCGCGTTTTTCGTGTGTGACCCCAGACGTGACCCATACATGCTCGCTGTATGTGAGGAACATCACGTGGAGGGCATTTCTTACGCGGGAAGCAAACCGTTCAGAAGGGTAGACGGCTGCTAGAAGCATGGAAGGCAAGGAAATGACTTACCGGAAAACCTTGTGAGTACTCAAAAGATTTATTTTAATTAATTGAAATAAATACTCTCCTTGCATTTAAAATTGAAAATAGTATATCATATACATTTTAATTCACAATTCATCACCACCACCACAATTACCACCACTGCATTAGCTAATATTTCATATTTCCATCTAAAGGTTACAAGGTATGACAGTTGCGGAAATATTAGAAGCGCTGGAGATTACTGATCCAAACGAAATCCCGCATACAGGGGCTGACATTTATATTGAGGCTCCTGTTGATGGAGCTGAATCAGAGGGTGACTCTGGTGACGAGGAATGCTGTGACCCCGATCGACTGTCTCGTCGCCAACTTCAGGCCAAGGCAGATCTTATCATTTCCCTTCCTCAGGACGACGAGGGAGATGAAGGTGATATCCCATCACTCCAGATACCCACCCCAAGTGCAAGTGCAACAAATACTGCAAGTATATCAAAACATTCGTCGGGACAGTGTAAGGCTAGAAGAAAAGGCCACCGTACTGCACGTGGCAGAGTTGAAATGGTTCACACGAACTGGGAACACGGAGATATATCCCCAGTCTCTGATGTTTCCGTAAAGATGAATCATAAAACTCTGCCCAATTTACGGATGATTCATATCCAATTCATTTTTGGGAAGCATTTATTAGCGAGGAACTAATAACTGAGATCGTGAAATTAACCATTGAAAACGCTGTTTCAAAGAATTTTCCGAATTTTCAACTAACTGTTGAGGAGATGTACTGTTTCATTGGTGTATTATATTTGACTGGTTATGTCCCGCTTCCCCGCCGACGCATGTATTGGGAGAGTGCAGATGATGCACGGAATTCATTAGTTGTAAATTCAATGAGAAGAAACCGATTCGAGGAGATTTTAAGATTTCTACATGTATGCAAAAATGATGTTATAACTCCAGGCGACAGAATGGCTAAAGTGAGACCTTTCCTAAATAAGTTGAATGAATCATTCATTGCAAACGCTCCAGATGAGAGGCATGTATCAGTTTACGAGTCCATGATTCCTTATTTCGGAAGGCATGGGTGCAAACAATACATTAGGGGAAAACCAATACGTTTTGGTTTTAAAGCTTGGGTAGCCGCCGAACGTCAGGGATACTGTCTTGACGTAGATTTATACCAGGGAAAACAGGCTGGGGACATCCGACCACCTAATGTAGGGCTTGGTGAGTCCGTTGTCCTAAAGAAAGCAGATGTTCTCAAGGAAAATTTTCCTGAGGTGAATTTCTTTTTCTATTTTGACAACTTTTTTACCAGTGCAAAGCTTTTGTCAGCATTAGCATCTCGTGGCATATTGGGAACAGGTACTGTCCGATCAAATAGAATGGATCGCTGCCCCTTGCCTAGTAAGAAAGATATGGAAAAATGTGAGAGGGGAAAATTTGAGGCACGAATTAACAAAGTGGAAAATATAGTTGCAGTTGCATGGAAGGATAATAATCTCGTGAATGTTATGTCTAATGCTCACGGTATTCACCCAATCTATCAAGTCTCTAGATATTCACTGTCAAAAAAAGGTAAAGTTAGTGTACCACGACCACATTTAATTGATCAGTACAACCAAAACATGGGGGGTGTGGACCTCCTAGATAGGTTTATAGCTGAGTATAGAATTGCAATAAGAGGGAAGATGTGGTATATCCCTATTTTATTTTGGTTGTTGGACGTAGCCATGATCAATGCATGGATTCTGAGTAATAGCCATGGCAGAGTTTTCGATGGCTTATCATTTAGGAGGCAAGTAGTCCAGATCATTCTTCACAAGTATGGTACTGAGCCTAAACTTCCTGGTCCAACAAGTTCTGTGGAGAAAGTAGGGAAGCCAGCCCGGTTACATCACGGTGGCCATTTGATTATTGCAGGGCAACCTAGGCGCCGATGTGCAGTTTGCCGCAGCAAAACTGTCAGGGCATGCCGAAGATGTGGGGTACCGCTTCATAATACATGATTTTCTGACTATCACACGTGACCTCAAATGTTTTAACACCGATTTTTAAAGGTATTTTTCAAGTGGAAGCTGTTAATTTTATACATAATTTTCCTATTGAAAGTCGTAATTGTGTTTTCACTATACCTACGCATTTGCTGACAGTTAAAGACATAAATGTGCATGATTATATGACTCATGTCAGATTAGGTATATATATATGGATAAAAACCATGCAGTTTTACCCTTTCTTTTTTTTGCATTATATTTTTAGGGTTACACAATTTCATGCCTTTACAAATGTGTCAGAATCCTGTTGTTTTGTATCTTCAAGAAAGTTATTTATTGAACTCTAGTAATGGATTCTTCAACCAGCTCTCGAAGGGTGAGGTTGTGTCTACTGAGCGCTCCTGAAACCGGTTTCCTCTCTGACCGGCGGCGATCACCTATTTGACTCCTCTGACCGGCAGCGGCACCGTACACCTAGATTTGTGCAGCAGTGAATTTAGTGTTTTATTTTTGAAATCGTATTTTGCGAAGTAGTGCTGTGAAGTGAAGTAGTGTTATTTTTGAAATCGCATTTTGTGAAGTAGTGCTGTGTAGTGAAGTAGTGTTGTGAAGCAGCATGGTCCTGTAGCCGACGGTGTAACGGATAAGTAGTCGCTGACCATCTTATTTTCTTAAATTCTTTTTTCCTTTATTCAAGTGTATTACTAATTTGTAGTGCTTGCTTAGTTATAATTTGTCTTGCTTCAGTGGTTAAGTAGTGTTATAGAACTTAAAATTATTAGTAGTTCTAAAGTATTAGTATTGACTCTTAATAATTATTTGATCCTATACGTGCGTGCGTGTTCTAGCAACTGATCCATTGCATTTTTGCTCTTTATCCGTCTAACTACTTTGCTAGAAAGTACTTCTTACGCAACCTTGCGTATCGTACTTGATTCGCTTATACCCACCTTATATATTTAGAGGACTTAGTTTAAATTCAAATCGTTTTAAGTGCTAAAGCCTGTAGAATAGTATGGCTGGCCCTAGTTCCTCTGTAGCGAGCCTCAAGAGCAAGGTGAAGAGCGACCTCCTCGAGGCACGTGTCGCCGAACTGGAGAGGTTAGTTACGGAGATACTCGCCCGGGTTACGGGTTGTGGGAGGGTTTCGGGCCCCGGTGGTTGTAGCGTTTCTTCCAGGACCTTGCACAGCACCAAGGTGGTGTCCCGGGCATGCTCGGGTGCGAAAGCAAGTGCGGCGGCCTTGGGGAAGACGGTGCAATCTTCGGGTCTGGGGATGACTCACAGCCTGAGGCCCGAGTGGGTGGTTGTGCCCCAAGGGCGGGGGGTGGTGGCTCGACCGAGACGGGGAGTGGGGGATGCGGAGGCTAATCCCATCCCCGTTCGCAACAGCTTCGCGGTTTTGTCGGAGGACAATTCTGGGGGGCCAGTTAGCGAGGTCAGGAACGAACCCCCCGTTGCAAGGGACTCAACTTCGAACGGCAGCCGGGCTGGGAGGGCAGGAATAGTATTGTTAGGGAGTTCGAACGTCCGGCGGATTTTCCCCCAGTTGGAGAAGAGGGCAAGGAGAGACGGAGCGGACCAACGGGTCACCTCCTGGTGTACACCAGGGGGAATCGTACCCAATTCTACGGCGGTGGTAAAAGCGGCGGTGAAGTACACGGGCTGCTCTAGACTGCGGGTGGTGGCCCATGTTGGCACCAATGATGCTTCCGAGCGTAGAGCCGATGAGATCTTGGATTCCTTTAGGGATCTAAACTCGGAGGTGGAACGCGTTCGGAGGGGCACTGGTGTCGATCTGCGACTATCCATCTGCAGCATTGTTCCACGGACTGACTGCGGCCCTCGAGTTTGGGACAGGATTGCCTGGATCAACAAGAGGCTGTGGAAATTCTGTGCGAGCATTGGGGCAGAGTTCGTGGATCTTCAGCCGGTGCTTAGATCATGCCGGGCTCCCCTCAACTCGTCTGGGGTGCATTATTCCAAAGAGGCGTCTGAACGGGTGGCTCGTAGGATTTTTGAGCACTGTAGATATTTTTTAGACTAGAGGATAGGTCATATAGTGGGATTTTTAAATATTTAACCAAAGGCAGCCTCCGAGGAAATCCGCATTGCGAAAATGTTCACACCCAAGTAGACTTAGGAGCGCTAAAGCCGGTAAATAGTGGCAATTTTCCCAAAACTCGTACTCCAGTGAAAGAAATGATATCAAATGTAATAAGCACTTCCAGTGAAATTCGCCCACCTAATACCCATAAGCGTGGAAAAGAACCAACCGACACTCAATCGACAAAATATGACATTAACTTTATAGTAGTTAATTGCCGTAGCGTTAAAAACAAGCGCGCTGAAATCGAGCATATATTTCAGGACGCAGACGTGGTCATAGGAACGGAGAGCTGGCTTACTGAGGATTTAAGCGACAGCGAAGTTTTTCCTCCAGGATATAAAATCTACAGATGCGATCGAAGCGATAGGGCAGGTGGCGGAGTTTTTCTAGCAGTTAAATCACATTTACACAGCACCGCCCACGAAATAACTGACAATGAAATAGAAAGCGTGTGGTGTACAATTAAACAACGAAACAAAAGGAGTATACATGTTTGCTCTTTCTATAGACCTCCACACTCCAAAATTGATGTTATTTACCAATTAGATAATCAAATATCCGCATTTACTGTGAGAGACAGTAAAAGTGTAATAATTATTGGGGGAGATTTTAATCTGCCATCTATAAATTGGGATTCTTACACTGTAAAACCGAATTCTAGGAATAGGGAAATCAGCGAGATCTTACTCAACACACTTGCTAATCACTCACTTTCCCAAGTAGTTGACAAGCCTACGAGAGGAAATAAAATATTAGACCTTTTTGCAGTAAGCCATCCTAAGTTGATAAAACAGCTCGATATTATTGACGGCATAAGTGATCACAGAGTAATTTTTGCAACCTTAAAAATTGAAGTAGAGTCAGCTGTAAAATCGAAACGCAATATTTATTTATTTGATAAATGCAACTTCATCAAATTTGGCGAGATGCTTAATGATTCGTACACGGATTTCGTAGCTAAAACTGAGGATAAAAGCACTGATGAATCATGGAAATATTTCTTAAAAATTCTACGACGGGGAATCAACGAATATATTCCGCAAAAATTGAAATGCGACAGTAAAGAACCTCGCTGGTATAACAACGATGTTAGGAGGGACCTTAAGAGACAGAGAAAATTGTACAACTTGGTTAAAAAGTTCACTACGGTAGGTGACAAATCGAAGGAACTTGAAGCAAAAGAAAGTTACGCTGCGCAACGCTCAAAAACTAAGAAATCAATGCGTTCTGCATTGCTAAATTTCAAGAAAAAAGTACTTGGTGAATTACTCGAAGAAAATCCGAAATCTTTTTGGTCATATGCGAGAGAGCTTCAGGGAAAATCTTCAACCGTAGATTCGTTATTTGATAATGATGGCAAACTTGTCACCGAAAATATTGACAAAGCTAACACGTTAAATTCCCACTTCAAAAGTGTATTCACCACAGACGATACTGCATGTAATTTTGAAATACAATTCACTGAGGAACCGATGAAAGAAATCACTATTCAACGTGATGGGATAACTAAACAGCTACAGTCGATAAAAAATAGTAAATCTCCGGGTCCGGAGGGAATACCCGCGCGTGTCCTCAAGGAGTTAGCGCCACAGATCGCACCGTTCTTAGACATAATATTCAAGAAGTCATTGTCTGAAGGAAAGATACCATTAGACTGGAAAATTGCAAACGTTACACCGATATTCAAAAAGGGAAACAGACACGACCCAGGGAACTATCGACCAATTTCATTAACGTCGATTATAGGCAAGATACTCGAACATATCGTCGTTAGCAATATCATGACGTTCCTGGACAGTCGTAACGTCCTCCATGGCTCTCAGCACGGCTTCCGGAAAGGTAGATCATGTGAAACACAACTCGCGCTCTTTCTTCATGACGTTCTCAAATCTGGCGAATCGAAAAGACAAGTTGACGCATTATTTCTAGATTTTAAGAAAGCTTTCGACACGGTACCTCATAACAAACTTTTATACAAATTACAGTCATGCGGCCTAAACGAAACAGTAGTAAACTGGATACGCGACTTTCTGAGTGATCGTAAGCAAAAGGTAGTTCTTGACGGAATTAGCTCTGATGTCGTTAAAGTGACATCAGGTGTCCCGCAAGGAAGCGTGATCGGACCCCTTTTGTTCATTATATACATAAATGATCTATGCTCTCGAATTAGCAGTAAAATACGTCTATTCGCCGACGACGCTGTCATCTATCGTGAAATTAGTGATCACTCTGACTTTGAAACTCTATCATCGGATTTAAACAACGTTCATGTGTGGAGCCAAGAGTGGGGACTCGAACTTAATCTGAGCAAATGCACGGCGGTACATTTCTTGCGGAAGTCGTCCAACTATTCCCATGTATATGCTGTGGATGGTGTTAACATAAAGGCGACAGATGAAGTGAAGTATCTAGGAGTTACGATAACTTCGGACCAATCGTGGGGAGCACATATAAGAAATATCTGTGGCAGAGCTCTGAAGAAGCTAGGATTCGTCAAGCGTATTGTGGGAAGATTTTCGGATGAAAAAGTAAAAGAGAGGTGCTATTTCGCACTCGTCCGGCCACACCTTGAATATGCAGCGAGCATATGGGATCCGGTGCAGAAAGACTTAGTCCGGGAACTTAATAAAATACAAAGGAAAGCTGCGCGATTCGTCAAAAACAGCTACGGGCGTACTGACAGCGTTACACAGATGTTAAACGAATTAGGCTGGGAACCGCTAGAGACTCGGAGGCTGCGCGCTAGGCTTAGATTGCTTGAACAATTGAGAATAGATATCTTTCAGAGCGACACGGAGAACATCATATTAGAACCCCACTATATTTCCAGGTCCGATAGAAACGATAAATTAAGAGAGATATTTTGCCGAACGGATAGGTATGGGAATTCGTTTTTCCCCCGAACAATAAGGGACTTCAATAAATGCTAGGCGTAATTTCATTAGAGCGTTTCCTTTTTATCTTTAAGCGGCTGGTGTCCTAACACCCCCCGCCACACGCCTATTGAGTCGGCTTGCGGGGTAATATGTAGATGTAGATGTAGATTTGTTAAACTCTTGCCAATTATTTGCTATGTCAAAAGAAGTAATAGTTCTTGCAGGAAAAATGTAACAAATTTCAATTGATATTAATTATTTGTTTAATTTAGAATGATATTGTTCTGACCAAAATGTTCGTGAATAAAATCTTTTCTCTAATATATCGGAGTTATGCCTTTTGTTATAGGTCATGTATTATTATTAAAAACAATGATTTTTTTTAAAAAGTTAAAATATTTATATATGTAATTAATTCAACTATATTAATACGTAGAATTGTAAGTTAAAACCAATATAAAAGTTAAGTAAATTGAAATGCTCGAAAAAAACTCTCGATACTTTGTACATACATAGTCATGGGGGTTGTGCCCAATGGGTCGTTAACGACCCACCCTGTAATTATTAAAATAATGTTAATAGAATTTTTTCATTATTTTTCCAATAACTTAGGCTGGGTGTTAATGAGAGAAAATCACTTAAAAAGTATTTTCGAAAAGAAAAAAGATCTGGGCATTAATGGGTATGAAAAACTATAGGTTGTTCCATTTTCCGCGACTGGATTTTCTGAAATTTTGGTACCATCCCTTCTCAACTTCCTGGTTTTCGAGTAAAGCACTCGACATTCAACTTCTTCAATACATATGGGTTGTACACACAACCCTGGGGCGTAGAAATGCTGATTCTTCCATTTCCATCCCATTCTTATCGGTTCAGAGTCGTCGTCCTTCTCACGACCGCAATCACGCAAGGGTAGAAAGAGAAGGACTGCGAGAGAAGGTGGAGCGCCGAAAATACGTCTCCAAACTTACTCGTCACGTAGGTTTCGTCCGGACGGATGTGGAAGTGGGTGGGTGGCGGGGAGGAGGACGACCTCCATGCTTAAAAACCACGAAATGAGTCACGTCACGGAAAGACCGGCGGATTCACTCAAACTGAGACGTAAGGAGGAGGAGGAAGAGGAGATGGAAGGACCGATGATAATAAAATAAAAAAAGGAAAAAACACACAAAATGAGGAAAAAGGGTGAAAGGACTTGCCCTGGGGTGGGATTGAGAGAGCATGAGAAGAACGGAAGGGAAAATAGAGGAAAAGGACGAGACGGGGTGAAGGGGAAAACGTCGTCGTTGGGGAAGATAGGGGGGAGTGGATGAAAAAGAAGAAGAAGGGTCGGGAGTCACGGCATCGGGGGATGTGGGTGGGGATGAGGAGGAGAGCAATGTGCGGGATTACGGCCATGAGACCATTGTTGGGAGGGGATGTGTAAGGAACGTTTGGGGGAGGGGTGGGAGGAGAGCAGACAAACGGGGGTACGGCAGGGTATAAGGGGGGGGGGAGGGTTGCGACAAGAGAGAGATCTGTGGGAGGCGGTGGGAGGAGGATCTTCCCCTTAAACATGGAGGAAGGGGGGAGATAGGAGGGAGGGCGTGGTGGAGCGGGGGTGAAATAAGGACGACGCCAACTTCGATTTTCGATATCGGTAGTCGTCGCCGTCGCCGGGCCCGGAAGAGGCGCAGGGATCACCCGCAAGCGACGGCAGCTGAGACCCCCGCCCTCCTCCCACCCGGCCCCCTCGTCAGGTGGCGCTGTGCGGGAAGTGGCGGCGACTGGGGATGGGGGGGGCAAGGAGGGGCTCTCTTCGGATAGCCCCCTCCCGCCCCCCAAAGCTCATCCCCCTAGGATCTACGCGACCCCCCCACCCCTACAGACCGCACTCTTTGCCGCCCATCTCCCACACAGCCGACAGAGTAGGTTGCTCGCCCGCAAACTCCCCCACCCGCCCGACTCGTATAACCCCGACGCCCGTGGGGGGCAAAAGAACGAACATCCCTTTCCTCCTCCCTCCCTCACATTCACACACACAACCCCCCCACCGCCTTCAAATCCACCCACACACACACACGGAGACTACGCCGCCAACTTTCCCGTCCCACACCGATACCACACCAAGACACTTTTTACGCCCTGTCTCTCTTACGTTTCCCTCCCACCCACACCCTCCCCCAAAATCGACCAACCCCCCGCTAAACTCTCCAGGCCCCCCAGGTTTCTCCGCCCAGAGAGAAAAAATATAGCACAAAAAATAACACAGGAGAAAAAACCACTCGCTCCATTTCCTCCATTTTTTCTCCCAACTATTCCTCTATCCCCCCTCCCCGAATAATACCAACAAAAAAACCCTTTACCCCCGCCAACCACCACACACACGAATCCGCCTCTTTCCCAATTTTCCTCCTCCTGCTCTTCCACTCTTTTCCTCAACCCTCTCTCTTCCCCGCGGAAGCTTAAGTCTTCGCTCCATCCCTCTGCCCCAGTCGGTGTAGCAGTGCGACGGCGATAATACCCGACCGCCCGAAGGGTCACAGAGGTCGCGGTGAGCGGGAGGGAGCGGGAGGCTGCTAGCTGAGGGTGAAAAAAAATAATGGAGTAGGCGAGACTGGGGAGGCGAGGGAAAAAGTAAGGGAAAAAGAGCGACAGATTTCGTGTCGATAGCGAGCTGAGCGGATATGAGAGGAGCTGCGAGAAATTTCGATGCACAGAATACGAGTCGATACGCCGAAGAGTCGATATTTTCTCTTTTTGCAAGGTCGATGAAAGAAGGACAAGGCGAAGAAGGCCAGACCAGAGGAAAAGAGACACTAAAAGAAGTTTGGATTCGGTTAGGGGAAGAAAAGTGGCTGAGCAAGATGAATTTATGCATATCGATACCAAGTCGGCATTTCGACAGTCTATACTTTCACGATGGTAAATGGTTGGTTGGTCATTCGGGTAGACGACCGAGAATGGAGGTGATTTGCGCCATTGAGGACAGGTGGGTAGGATGGTAAAGGGATGGATTTATGGGGAAATGGAGGAAAGGTGGAAACTCGACTTTGGCATTAGCCTGCTCTCAACGGAATACGTCTAGATCATCACAATCTCGCACGGAGTACTGCCCTTGTAGTGCTCTCCACATAGCACCCAAGTAGGGATCAGGATTGCAATGAAAAAAATCTTCGTCACATTTTCTCGCTCTGACTGAAAATTTAGTAGTGACGAGACGAGGGAGTGAAAAGCTTAGGAAAGGAGAGAGAAAGCAAAGGGTTTTCATGACGCCGACGAAGGAGAATACCTGAGCGAGATAACAATGCACGGAAAGGAGGATAAAACTACCTCAGACATCAACCCAAGGGATAGTATGAGGGTCTCACCTCCAAGTCCAAAGACGAGTGAAATTCTCTCATTTAGTGCTAGGGGTACCAGTCACTTACCCTGGGGCACTTAGGGTTTCATACAGTGCTATAATGCCCAGGAAATCGCTCCGTAAGGATTAAGCTTAGGTTTTCAATAGTGTCCTAGTTCGGATTTTAAAGACGCTGTGGTAGGAGGCACGCTAAATCACGATATGTCAGCGCCAGTACGATACTTCTACCGCGGAACCATCATAATCAGAGCTGGATCACCAGTCTCGATCCTTGGGTAACCAGTCACCCGCGACTTCCGGATTTGAAACGAAGAAATTCCGAAGCGTATGCGAACAGTAAATTTTCTGGCATACTTGGCCGCGCTAGTAAGTGTCAACAATTATCTTAAATATTATAACATGAATTTCACAACTCGAAAAAGTAAATACAGCCAATTCACCGATGTTGCGCTGTTAAAAAAAATCACTAATTGAAAGTACATTTTTAAGGTGGGTGTGATTGGCTAGCCGGAAATTTACCGGAATAACTTGACACCCAAAAAATCCACACCGCTGGGATTTAGCTAGACGTAATGAAGGCAGCCTCGAAGGGATGTAAACGTTCGGAAAAACAACGCAATAAACAGTGCGCTAATACATAAATATTTCCTCGATTTACCAAATAATTACTTACACTTTTATTTATAATTAAAGACAAATTTATAACCATTTCATGACGTTTGCATTTACAACCAAGCATTAAGTATTTCGTGAAAGGGTCACTTTCGAATGCCCAATGGAGGAGGGAGAATACAGTGAGAGAAAGGTGCGGGGCAACGGTTGGCGGGTCGGGAGATCCGGGGATGGGAGAAAGTTCGAGTGGGAGGAGGTCGAGCGTCAGAGGGAGATTAGGGGAATGTTGGGAGAAGAGCGCCCTCAACTGGCGGTGGACCGAAGTCCAGCGACCCGCCCTCTTTTGATCGCCCTGTGGTTCTCGCAGTTGGTGAGCGCATCCGACGCCGAGTACTTGAGAGCGATTATCGAGTAAGAGCATTTCTTCCCATCGCGAAGGATACAGAATGAAAAGGAGATTTAAATGACAGCACAATAACGTCTTTAGTTTGTTCTATCAATTTATACTTAAAAAGTCCGCTCGACAGCATTACTTATGCTTTCCATCACAATAAATATATGAGATGGTGAACTGCAAAAGCAAAGTATAATTTCATTAATAGGAGAGAATTATTGACGAAAACCTTGAGTAAGAATTATAATAAAGCGCTAGAGAAGAGTGTAGCGTGGTTTGGTACAGAGACGTGGACTCATAAGAAAATAAGAGGAGGATAGCGTTTAAGAGGTGGGTGTGGAGAAGAATGGAAAGAGTTCGGTGGACGGAAGTGAAGAAGAACTAAGAAGTACTCGATGTGGTAGGTAAAGAAAGAAAAAAGTCTATAAATTAGTGAGATTAATTGGGGGAGGCAGAGTAGGTGGTCGGAGCAGGTATCGAGGAGTACATGGGATGCTGAAGGCCGTGATAAAGGGGATAAATTAGGATAAATTGGGAAGGGGAAGAAAGATAACACCGTTTATGAATATGATGAGGAGAGGTAGGGCCATGGGCAGAATAATCTGGGGTAGGACGTATCAAATCAGTATTTAAGGTCCTGAGGTAGTAAAAGATTGGTAGAGGTATTCTAACTTCCATGTAAACCGGTAAATCACATCTAATAGTAACCATATTTTTTATTTAATATGTTAACATGTAAATTGTGAAGGGCTGATGAGGGTATTTTTTGGGAGAGGAGGTTTTGGATTGTTAGTAGGGAAGTAACATTTAAAAAAAGGAGGATAAAGGCTGGCCACTGGCTAAAGAAATAAAATATACAGAGTAAACAGTTCAACAAGTGTCTTGTTTTATGTAATAAATCCTTCCGCTTTAAAATAAAATTTCAAAAAGCTACTTGTGGAAAAATATGAGCAAATACAGCTCTAAAATAATTCAAAACCAATCCGCCCACCACACATTCACAGCACGTCGGGGAAAGTAAACTCGAAGTACGAAAATAAAACCAACCTTTATTTGACATAAAAATTTTATTTTAAATTTCCACTATCATATCTTGCGGAGAGACACATGATTCCGCATAAATTTCAATAAGGTATGTTAAAAGAATTATTCCAACGGATGCACTTTATTCGTGGGTTTGGCAATATATTGATAGCCTGGTAAATGAATATCACTAATTACGAAGATGCAACCAATAGAAATATCAATTTAATGACTACAGTACTTAAATCTTACTTGAAAATCGGGGTATATGTACGATATTCTACGTGCAGCTACGTGAAAAGTTTGCTACCTAACTATACTTTATATCAGGAGATTTAGAATCTTAAACCGACACGTTATCACAATTTATTATGCCATAAAGCCCAAAAAATCCATAGGAATAATTTACAACTACGAGAAGACATGACAGAAGATTTATCTTTTCTGAACCAATAAACAGCACCAGATAAAAATAACTTAACACAATATTGAAAATCAAGCGTAAACATAGCAGGCGAGCATCCCACGAATAACGCTGCATGGATAATTGGAAATGAAGAATAACCCAAAAATACAACATGTAACGACACGAAATCGGCCAAGTGAAAAGGTAGGAGGAAAGAAGAAATAACGGAAAATTTACAAACATTTAATTCCCGGAAGAATTCTCATTGCCTTAAATATTTTTCAAATAAAACCCCAAGAAAAAACCACTCCGTCAATCTCCCATTTTATCACTTCCACTCCCTTCCCGAGTCCACCCTCTTTGTCCTTCCCGGCCGCACGAAACAACCGCCGCACGAAATCACGGAGAGCGATTATCCCGAGGTTTCCTTCCGATTTCACGGGGTTTGAATTCACGATTACTTCCCCGGGAACACGTTCGTGTTCCGGTGTTATAAAAGAAAGTTAAAAAAATAAAGGAAATAAAACAAAAGAGAGACAACGGGCGGCTACTAAACGTGTTACCGATAGCCCCTGAGCTTATCCGAAGAGGAGAAGCAGGCGTTTGGTTGGAGAGGAGATAAAGGGGGAACATTGGCGGGGAAGGGCGGAGAGAAGAGCGGATAAATCGGAAGTATTCTCTCGGTTGGGTCTCCTTGAAAATCTAACCGGAAATACTAGAAGGAAAATAAAAACAAAAGACGGGACCGTGGCAAACAGAAACGTCTCGTGTTGGAGGGGGCGCCATAAGGGAAGAGGGAAAAATATATACATTTTGTATTCTTCGCGTGAGCTGAAATTCTTATCACGAAACAGGAGGTACAATTTTCGGCGAAAACGGCTTCATTCACTGGAAAATATCTGGAGAGAGATATCGGAGGGATGACAAATAGGTGTATAAACAAGAGCACACGATATGGATGGAAATAAAATGAAATGCGGAAAAATGTCGCTTATCTTTTTTCAAATATAAACAGGACGGTAAAAAAATATTTCCTTCGGAGCAGGGGCAAGTAAATAGATTCAATTTCGATAAAAAAGAACACGATTCCAAACAATGCCTTTTTCAAATCAATTTATTGTAACTCTAGCAGCTTATTTCCTTTGGGCACACAAATGCCGTGCGCATATAAGAAAATATAGATTCGATTTTTTTTACAAATGAATAGTTACAACGATTAATTGCACTATGGAGAAGGATGTATGCAGAGACCAAATTGACCTATAATGATAAATAAAAATAACTTTTCACCAATGTGTCGATAGCTAATCCAAACTCATTAAACAATTCCATGGCCTTACGTATGGTTTCTAATAATGCTGCTTAGTTACACTCAGAACACTCAGTTACAAGAACACTCAGTTCTCATCCATTTGAGACAAAGTTGTCATTAACCAGAAGGCTACATCTAAAATGTGAGACTTTTATGAGTTTTTTCATAATATTCGAAACCTTCTGAAAGATGAAAAATTGCTACATTTATAAATCTATTTCAAGACATCATTGCAATATGAAGAACTAAAAAATCCACTTATTTAAATACATGTGAAAAATATACTTCACCGAACGAAGTATGCACTGGTACTTGTGATAAGGAACGATAAAAATATTCAAATTTTACACAAAATCGACGAAACCAAAATAGAAAATACGATGAAGAAATTGTCTACACCATAAACTGTAAGAGTACAGCATTATCAGATGGTCGATCAAGTACTGGAGATAAAACATACAGGCAAATTTTAAAAAAACTGATAGTACGCACGCAATCAAATAAGAAAACGCATGGTTACGACGCAAAGAAACAATATGGAATTAAATTCCACCTGATTAAGTAAAAATAGCAGCTTATAAACCGAAAAACATACAACCCATTCAACGAAATTTCGAATCCTGGAGCCGACACGTCCCACCGCACAAAACGGGTAAATAATGGAATTTTTTCCTCTCTACGGCTTTCTTTTGGGGGGGGGGACAGGGGGAGGAAGGGGGAGCTCGTACGTGGGGAAAGGGGGGTGATGGTGGTGGTCATAGGATGGTGGGGGAGCCCAAGGAATAACCGCGTCACGTTCATCACGCGGAAGAGGAAGGACGAGGGAGGGTTGAGATGAATAAAAAAAATCACACAAGAAGAAAAAAAATGAAGGGGACGAGGCTGAAAAATTCGATTCCGCATAAATAAGGGAAAAATGAACAGGATGAGGAGAGAGAAAAAATATGAGAAGCAGCTCAGGGCGAACGCATGCGAAAAATACAGGAGATCCTCCTGAAAGGATGAAATATGTGGACAGAGGGGAAGGGAGGAAGCATTGGTTCGGGGTAGGGGGGAGAGGGGAGGAGGAGGGGGGAAAGGGATAGGAAATGGAATGAGGAAAAACGGACGCGGGAGATAGAGACCCCCGGGCCGAAGGGGGGGAGAAACAAAACAGCAGAGCAGCCGCATTCCCCCGTTAAAAACATCGCCTATTCCCTCACCGCTTCCAACCCCGCACTTGCTGCAAAACCAACGCCCTCGCACCCTCTCATCTCTAAGCAGGGCGAGGAGAGAACTATCATGAAGACACCCCCACACACGGTGAGTAGGTACGAAAGTAGTCAGAGCAAGGTGTCCACCGGGTTCAACCTTACCAATTCTATGACTTTTCCTGGTTTTTCAGGTCAAACTGTAGTTTTTTCAAGGTGAAATTCATAATCTTTGGAATCAATCCAAAAGTTTTCTCGATTTCCACATTGACCCCCTTGGCATTTTGAATACTAGGGTATAAATTAAAAAAAAAACTTTAGGAACAACTCATGCAGATTTATTTAGCTCCACACTTCCATATCCACATTTATCAAGACCACTATGGGTTCATTAAAATCGTAAACGACAAAAGGTGTTAAAGTTAGGCCGGCCGATATGGACGGATCTCACTGTGCTACTGTGCGTTAGGGTAGAGAGTACGTCAGTGGAGAACATAATTTGCAGCGGAAAATATAAAAAATGGCAGACGTAATGGTAAAGAAAGTACATCGTAAATCAGGAGCTCCCCATTTAAATTTCACCTTCAGCCAATCCTCCGAATTTGAACCCCATCGTAAACCAGAACAATATTTCGTGTTTTACATCTTGGGATTGTCTTTATGGCCGATTACGTCTTTCGTAGCTCAGCTCCTTCTATTTCTGCTCTCAAGCCTCCCGCTCATTTCTAACACATGCGAAAATTATTTTATGGTCGACTCTAAAAATTCCCACGTAATTTCATAATTTTCCTTGGCATTTTTGAAAACATTTCCATTCGCGACGATATTCCGTGATTGCTCACGGTTTTTCAAGAGCGAGTCTGGGCACTGTTCCCCGTTTCTAAGCGAGTTATGATGACCTTCTCTCCATGGCAGCATCTGACGGGTATTGGTCACGCTGACGTTACCCGTTTTATCTGGCTTAAGGTAGTTTGAGCGAGATATTTCCCTAGCCATAATGGAGACATTATTTGAGTTATATTTTTTAATTTCAGCGTCTGTAAGAAGCATGAAGTAAATATTATAATATTAATGGCGCAGAAATATAGTTATGTATGTCAAAATTTCTCAGTAATTAAATAAATATACCCTCATAAGTCTCCAACTTGATTCATTTTTTCACGCCCAATGGTGAAAATACCTTCACAACAGATTTTTTTTGCGATTCTGTAAAAATTACAGCGGTGAAAAATTTATTAAATTTTATAAATACCTGAGAAAACTAGGAGTAAGCTCTAGAGGTAAACTCTAGGCGCAAGCAATTCCTAACCTTATCAATATTCTCCCTCTGGAGCGCACAACCATAATCTATCCCATGCAATAAAACAGCTAATATTTTTTTCATAAATTACTTAAAAAGTAGTTCGGCAAGGGGATAGTATTTTGATACCATTGGAAAGATGAGTTTTTCCTTTAAAATGAGGTCAAATTCAGCAAATTCTAGCTGAAGTGATATTTCGCTCCCAAACTACCTCAACATGCTGTTTAGCCCAATATTCCCATCCATACTTCAATACTACACCATGTAACGTAACCTTCCGGTCCTCGTGAGGTACCAGCGATGAGTTTAAATTAGTGAAACTATCATCTACAACAGCTTCCTTCAACCTTTTTGCGTCTGCAGACCGGCGATGATTGGAAAAATGTCTCGCTGACCGGCTGTGATAAGAATTATAACCAAAGTGCATAGTATTTATTTAGTTTGTAGAGCACATGCTGATGCTTCACTGCTAGAAAGTTTGATACATGTGGCCGCAGCGAGGCGGCCGGAAATTTCTTCGGACCGGCACCGGTCCGCTCACCGCCAGTTGAAAAGCACCGACATGCACCGAACGTCCCACTCCCATCCACACCATTTCTCATCCCGCACCACACTAAGAGCATTTTACTCTCCATTCCCACCACACCGTCCTCATTCGCTAAACCACCCGCCCAACCCCTCGAACAAAAAAGCCAGTCGACTCACGGCGCAAGCGACGGACGCTATCAAATTACTACTGCCGTTGGGCATCATCCGAGTGCGGTGGGACGGATAAAACGTACGCCGGAAGGAGGAGGCTTGTACATCGGAAAGGCATTGAGAGACGGGGGCGCTAAGGGAACTGGATACTCAACGAAAATACAAATGGAAACTCGCCAAGTTGCAAAAGGATATCACAAAATAATAATGAAAGTGGAAGGAGGGGTGGCAATTCAGGTCAGCGGGGCCCCTGGTAGGGAAACTGCGCTCCCTGCACGGTAACCCACCGAGGAAGACGTATGACATTCTATTCGGTTCGCACGAAAATTATTGAAACCTAAATACCCGAGAAATAGCCGAATTCAAAGGTGAATGATCAATGCGTGGCATAGTACGTTAGTTTTGGTATCATTCCCCATTACCGAGTATTCCACCTCTGAAAATGGTCTATTTTTTGCGAAGTCTGCAATTTTTTCTTTTCAATACGATTAGTGTCAAGGAGAGACTTTGTTTTCGGGTCTTCCTCCGCATCTATCCATATTCTACTGGACAATAATTCGCCGGCGTTCCAGCTGGCTTCTTCAGGTCCGCTGAAGTATCCAGTAGAATATGGATAGACGCGGAGGAAGACGCGAAAACAAAGTCTCTCCAAGCCAAAGACTCCGCGGAAGCCTTCACGGAAATGATTAGTGTCAACTTTACAAACAAACGTTTATCCCATTGTTCCATCTAATAAGCGCCAGATGGTGAAAACTACATTTTTTTCATCCACTAACACGCATCTGAGATGATGAAACGGCCTGAAAACACGGACGTAGTATCCACCCGCCTCAAGGGGCGCGAGGAAAACCCGAGATAAAAGAGCTGGTCGCCACCGATTCCCAGGTGGGGCCTTTCCTAACAAGGCCACTTCCAGACCCTAGACGAGCCACGCCCCTCCCACCTACGTTCACATCAACGCACTATCCTGCGAACTGCCATAAGGGCGTGAGGAAATGAGAGCTAGCAAACCAGCCAGCAAAATGTAGGAATTCCGAAGAGAATTGGGTGCACAGTGGGACGAAAAGTGAGTGACGTTACGATGCTTAAGGAGTGTGTCAATTTGGAGGCTCATCAACCATTAAGTGATTATAAAAAGTAAGAGAAGCATTAAATCTCTAGCTTATACTTTAACTCTTGCATGTTAAAAACAAAATTACATGAAATTACAGGAGATAAACTATATAAGGTATATAAGATTACGTGGGAAAAGAAGAATCCCAAAGGCCGTAAAATGTAATGGCACTGGTAGTGAAAGAAGCCGGTAAAGACGTGGCAAACAACATAAAACTAAAAAAAATACACCCTCAATCACTCAAGTGTCGGGAAACAGTGACCCTTATGAATCAACCAATCACACCAAAATAATATAAAAACAGGACACAAATAAGTAAATTGAAATGAATACGTGCAAAGAAAAAACTGGAACTGGTGGCAATTGAGGACTCATCACCCAAAAAAGGTCGAGAGTATCAGAGATGCTGGGAGTAAAGGATTGAAAACTGCAGCTTCCACATAGATATTTATTGAACACGACCATGGTTTCGTAGCAGTGCTACATCATAAGGTGAACAGTAAGTCAAGCACAACTTATGCTTGACTTACTGTTCACCATGTAGCACTGCTACGAAATGTAGCGCTCCTACGATGCAGCACTGCTACGAAACCATGGTCGTGTTAAATAAATATCTATGTGGAAGCTGCAGTGTTCAATCCTTTACTCCCAGTATGACTGACTTCCACAAAGTATTGCCTGAAACTGTGTCGAGTATCAGAGATCTTAAAATATACTCGCGGCATTAGGTGAGGGAATTCAATAAGTATGTGCGCTACAAGTTAAGTCTTTCTATTTTCTTGCTGAAGTTGCGAATGGTGTATAGGTAAAATTGAATTATTACACTTATCAGTTCGACTACGCACGCCACCAATTTTGTCGCTGTTAAATTTCTACAGGTGTTTTGTGGGAGTAAAATAATATCTTTAGTCAATCTGGAACTCAAGTGATCTGGATATTTCAGGCAACCTTAACTCGATTACTCCAGAGTGTTTAAGCCGAGTTTTAACTACAGAAAGTCGCAATCAACTCCCAAACAATCATCTCCAGTAGTTCCATGTGTTGCCCTTTCTCTTCGCTCGTAGAAATTAAACTCCTACGGCGAAAATGAAGAATGGAAACCCACACGACACGAGCGAAATCTATTAGAAGATTCTGCTTTGCGCATAAACGAAACAGGTTGCACGTGATACTCGCGAAGGTTGGATTCGGATGAGTTAAATATAAACACCTCTGTAAAAACACCGAATTCTATGCTAAGCGAGAGAATTGTTCTCGCAACGGACGTCCGCTATGTGCTCGCACACATCAGAAGCTAACCGTACCGTGCTACGTAGCAAGATAGCGAATTCTTTAGGTAAAGTGAAACTCCACTTTTTTCCAAGATGGCGGAAAACGTAAAACGCACTTCTCAGGTTTTATACTTGACTATTCCGTTAATATTGGCGTAATTTCAATAATGAAATATTTTTTACAATGCGCATAGTGTGCAGAACTAATGTACGTTATTTTGTTGCATTAGCTCTGTTGTAAGTAGGTTAAAAATGAATCTGGGCTGGCGGGACGAAACCGCTCATTTACCGCAATAGATACTGCGCATGCGCCATGAAAGCTAAGCGAATAGGAAATTGCCGGCCGAGCGATGCTCTGCGACGTCTGCGACATAGCGCTCGGAAAGTTCGCATCGGTTCGCATGGCTCGCATTTGGTGTGAACGGACAGTGGGAAATCGCTATACGGTATCTTAAGATACGTGGCGAAAGCTGTTAGCGCGCTTAGCGTAGCATTCGGTGTGTGGCGGCCTTTAAGGTTGGATTCGGATGAGTTAAAGATAAACACCTCTGTAAAAAAAGTAGCGATAACAAGTGAAATAACCCCACACATACATATACTGACACAGATATTAATCTAGGTTTCCACCAGATAAGATTTAGTATAAGACTTCTTTCGCTACCTTTCCTGATGATGGAAATCACTTTTTACATTTCCAATAGATAATGACTTCCTATTCTTATTGAGGCTGTGATTCTGATTGATAATCTCAGTGAGGCTGAAGAAGACCATGAATCCTCGTGGGTGATAGGCTTCATATCACTATTTTCCGTTTAGTTTCCATCCAACCATCCACAAAACATAACCACCACAAACGTTAATATACCCTCACATAGATCTCCTTCATAAATGACCAAGTAGTAGGAATAAAACGTCTTTCGAAATAAGAGTCCTCCCCGCTTACCCCAACAGTCATTCCCACTCATATCTTCACCCAAAATCGACCCTTCATACCCTGAAGTATCCTAGCTATCGATGATAACCTCAGGAATAAAATAAAAAAGTAAAGGAAAAAAAACATTTTAACTCGTATGACACTATTTTTCGCTAAATTTGCAGTTGGCGAACATCCTTCGTGTACTTATTGTTGCCACTGCCTCCTCACACAATTGTCATGCTATGATTTATTTTCCGTCTATAATTCCAATTATTTAAGCGATTAATAATAATCTCCTTGGTAAATTAAAGTTTTCACAAAAAAATCTTTATTTAAGTATGAAAAAGGCCTAAGTGATATATAAAAACTTTTCAATGACGTTTTAAAATGCTCAAGTGAAGAAAAAGTTTTTTTCCCATCACTCTTCCCACCCCGTCCCACCCTAAACGTAAAAGGATTCTCCCAAAATCCCCCTTCTCCTAAAAACTTCCTCTCGTTCTCTCCGTCCAATCGAACTCATTCTGCGCTCAGAGATAGAGAGATCGAGGAAAAAGGATGAAGAAATGGAGGTCCTCTATTCCTTTTCATCGCACGGTCCAGCGGACGACGGCATTGAGAGGATTGGAGGGGTTGGGGATGGGAGGGATGTGGTAGTCCAATTGAAAGGGAGACGGTGTGTGCGAGAGACGCAGAGGAGAGGAGGGAGAAAAAAGAAAGTGAAGAGAGCACGGGAAAGAATGGCGGTGGCGGGCTGGGAGGGAGGGATTCGTGGGCAGCCAAGCGTTGCTGGGAGGACGAGAAGACGGAGTGGAATGGCGGCCGGGCGTGGGGAGTTCGGGAGGTGGAGGACAGCATG
The DNA here is from genome assembly GCA_963573305.1 of Pyrrhosoma nymphula. NCBI lineage: Eukaryota > Metazoa > Arthropoda > Insecta > Odonata > Coenagrionidae > Pyrrhosoma > Pyrrhosoma nymphula. Next base: position 16,629,137 of record OY754337.1, read on the forward strand.
AGGAAAGGGGTAGGCGTGGGAAGTAAGAGAAAGATTTAGCGATACTTGTACATATACTAGCTGAAGTACCCATAGGCGTTGCTCGGGATCACACTTCCTTCATAACTCATCATATACAAGAGGAGAATCGATTGAAAAAATGGGAAACTTCCTTCTTTCGGGAATCTGATAAAATAAATTTTAACTCTATCTTGAGTGAAAGTAGTTTTTAAAAAACAAAAAAATGAACCACTACACAAAACCCTATGCTTAGCATTCCTAATCAGCTTAACTAAGCAAAATGAATTTTAAATGCATTAAACACCAAAATTTGTTTGTCAAGGAAGTATGCTTTCGTTGATTTCAGAGACAAATGTGAGTTTTTGCAGCTAAAAACGCAATTTTCAGACAAATACGAATTGTAAAACATAATCGAATGAAGGAATTATAAACATCATTCTTTCAGCCATTTTATAAAAAAAATCCCAACCCTCTATCTGAAGCGGAAGTAATTTTAAAAAGCAATAAACGAAACCAATGCACAAAACTCAATACGTAGCATAGACCCCGAAAGGGCCCCTTTTTGGTACCTTTTGGGGCCCTGAGATCTTATTAAAATCGCCTATAATTTTCCTCCTGTCATGAACTATTAGTCAGCAAAATTTCAGCCCGATCGGAGTAAAACAGTAGATTTGCATAAAGGACACAGACAAACATTCTTTTATACATATGTAGATTTGTACAAATACAGGAAGGTAAACAAGTTAACTATTTATACTATTGGATGGAGCATTAAAAGCTAAGAAAGAATTTTCTTAGAAATGTTTGCAGAAGGGCGATAGTTTCTCTGCAATTTTCCGCGATAGTTTTTCTGCAAAAGAACCAATCCGCAGGCGGCTTGGGAGCTTAAGCTGTAGAGGCGATGGCAGAGCAAGTGAGGAAGCGTACGCAGGGTCGTAAGCCGTGCTAACTGCCCGCGTGCGTAAGACACGCTAACTGCCCTCCCCGCAAAACCATCAGGTTTTCCAAAGGGAGAAGGCCCATCTTTCAAGGTATCCTTTCAAGGTAACTTTTCAAGCTAGCAAGCTAACAATCTAACGTAACATAATTGATTGCTAGCATATCGAAAATTATTTCTTAATGTGTGAACACTGGAACGCCCTGAAAAAAGTTACGCGGGACAAAATTCTAGACTGTGCAAAATAACCCTGAAATATTACGTGCCATTCCGGGTCGGAATATTCCTGGGTTTTCCGGCATTCCGGATAACGCCTTACCTTTTCCGGTATCCTCAAAATTTGTTCAAAGGTTTTGCTGTTCAATAAGATATTGGTATAATTTAGTTTTGAACGATTGAACTGACGAACTCTGTTTTAAAATTGTAGGGAGGGAGTTCCAAAATGTAATTGCGGTTATTTGAAATGAATTTCGAAAAGTAGTGCACCTCTACTTTTCGGTGGCTGGAGTAAAAAAAATATTTCTATTCCATCGGATGAAATGAATTAGCATCAGGAGTTTTTCATTGAACATTTCAAGTAATCTGGATTTTTGCTTAAAAAAATTTTGCATAAAAAATTCCAAGAAGCATTCCCTCCCATTTTGTACTTTTGACCACCTAAAAGGTACGAAGGAAGGAGAGGAAAATGGGCACGGTTGTTTGGGGAGGGCAGAGAAGAAGGTAGGAGAGAGACGGACACGTAAGAAAGAGGACAGATAAGCGAAAGAGAGATCTTTTGGACGGGGCAGCGGCAGATATGGAGAAGGACAGAGAGAAAGAGAGGGGGAAGTGGGTGTGTGTTGGAGGGCATTGGGGGGGGGAGGCTACATTGGGGGCGAGGGGCCTGGGTTTCAGGAGGATCGGAATTCCGACTTCAAAGAGTGAGCGAATGTGATTTGTAAGGCGGAGACCGGAAGAGAGGGCGGACGAAAAGTATGCGGGAAGGGCACAGAAAAAATCTGTTATGCAGATACCTTTAGACTTGACCGGAAGATGTACCTGCAAGCATGAATCACCTGAGAGAATCCAAAAGATTTCTGTGTCGGTCCTGCCGAATAGGAAATAAGGATTCATGGCCCATTCACACACTCACTCTTCAACGGAGTCTGTTTTTGAGAAACACAAGGAGAGGTGCAATACGCGACAACTGTGCAGGTCTTGAGATGAAAAAGAAACGATGAGGTTTCCAAGTGCACGATAGGGCAGCGTTAACAGCAAAGGATTACTATTACTAGAACGGCATCGATAAGGCTTATAAAAGTGCAAAAATGCAAGAATTGGCATGATAGAAAAACATTGTAATCAAAACTAATGCTTTTAGGATATCCATTGGATTAAAAACCTTTACGATTTTTAAAAACAACTAATATGAAGATTCTAACTCAAGCTTTTCGTTTTTTCACTGCATCCCGCTAAGGAATAGCATTCGTCATAAAATTCCACTAATTCTGGACAACTCACATGAGGAGATCTAGCTTTGTCATTCTCAGCATTTAAGAAAATTTGGAACAAATATTTATGAAGCAAAAACAATCAATTTCAACATCGCGATTATAGGTCCACGATTAAAGAAACGTTATTACATTACAGGGTAACGATTTTGAACGAAAAATAAGTGAAAATAGACCATTTATTTCCTCGATTCTGGAAGACTATTTTTCGGTTTATCTTCCAATATTAGCAATGATTGGTATTTACTTACCTTCCTCCATTCACTCCTTTCACCCAAAAAACGAATCATTCCCGAGGAGGTACTCACCTGGAAAAAAAAGAATAGTTAAGCTTATATCTCATTTAATCATCCATAACAGAAATAACTACATTGTACAAAGCAGTACATTACTCATGCAGTTGAAGAACGCAACATATAGCCATATTGTTCATCCTATGAATGTTCAGTGGTCATGAAGGAAGTATGAGGCAATAGGAAGTTGAAGGCCAAGATAAAAGGGAGAACGCAGGGCAAGAGGGGACACTCTTTTGAGCCATCACTGTCAGGTGTACCGCTTTTGCCACATAAGTACCTCTAGTCATAACAGCCCATTTACTACCGCCCAAGGGAGTTACGAGTTCGGCACAGACAAAAGTTGTAAGCAAATAAAATATATTAATTATTGCTTTTGCAACCTCGATTACTAAATGTCACGGAGGAAAGAAATATTTCTCGATTACAAAAATATTGTCCATAAAAATTTGGGGGCAAAATGCATACACAATTTCAAGTCACGGACTTATAATACTTATTCAGTTGAAAGAAGCGACACTGACTTATACCGGGAAATAATCATTTTTTTCCTCCATCTAGCTTCACAAGGTGACATTCTCTAGAAAAAATAGACAATTACCCTTGATAAATCCGGAAAGAACACTTTCCTTCTGTTTGAAAAGACCTAAACAAATAACAGTAAGAGAAAAAATCTTAAGGGCTCGACAGATAAAAGGATGGACTGGAGATAAAGATTTCCCGGAAAAAGACGAAATTAAGAGTCTAACTTAGAAAGGGCTAGAGAAACTCCTCTGTGAATTAAAGTAGAGAACGAAGCCCTAAGGATCGACTGAAAACATACGGCTAACTCGAAACGGAAAGTCGTTTGGGAGAAGAAATACACTGGATGTGCATTAAAATTATTCTGGAAGCACGGAAGTTATCAGAGAAGCACCAAGGTTCTCTAAAGAAGGATAGCAGATATCCGATTTTTCCCTTAGTTATCAAACAAAATATTTCATTATAATGTATTTAATTACAACGAACATGACATCACAACGCGATTATTCTGATTAAGACATGTGGATATTAATTTTCACGCCAGGGTAACCGGGTACTCGCAATGTGAACTAATGTATATCAAGGTTTTTGTTAATTCTTTACTTCTTTAACCTTATAAGTAGAAATAAAAGCAGAATTAACAGCAGACAACGGAGAAAACTAAGGAGAATCAAAATCTTTTTAGGTCTCCTTTCAATTCCTTCAGTAAATATTGAATTCAAATTCCAAAATTTACCATTCAAGACCACTTTTCCACGCGAAATTCATGCTAGCCAACTGGTAGAAAATTGATACCGCACGATGAAGAAAGAGACGAGATTACTATTAGCAACTTGAAAACTCAGCAAGTTGGCCAGGTTGGTAACGCTCCGTCCGGGCAGCACAAAAGTCGTGGGATCGAATGCCGTTTAGGCCAAGGATGCCGTAGTATTCCTAGGATTCATGCTTTCGACTTGGGAGTGCAAGATAACGATAATATTGGAGCCAAATCCAGAGCCAAGAACTACGTAAAAACACTCACAATTAGCTCTAACCACCATACCAGAAAACATTATTAACAAACCGATGCAGCGATGAACTATACAGGGATATGGTATTCCCAAACGTCGCTAAGTAAGTATTAGAACGTACATATCAAGCACCGAACACCAAAGTATGAACGAGAAAGAAGACCGAGGAAGTAAGGGTGGAATGGAATGGATGGGATCTTATATAAGATCTTGCAGGGCAAATATTTTTTGCGCATACACTGAGATCACCCTGAGCGCGCTGACGCACCCTCCTCATAATCGGAAAACAAAAACCGCTCCGCGCGAGAAGGAGAGCGAAAAAAAAATGAGGCACGAACAGCGCCGATGCATTTTCATCAACGCTCGCAAACCGCCTCCCAAGAATTCTACCCCCCCCCCCCCCCCCCAGCAAGAAAAACAAAGAGGGACAAAAATCCTCGGGAAACGAGCAGCACAGGAGGCGACAGCGGGGTAGATGGGGACCGGGAACAAGGGGGGGGGGGGGTTGGTGTGTATATAAGAATATCCCTACCACCCCCTTACATATGAGTATGTATATATATCCAAAAGACCCCACGCCTCCGCTTCCCACCTAAGTGGGTTCCCCCGGCGTAACGCCTTTTCCCTGGGGGCGCTACATCGCGGCAATAGGTCGGGGGGGGGGGGGCGCTGAGGGGAGAGGATTCTTTGGGGAATGGTGGGGCAGAAAAAAAAAGGAATAAGGGAAAGAGATGGGGGGGGGGAGAAGACCTAAGTCTCACACCCTCCTACTCAGCTCCACACTCCTCCTCCATTTATAAAGCTGAGTACTTCAGCCAACACGTAGCGAGCAGGAGGGAGGATGGGGGTTGGAGATGTTTGGGGAAGGGGATAAAGAGGATTTGGGGGTGGGGTGGACGGGAGGGGGCGGCGGGGGACAGGCGATCGTTGCGCGCTCCGTGAAATGGCTCGAAAAAAAAAGGAAGGGCAGAAGTAGAAGTGGTGGTGGAAGGGGTTTTCGCAGCGAATATTGCCGCAGAAAAGAGCAGCGAGGTGGGATTAGGTGTCGTAGGCAGGAGAGTAATCCCAGAGCGAGTGGGAGAGAAGATGGGGGTTTCGCCAAGGGACTCTGAAAATGGGGGAGGAGGGGGTGAGCTCGTAGGCACATACAAGTCCTATGTATATACTCATGCATGAGTAAACTTACGTATGTACCTATTCATGGACGTGTTTATGCATAAAGAGTTGCTGGAGAAAATAGATAATCGTCTTAATTTTGGAAGAAATTGAGACCGTCAGTACCTACCTTCCATTTATTTATTTTTACAATTGTCCGCCCAAAGCGGTACCGTCATATTACAGCTCACCCTTGACTAATATAAAATGCACTAACATCAGCAAGAAAAAGAAATACGAGACAAAAAAGAAAATGGTAGCTAATTATTTTAGATAAAATCATGATGTCGTTTACAATTATAAGCTACATAGAAATATTTTAATTTAAAAAACCACACCGTTGCACAATGCCCAATAATGCAATTTAAATATAATCTTAAAAGAAACACTACATAATATAAGATCAAATCCTGGGAAAAATCGAAGGAGTTCAGACATGGATACTCTGGAAACCCATGCTAGAAAATACCCACACAAAAGTGGAGAAAACAAAAAACAGCAAAAACACTATATACAGAGCTATCTAAAGGCGTAGGGCAAGGGATAAAGAAAATACGGATGAATGGTTTCATTCTTCATCTCGGAATGCGACCTCACCCCATCCATAAAGCCTGCAGGGCATAAAGCTCTTTCCTAATGAAATAAAATACTTGGTTATCTTCCACAGATTTATTTCTATGGCACGACGCGTTCCACCACACTGCGGCATAATCATGTGCTGGCATTATGCCACAGAGTGGTAAAACGCGTCGTGCCATAGGAATAAATCTGCGGAAGATTACAAAGTGTTTTTATTCATTATGAACATCGACAACTTTCAGCAGGTCCAGCCTGAAACAGTTCTATTTAATAGTCCTCTTTCTTCCTGTCTCCTCCCCAGCTTGGCGCCATTCCACATTTATGATCAGCCTCGCATAATAAGAAATAATTATATTGAAATTTTGGCAGAGCACAAAATATTTTCTACGCATGTGGTAATTCTATAAACTGTAATAATAAAGCAGGCTATAGAAGAAGTTACAATTGACGAATCCGGGGTTGGATAACATGTATTTGTTTTAATGCATTCTTGGTACGGATGGGATCAAACAAATGGTACACCGCTGAATTATATCTAATCTCCGCTGATATTTATCATCTATTTATGAGGTTTTTTTCCAATGGAGCAGAGAAAAAGGATAGGGATTCGAGGACGAAGATAAGACGGAAAGGACTGGCTAGAGAGAAACGAAAAATGGAGGCTTATCGCGGCGGAGAGAAGGAAGTAAGGAAGGAGCGAAGTTCACTGCGAAATGAGGTTAGAAAGAAACGGCGACGGTGGAGTAGGCGGAGCGTGCTGATGAGACGATGAGGCGGAAGACCTGAGAAAGAGGGATCCAGAAGGGTTAGGGCGAAACGTATTGGAGAAGGAAGCGGAGACGTGATCGAGTTGAATAATGCGAAATGGAGAAGGTGTACCGACTCGGAAGTAAGGAAGATGCAGGCCCTCAATTTTCAGACGTCATGTTAAGGAATTCTGGAATGGTGAAATAAATGCCAATTTTTCACTGGCTTAAAAACACTATTCATTGTTACCTAGGTTTCGAGGAGATATATCGTCCTCAGGTTGAGAGTTGGGTCAAGGGTCACACAGTATTTCCTTAAAAAAGGGGGTGGAAGTGGGAAGTTGTGAGGGGGAGGGGGTAGAGAGAGTTTTGTGTAGGAGGGGGAGAGTGTCAGAGGGTTAAGGGGGAGGGTTCATATTACAAACGTGAAATCGCATTTAAGGTGTTTACACAGAGTCCATCCTGGATCTGCGTCCCGCGGCGCGCCATGACCTTGGGAACACACTTGAGAACTGGCCAGGTTATTTACTCAACAGTGGAGGAAAGAAGTGTTGTGGGGGGGACGTCGCGGGAGCGGATCATTTCGTGGATCTATTGCGACGTCTACACTGAAGTATACATTTAAATGCACCATTCACTTAAGTACACCATGTACACCCCCTATCGCCACGTAAATATCGGGTCCACATCAGTGGACCCGGGGACCTCGATTTAAGTGGACCTGGATGATAACGATAGTGTTCCGTCGATACCTGGTCGACTCATCATCTATAAGTCGAAGAGTTTCGATAATCATACACATTATACATGTGTTTACATCATTGAAATGAGGAGTTGAGTAATTATGCCTTAAGTAAGTAGTTAAGTAATTATTAGCACCACTTATGCTTCTTTTACATTAGTTTATGCTGTTACACGTGTCAAGAAATAATTTTTATGATGAAAATAATTTCTTTCCAGAGACACTAGGTAGCGCTGAGTTAGATTTAATATCTGCGTGCAGACGCTAGCTTGCATTTAAATGCTGCATTTAAGTACACCCTAATTAAGTACACCTGTACTGCAAACGAGGCATATGCATGGCAGAGTCACCGTGTGGTCAAATCAGCACTGCTGGGTTGTTTACATAGCAATTGCGAAATTACATTTAAGGTGTTTACACCGAATCCTTCCGGGGTTTGCGTCCCTTAATCGCGCCGTAATCCTTGAAGCCCCCTTGATAATTGTCCGGAGCACTCACTCACTCAACAGTGTGTGCTAATTGTGGCATACTCGACACCTCGAGACTCGAAATCCTCGGAGACTCAAAAACCGCAGGAGACTGTCGCGCTCTCCCCACTCCTCCACTGGTCAGCAGTTTCCCATCCTACGCTGACAAAGTGTGCCTCGAACAGACGCACAATGGCCTCCGCTTTCCTTCGGACCGCCGAGAAGACCACATCGCGGAGATCCTACTGAAGACGTGCTATCCATTCCAAGAATTCACGGTATCTATTCTACGGACTTACTTGATTTATATTATTCTCTTGAAATATAATTGCTCTATTTGAAGTCAAACCCATTTTAAGGCTGTTGTTATTACATTATGTCTCGACTCCGTCTCCTGCCTCTGTCAATTCAATCGCGACGAGGAATTCCTAAAGAGTTCCGTCGCAAGTGGAGGAGGAGGAGGTCAATTTTATGGACCGTCGCGTCGGGGAAAGAATGTGCCGTATGTATCTACGCACGGCGAGTTCAGCGCGGGAACAAATCAACACCGGAGACATTTAGGAATGCATTAGGGGAAGCTGATGGAAAGGAAGGGGTAGGGGCATGAGCTGAACTGCATTTCTTTCAGGAGATTGAGTTCTTTTCCCACCATTGGATGCTTTACAAATGCTCCAGTGCGTCTGGTTTCCTGCCTTCATTTGTAAGTGTAACACTTCAAAATTTAATTCACAGGGGTAATTAGTCTCAATCAAATAATTAGAAATGATAGATGAGGCGTTCCCTAAAATATAGCACTTTTTTAATCCCCTTATTCTCACTCTCGACTACTTCACCAACCCCTTTACATATCCCCTTCTTCTTATCAACTCGTAGGGGCGTCAAGGAAGACAAGGATAGAGGGAGATGAGCGAAGGTGAATGCAAGTCTTGGTCACAACTGGGAAGCGGAATTATTCGGGTGGTCTGTTACATCGAATATTAAAGGTCAGAAAATTCCAAGAAATATAGGCAAAAAATGACTTAAAGATTACAAGCAACGCTGGAAGGTCCTTTAGTCAAGAGCATTAAACCCAGATTTGCAAGTAATTACTTAATAATCTGGGATTTCAACCCTTGGGACACATAGCAACTCAATGATAGATTAAAACGCTCATCAATGGTGTGATTTTACAAAATTCAGAACAGATACCTGGATCCACATTGCTTACGCCATAGTAACAAAAATGCACTTACGACTAACGATTCGTTTTTCCCACGCACCATTTAGAGACAGCTATGGAGACAGAAACAAAAATACATAAAGTCAATTTCTCTTTTTTTTCCCCGATTACTTCTTCCATTCCTTTCCATTTCAAGTGACCAAAATCCCCGGCATATTTCCTTGCAGCGGCTTGCAGGATAATACCCAACGTCGATTCATTATTTATACTCCTGACAAAAATCGCTTCACAATCACAAACTAAAAGTTACAATGGCTTTGAGGGCTACTGGCAACAGTTAGGCAGCAAGTTTTCCCTGCAATGCTCTAACATTTAGTCACCAAGGTAATTATTTGAGCTGTGAATAGTGGAGTGGAGATAGGCGGCTTAAATAATGAATTATAAAATCCACAATGTAATAAAGAATAGAACACAAAAATGAAGTATTTAAGCAAAAGAGGGAATGCTGAGCTATTTCTCAGCCATGAAGATACCCCAAGACCACGTGTTAAACCAAACACTTAAAAAGTGGATTAAAAAGAGAAAAAGTGAACAATTATTTACCATTTAAATCGAAACAATCGTTTAAAAAATACATGTTAGGCAACTCACTAAATTTTCTTATGAGTAGAGGGAGAAAATGTATGGGGAGAGCAGAAAGTTCGCTAGTAGGCGCAGCGATGCCAACGGAACAATCTTGGCAGCACAAGCCTTCCACCTCAAGGCGGCCAAATGAAATCAATGCGTGACAGCGCCGCCTTAATGGGGAGCAATCGCGTCGGTTTCCCGAGGAGAGGATCTTCCCCCCTCCTCACCGCGAACACCCATCCCCTCTGGCACCATGCACAACAAGCGACACCATCTCCTTCCACATACAACGAGGCGCGCAGGCACAATCCCACCCCCGGCCTTAACAACCTCCTCCTGCTCCTCCTTCGTTCGCTGCCGACGCACGGCAAGACGCCTGCCTCCATTTCCGCCCTAATACCCTAGGATTCAGGCTCAATAACTCACCCGAGAGCGGAGTCCTCGCACCTTGATAAGGCGAGAGAGACCTGGAGTTCAACGCCTCTCGGATGTCTCGGAAGGACGAATGGAAAAGACAGCGCAAGGCATTTTCAACGAAGTTTCAAGAAAGGGCTCGCCGGAAGGGAGATGAATTTGTCGAAGTCAGTGGGATTATCCGCATGGAATTAGCTTTTTTTTAGCTTATCCACACGGAGCATCGGACACATTAGGCACACAGAATGATATCCAGAAACGAATTTCACACCATGGGTTAGGTTAAACATTCTACACATCGCAATGTCAAGAACAAGCAAATATTTAAACAAGGTTTAGTGGGAGCCAACTAGTCCTATATCAGGAAAAGGATAAATTACTTAGCACTATTCCACTGGAAATATTATTTATTGAGCCGACATGTTTCACTGCACTGCAGCATCATCAGGACTGAATACAAGATAGTTAACCCTCAATATATAGTCACATAGGGAGGGAGCAAGGAATGGTAAGGAGGGTGGGGGTGGAGGAAAACGGAGTTGTATGAAACTTGGGTGTGCAAGAGGGAAGGAGAGAGTTGGAGGCGGGGGTGAGGGAAGGGGTGGGGGTTTTGGGCTTAGCGTGGGTCTAAGGAGAGGAGGGGGTGGGGGAGAGGATGACTGACCGAAGGTGATGGGAGGGTTTGTAATATTTCTCCAGTGGAATAGTGCAAAGTAATTTATCCTTTTCCTATAATGGAATTCCACAATGTATCGGCCGCCACCAATAACTTCAAGTCCTATTTCACTTCAACGCCTAGTTACCATAAAATTAATAGGATGCAAACTGACAAGTGTGATATAGATGATACATAACAGCCGTCAGGGTTGCACAGGGCATCACCTCGTATGAAAATCTGAACACTCTGGTTCGACATGGGCTGAGCGACAGTTTTTTCCCAATTTTGAGGATACCGGGACTAGCCACGGTATTTACCTTTACGGAGTTAACCGCAAGTGCACATAAGTGCAATATTCCACAGAGGAAATCGAGGGATCCGGGTTCGAATTCCGATCAAGGCGAATGATTTTTTTTCTGTGGAATATCGCACTTAGCGACAGTTATTCGTTCGGACTACGGCTGAATAATTTACTGGCTGATCTTTCCAAAATGGAAATCAGGAGAACGAAAATCTCTCAGAACAACATGACCACAAATCTGAATTAGATGAAGAACTGAGTAGGCTTGTCGGCCATCCGAAACCAATGCCTCTATTTAGCTTTTTATTCAGAGAGTAATGACAAGTTAACAACCTTCATGAAATTGTCTCTCTTCTCATGCCACCAATAAATTAAAATGCGAAAACATAAACGTCAATGGAATGAATCTATAAAAAATCCCAAACAGCAGCACCCTAAAATTAGCCACATGGTAAAATTTAAATGAGAGCAAAATCATTAGTATCAATATCATAAGTAACGGTTGGCACAGACACGATGACACAGCAACAAGGACTACTGGGTATTCCATAACATTCACATTAAATCGGAAACTGCATCGCATTTAAAGATTATAAACTGTTTTTTAAATCTAATGTCTGGACTGTTAAGAAAAGCATTACGAATAAACTAGAAAATCAATACACCACCAGGCACACATCAACAGGTCGGAAAAATATTTTTAGCACAACGGAACAAGACAAAAATACGTAGGCACACCCCTAACGACTAATGAGCGAAATACATGGTTGTTACCAAATCTGAATTTTTAAATTCCCAGATTTTTCCAGGTTTTCCAGGTGTTTGGCAACTTTTTCCCTGACCTTTTCAAAAATTAATAGTATTAGTAAAACACCAAAATTAGGTAGCAGTAATTATCCTGTGGGGACGAGATGTGTTTATGATACAAGACACTACCTTCCTCCATATATGTCTAACGTTTCCTTATGCCTTTATCACTGCTTAGGAGTTCTAGAGGAAAATTTAAGTAAAAAGGAATTCTTGATAACTGGCAAAATTGCTCTTTAATAATAGGTATTTTCAAATTACATGACAATGTGTAAATTCCAGAGGGCTTTCCCACAACTATAAGTCGTTGGGAATGTTCGGAGAGACTTCCGAAAATGTCACAATAAGATTTAAAAAGAATATGTAAAAAATGAGTGAAATTTAAAAAATGAATAATTTTTTCATACTATTGCAACAATAAGTGAGAAGGAAAATCTTACTCTCATCTTTAATATTTATTAAAAAAAATCGAAATAAGACTTAAAAGTAAAATTAAGAATGAAAATGCATTCAGCTTATGGTACAATGTAGCTAAGTAATTATAAATGAACTAGAAAAATTATTGAATGGGTAAACAATTATTATTCAGTAACTAGAGATCACATATTATTTGTGGTTATTATTCCATGCTAAGATATGAAATGAGAAGACTATCCAACAGCTATCAATCAGCCTATGGGGATGGGCATGTCCAGAAATATTTTCCCAAAAACAACGATAGCATTAAGATAATAAATCAGAAAGGGAGAAAAAATTAAGACAAAGATTGACTCCTAACATTACAATGATACCAGGAAAAGAAACTTAGACTTTCCTTCAGGATAGTGAATCTCAAACCTACATGACTGTAGGATTGGTAATAATATTTTTGAACTCCTTTTCAATCTGATCGCAATTCTGGCCCGTTAGCCAGTTCTTTTCTTGAAAAATCTGTAGTGATATATCCAACCTCATCAGTGCACAGTCGGGAAAATCCTTGATCAGGGATGGATCAGAAAATGTAATTCCTTTGCGTAATTTATATTTCAATGGTGACTTTTCAATCAATTTTAAGCACATAGTCTTCAAGAACACCCTGCATTCTTTCTTGAATGCAAATATTTCGGAATCTTTAAGAACTACACTGCGTAGCTCAGCTCTGACTGAATGTCCTAATTTTAAATGTTTTACTGGGACTAGATTGTCACTCATTTCAATATTGACTTGGTCAATACTGCTGGCATTCTTGAGCTTGAATTCCTTCAGAAACGAAGACATTCAATCCACCATACGACGAGTTAGTTCTGTGTACAGAAAGGGAGAAAATGGATCATTACTTTGGAAATATCAAAGGAAGGGCTCCACAATGCGATCAACATGAGAAAAAAGCTAATATAGGTTCCATGAGTTTGTCCTTTATTCCTTAGCATATTTCCTTATAGCTGAGAGAAGTCACCCTTTGGCCATCCCTCTCCATGGCACTAAAAATTTCTTCAAATTTGGAAGAATTTTCAACGCGGTTTCTGCCACTTCCGCATTGTTGAGCCACCTAACTGGGCAGAACTTCTTAGGGAATGTACAACTCTCAGCATAATATTTGTAGTAGCTCCTGCTCGCAGGCATATCTTTGAATAAATTATAGCAAGCTCTAAGAAAGGGTACCACATTCCATCCACTGGCCTTTTCTCCAGTTTTAAAAGCATTGTGTACAGAATGAAGCCCACATGAGCCCATAGAGACAAGCAAGGGATCATCAACATCATGCATGGATTGAAGGTGTGAGGTCTGTCACAAATTTGAAACTAACATTGGGCCCATCCATTGAGACTTGGAGGAGATTCCTTAAGCTCAGACCAGAAAGTTCTTTCAAAAAACCTTGCAGCAGATCTGTAGCTCTTCTGTGACCTAAGAAAGAGGAGCTGAAATAACAAGTAGAAACCTCATTTTTTGCTTTGCTCCAAAAACGCAGACGAATTAAATGGGAATACGGTATTATTTATGCTTGATGCGATCATAGTAAATCGTTTACACGCTAATTTCAACCATTTGAAAAATCGTTATATTCATCACGGGAAAATAAAAATGACGCGGATAAGGTTGAAACTTCAAGAAATTTCCAGGTAGCATTAAAACATTCCCTGACTTTTCCAGGTTTTCCATGACCATTTTTAAATTCCCTGACTTTTCCCGAATCTCCCGATTTTCCAGGTCTGCGGCAACCCTGGAAATACTAAATAACGACTTTGGATAAAACAGATAAAATATTCCTTCAAGAAAGAACTCGGCAGCAACAAAAAAATATGCATGTGAGCGCTTGACTTGCTTTTACAATTCTCTTGATCGGTTGCATGACCGACCCTCCTCACGAAGTGAATCTGGCTAAAGAGAGAGCGCACACAGGCAGGATAGAGAAAGAGATGGGTTAAAAATGGAAGGGGAACATTCGGCGAAAGTGAAGGAGGAGAGAGAAAAAGGGTCTTGCTAGGAAGACAAGATACGAAGGAGGAGGGGTGGGAGGAAAAGAAAACGGGCGCCGAGAAAGAAATGGACGTGAGATCGCGGCAGTTGGTCAGAACTGGGGTTGGGGTGGTGGGGTTGTGGAGAGCAGTGTAGAGGGGAAAGATAGAAGGGGAGAGAAAGAGGTTAGTTCGGGTTGGGCGAGGGAATAACGGAAGAGAGGGAGAGGAATAAAACAGAGAGACAGCGGTGGTGGCCCGCCCCTTCCACCCTCTAGATCTGTGTGTTGAGAGAGAGAGGGCGAGAGAGAGAGAGAGGGCGAGGAGAAACGAAGAGGTGCCCCGAGGAAAACTGAAGGGGGAGTGAAGAGAGGAGGGAATGCAAGAGAGAGAGAGGGACAAGGGGACGAACGAAAACACTCTTGCGTCCTTGCGGAGGAGGAGGAGGAACGAGGAAATTTGATGCGGAAAGGGAATTGGGAGATCCAGGGTATGGGAGGGAGGCAAAACGTGGGGGTCTATCTGTGTGGGTGTGACGAGAGAGCGTTCGGAGGGAGGGGAGAGGGGGAATATCCTTCCCCCAAGGGTATTCGTGCCTCGGGGGTCTGATGGAGTGGGAGTGCTCTGTTGTGCGGGGAAAGGGTTTGGGGTTTGCGGCAAGAGTGGGGAAGGCTGGATTCGAATACGTACTAAACACACGGGGGAGGGGAAAGAAGAGGATGAGGAGGTTAGGTTAGAAGGCTGTAGGCGGGGCTGAACGGGAAAGGGGGGGGTGGGATGGGGGGAGTAAAGGGTTTCAGAGTCGGCCTCACACAATCCTTGGGGGTGGGAGAACCTTTTCCTTGTATATTGCCACGCGTGGGCGGGTGAGGAAGGGATTGGGGTAATGGCGAAGGGGAGGAGGCGGGGTTTTGGGACGAGGATGACTAGGGAGGGGGGGGGGGGTGGTTGAGGACGGAGAAAGGTCAAAATAAGGGCTGGATGAAGGAAATAAATAGAGCGCAGACGTCGCGGAAGGACGAGTGTTCGTGGGGGAGGGGAGAGGATGAACAGGAGTTGAATGGACAGCTGAGGGCGGATTACGAGAAATGAGGCGGAGTAAGATCATAGGTTTTCTCATTTTGCTCAGCTACTGAGTATGGCACGGAGAGGCCTCTTTTAAATATGTGGGCGACCCCACGATAATACGGAAGAAGAGAATCGTGGAGGCATGATATAGTTACTACAACGGAAACACAGAGATGCATCTGTAAACTCGGGCCACGCCTCCTTTGACTAATCCCAGCAGAGTAAAAAGCTATTCGCGAGCACTGTTTTAACCGTTATAAGAATACGGGAATATCCTATTTTCTTAACAATTGCGATGCATTAGGAAAAGATCTACGTGAGTTTCAATTCACAAAAAGAATTTCTAACTTATATTTATGAAGATATCAATATAATTATCCATTAGCGTGTCCTTCATACATTAAAATAGCGTATTTTTTCTAAAACATTCTTCCAAACAAAAGTATGTCAACCTAACAGACAATAGTAATACGAAAAGGAGTAATACAATTTGAGACAGAAAGTAGTAGTCCGAATCATTTATGCCATGCACGCAATCAAAAGAAAAAAAACATTAGAACACTAAATCCTTTAAGATAAATGAACATGAAACAAAAAAGACTAACGATTCAGCAAAACAGTAAGATTTATTGTTAAAGCAAATTTTTCAGGTTGAAATGACTTATGGGAGTTATAAAATTTACATAACATTTTCGAGCTACAAATATGCCGTATTTACAATAAGTAGAAACCGCACCTGTCTAGGCATCTTAAAGGTCTTTGACAAGAAAATATTTACCAAGGCTAGTATAAGTCATTTTTATAAAATATTTTCGACTACTCTGGCAGTGAAATGGCACTGTAGAAATAAAAACAAGGCGAAACCAAATATGCGTCCCCAGCGATTTCTTTTCTCAGATCTCTTGTTTCCTGTTAGCAGAAGAAAAATATTTCCATGCTTACATTCCCCCGCACATTGATGGACTCAACGAATCCTTGTTTTTCGGGAGAGGTAAGAACGATCATTCTGAACTCATTTTCCTAATAACTCTCTAGCCGGCCTTTGCAATCCAGGAGCTCTCCAAATACCTTCCCCATCCTCCT
Source organism: Pyrrhosoma nymphula (assembly GCA_963573305.1). Taxonomy (NCBI): domain Eukaryota; kingdom Metazoa; phylum Arthropoda; class Insecta; order Odonata; family Coenagrionidae; genus Pyrrhosoma; species Pyrrhosoma nymphula. The sequence continues at coordinate 16,645,630 of OY754337.1, forward strand.
CCCAATACACTTCGGTTTCCGAAACGATGCCGCGAGGAGGGGCCGGGAGAAGGGGAAGCCGTGGAGAGGACGTGTCAGGGAAGAGGCTGAATGGTCGGAGAGAGAGAAAGACAGAGAGGAAAGGACTGCGCGAGGGACACGGGAATGGAATCAGAAGGGTGGGAAGGGGTGGACTTAAAGGGGGGGGGTTGAGAGGGAGGAGATGAGTTAAGGGGAGGGCGGCTTGGGAGCAGAGCGCTGAGCGAGACACAGCTCGACGGGAAAAGAAAAAGAAGAGGAAGAAGGCAAAAGCAGCAGCGTTCGGGGATAAGGAGGGAATCCGGGATTAGGGACGATGGGGGATGATGTGGGGGGGGAGGAAGCTCAGGGAGGGCAGGTCGAATTGGAAGGGACGGGTAAAAGGAAAACGACGCGAAGGAAAAGGCTCGGTCGCGGACGGTGACAAGACAACTCTACGAAGAAGCCCCGGCGTCTCAGAGAGACAAACCACGTCCTTATTTATTTGGATTCCCACATGCTTAAAATGTCTGCATAATAATAATAAAATGATGTACTACTTAATGGGAAGACGTTAAAGAACATGATAGTCCCTTTTACTGGGTGACCACTTGACTATAATTTCCACTCAGTATTGTCTAGGAGGATATTCATGTAATCCAAGAGGGTCGAATAGCACTGGGGAGTTTTTATTTTTATTTTTTATTTTAAAGAAAGATAACCACAAACAGCAGAGTGCCATTTTATAGTGGCCATGTAACAATACATACATTTGAGGACATATACAAGCAAATTTAACAAGAAGAAACAAGAATGAAATTTACAACAAAAAAAACAACCAAAAAATGAACATCTAGTTAGGTGACAGATACGAAAGAGAACGGCTTATAAAGGATTTTAGTGGAAGTGAAAGAAATCAATGTGTGGAGGGAGGGAGTTCATTAGAGAGGAGAGGCGGAAGAAAAGAGAACGTTTAGTAAACCAAAGTCTAGGAATGGGCATATGGAGTAAAGGATGAGAACAGGTGGGGCGGGATGGAACTTTGAAATTGATAAAGGAGAGCAATTCAGGGCAGTCGATGGCGGAATTTAGAATATTATAAATAAGTTTTAAGTCTGCTGTGAGTCTATGGGTGGTGAGATTAGGGATGGAGAGGGAGGAGAGAATAGCATCGGTGGACATGTTACGAAAATGTGGTTATCTATTTATAACTATTTTAGCGAAGAAATTGCAGACACAGTCCAAGGAGGAGAGATTAGTTTGTGGAGAGATAGACCAGATGGGACAGAAATAGGTAAGAATTGGAAGAATGATAGAAGAAAAGAAAGTTCGAAGTGCTCGGGGGTCATTGATTTCGGTGAAACGATAGAGGAGCCCTAAAAGGGATATTGCTTTAGACTTGATGGATTGTATGTGTGGGGAAAAATTTAATTTATTGTCTGTGAGAATACCTAGGTGATGTTGAGACACGTTTGAGAGAGTTAATAGAAACAGTATAATTAAATATAATATAAATACAGTGTAAATACACAGTATCAAGTTGACTGTACATATCTAAATTAGTTAGATAACTATAGTTTACTTCTTCAACAACATTCTAAGCATAGTGTTCCATTTCAATTCAATATACTATGTTAAAAAAATATTGCATGAATTCCCACTTCATAAAACCGACAACTACTGTTAAAATACTCTTACCATTGCAGCAACAAATTCTATTTCGACCATTCTTCACGGGCACTTAATTGCGCAATTTGATGTGCAGAAATTGCGAGAACGCGGGCGCTGAATTAGAGCAGGGGCTATTTTCCCATTTGTCGTTTATGCATTTGTGCATGCATTCTAGCAATTCACCGCTTTACACGACGCAATTTTCATTGCTCACCCATGCAGACATCAGATTGTGCAATGAAATGTCTAGTTTAAAACGGCCTTAATGGGATGCCTCTGAATGGAAAATTTTGTAAAGAAAATTTCAGCCATGAAGAACCTAAGAAGCTTTTATACACGCAAAAGGGAACAAGAAATCATGAAATAATTTTTACATCAAAAATAAAAAGACTCCATGCACTGGTGATCAAATAAGGGGGAAATCAACGATTTCATTATATGAAGGGAAGCAGGTATCCCTGAAAACCATTGAACAAAAATAAGTGAGTAGAAATAACCCCGGCATTGTTCCGTATCAAACCCCACAGCAGGAAAATGTCACACGAAGTGTAAAGTAGAAAATATATAGAAATCCAACAGATGCGAGCTATTGTATCACTCCTGAAACGGAAAAACTTAAATTTATTGAGTTATGGGACAGATCAAGAAAAGAAAACTGAGTGAGACTAAATTTGGAAAATTGCTGAATGGGTATGGAAAAGGATGATGTTATACATATCTATATATAGTCCGTCTATCTGTTGCTCCATCACTCAAAAACTACTGGGCCGATTGAGCTGAAATTTGTCATGTAGATAGAAAATATAGGTATTTAGTTGTAACATAGGCTGTATTGAAAAGCCCTCGGGGCCCACAAAGGCCCCCGCCTGGTGATCCATACTAAGCATTGGGTTCGGTGCAGTGGTTTCATTTTTTGCTTTTTGAAAGTCATTTTACTCAAGATAGAGGATTGGGATTTCTTTTATCGGATGGCTGAATAAATGAAGTTTTCTTTATGTTGATTTTTTAGGCTTCGTATTTGTCTGAAATTTGTTTTTAGCTGAAAAATCTGTTTTTCTCTGAAATCAGCAATAGCATATTTCATTGACAACCAGAGATTTGGTTTTCAAAGGATATTCATGCCTCTAATATTTGAATATCACGTTTTCCTGCAGGTCCATCATAACACGTAGAAAGAAAATCTGTATAAGAAGGGCCCAGAGTCCCAAGGGCCCCATGACAGATTGCTTAGGGGGGTAATCTATAATTCATAGCACATTTGCAACAAGTTTACTCTTCAATGTCTATTCTAAAAGTAGCTCTCATAGGGGCACTGCATGTACGCATATGAGAGAACACTTTCGTAGTAAACGATACACATAAAGGAATTAAATAGACTACGCACGCAATTAAATGTCCAAGAGTACTTACGTGTAGCTAATAGTAATGGAATGCCTCTCTTGCTACAACAAACACAGCGTTGTTTATTATCATTTAATACTCAGACATATTATACGTAGTGGAATCGTCTGCCACTCATTACGATTGCAAACTGTTTTTTAGACCATTTCCCACAGCATAAACGTTACGAAATATTTATATATATATGTTTAAAAGTGTTAAAGTGTAGTTAACTTACATTCACTAAATCATAGAGTTGCCTATTCAAGACTCTCACTTGCCGCTGTGTTTCCCCTCCTTGGACTTCCGTATATATAACATCCATCAATATATCCATCAACATGCCTAATAGACAAAAAAATAACCTTTCGAAAACATTTCCTTGAAAATGAATCCTTGAAATAAAAACGACAAAGGTTAGACTGGGAAGCTCAAAGAAATGCCCACCAGCGTTCTCATGAGCATCTCCCCATGGTGTTTCTCGGGTTACACTAAGACCCGCACAAATTTCATCCTAACCCAATCTACGGAAGGGTAACCAGCTATAAATCTGGTTCAAATATAGACACATCTGTTTCGAAACTTCAATCTGTTTTAAGATGGCGGAAAATATAATTACGTCACTACATGCTTCTTACCCGAAAGAAGAACGGAAATTCTGCGCTATGAAAGATATCCGTGCATGAAAATCGGTAAGTGCACTAAGAATCACCATAGATTTTGTTTAGCAACCGTAACCAATGATTATGGCTACTCTTTATGCCTAAGGCGGTTCTGGTTGACGGTGGATTGATAGGTCAAATATACATGGCTGCTGCTGCCAATGCTCCTTTTGACGTTTCAAACAGCTGGATTGTACCCTACTCTCCAATACTAATTAAGATACTCAACGCACATATCAAAGTTGAATAGCGCAACTCATTTAAGTAATTGATGCAAATATATTTATGTACACAAGGGAAGCGATCAAGCTGTTAATCACTCAGAAGACGGCTCAAGAGAACCGGAGGGACGAGGTGGCCATCTATCAACCTGGGTGCTATTTTATAAGAAGTAATGAGTCTGCGTGGCCACTTTTTGGATTTCCCGTGTATGAAAGTGGATCAACAGTCACTCATCTCTCCGTGCACTTGGAAAACGGACAGCGTGTCTACTACAACGAAGACAACATACAAGATAGGTTACCAACTCCTCAAATGACCACGCTGACAGTTTTTCTTCAGGCTTTGTGGTTTTCTTATGAAATAAGTTCAATTTTTTTCACACCCGTTGAATTTCAACGGGTACCTTCCGCTTTCCACTACGTTTCGGTTTAATTATAAACCATCATCTATGCATTATCAGTACACCATAATTAGGTTTTCGATTTTTAACTTTTTGATATAAGTTTAAAAGCGATTTCCTTATGTTTTTTTAACTCGAATTCATTTCCCTTTTGTATAAACAGCACTGCTAAATTATTTTCAAGTTTTTTCTCTTCCGTTGAGAATCAACGGGTATTTTCGTAAGTACGTAGGTATAAAGATAGAAAAAATTAATGATATGGCCTTGGGTATTACTGACGAGTCTCTCGGAAGAGGAAAATATAGCGGTGAATAAAAGCGGTGAACTTGTCCTTTGGCTGCTGTTTATGATTTATCACGAGCCATAAATCAATACCCTCATGCCTATATTAGCTTTGATACCGAAAAGCTAAAGGTACGTATTGCAATGGTAAGTACGTATTGTAAAGCTAAAGATAAACGTATTGAAATATATTCAGCCATTTCCTCATTTTGTAACAGTTTAGTTAAGCACCAAATTTTACATTTTAACTTTACCACCAATTATTATTGTTCTTTCCGATTAGATATCAGCGTTCACTAAGAACTATGTGGCATAAAGTGAAGAGTTATAGTTGAATTATTTTATTCGGGAGCCTCACGAGAATAAAGACAAAAATGAAATAACCAGGTCACACTAATTAAGAGCAGTTACTTTTCAATTCTAAAAAGTGATGACTAATAAAAATGCAACTAAGCATATGTAAATATTATAAGTCAAAACCAACAAATAAAGGACTCAAATAATTTGTTTTTACAAGGTCAATCTGCATAAAACTGAAGCCATTTTAACGCTAACGTCAGTCAGATAAATGCTAGGAACAATAATCTTAATAGATTACAAGGACTGGATGATAGGACATATGCCTGTCAAATTAATTATTTAAGAAACAAAAACTTTTTATTTGGTCTACCATATTCTATTTATGCACACCTCCGCTAGCACTAGGCTTAGTTACTTTCACGATGACAGAATGAAATGACAAATGAGACAGAGTAATATTTGTTGTTTGTAGTGTTCATTGAGAAAAAAACTAAGAATGCTCACTAAGATCGTTATGGAAGGAATAATTACAACACAAATACGCCAATCCGCATTCAGACCCATTTGATGTGGAGAGGTAAAATCGAAACGCTACCTTCGAAACAAGGGGGGAATATCAGAGGCATAATGCCTCGGAAAGCAATATATCTACAAGACGTAAATTTAAGAGAAAACAGAAACAATCTCTGGCTAAAGTTGAAGAGACTGTGTATAGAGATGCATAAATGATGGCTGTTCGTCAGATAGATGGTAAAATGAAAAATAAGTGCAACGGAGTTTCGCGACGGTCGGAAGAGGAGGAGAGGCAGGAAGAACTAAAACTTGATGTAAGGTTAACATGGAGAGGGGGAAAAAGGAATAAGATTGCAGGGAGAGAGGAAGGAGTCTTGGGTCGTCTGCAGGAAATACATTACCGGGGGGGGGGGGGAAGGGGGGGGAAAGAGGGAAAGGATTGGGCTGGTGGTGGCACGACATCCGATGGAGAATAGAACAAGACCAGATGAGTGAGAGAGTGAAGAAAGAGAGAAGGAAAGAAAGAAAGTGACGACAGCGAGATGTTTCCAAGATGAAGTTGCGAAAGGATGCTGCACCCCCGCCAAGAAGAAGAAAATGAAAGAAAAACCACTAGGGGGAGGGGAGGGAGAGCAAGGGAAGAAAATGAAAGAAAAACCACTAGGGGGAGGGGGAGGAGAGCAAGGAGGGAATGTGGGCTTTCCTTCGTAGTTATGAAGGGATATAAAATATAAATACACATTTACTGCTCTGGGACCTAGGTAGTATTTATGCAATTTCCATATTTGAATAAAAACTTACTTACTTAAAACTTAACTTACGTACTTTTCCACACTTAAATTAAAGCTAGGATAGGTTTCACCTTGATAAGGGATCTTCTGGCACATTCCGAAGCTTTGAGCATTCTGCCAGAACATGCCTTATGAAGGTGAAACCGGTCGCAATTTTGAATTAAGTGTGGAAAAGTACGAATTTTATTATTCAAATATGGATATCTTTCACTACCACGAAGTCAAGCTTGAAAAATTAAAATATAATTCCGTGCTTGATGATTTACCATTTAAATCTAGTCCATAAATAGAATAGCATCGACTAGCCGACGATTCGTGACCATAATCGCACAGCCCTTAGTTCCGAGATCAGGAGGGGAGCTGCTACCGGTTAGGACCGTTAGATGGCGACGCCTGCGTCTAAGAATATGAAAAAAAGAAGTAATATTGGATGAGAGGCAGTGGGGGTGGCGAGGGAGGAAGAGAGACGAGCACCGCTAAGTAAGACGTGCTGGAAGATGGGGATGCGAAAGAAAGGGATTACAAGAAGGCATTCAAGAAGAAGACGGGATACAGGTTTCCGGGTAAGGGAATTTTGCAATATATTTCTTCCATCACTTCCTGCTTGCCATCTTCCGAAGCCCCTTCCGCTTCAATTGGAAAATATATCGTACACACAAACGCGACGCTGCAAGTAGCTAAGTAGTTCCCGTACATGAGGGATTCTGGCGCCTCCTCCGGCAAGGAACGGTGGAGAAATCTGACAAAGAAATTCTGCATAAAATATCGATAGAAATCCTGAAAACGATAAGTGCTCGCGAGCCTTCGAGCGTCAGCCAGAAATAAATGGCTGGTATTGCGTCAAAGATATTAGACCTTTTGTTAGAATTTCAATAGACAAATTAAGCGAAGCATTTAGAGCACAACCTCAATACTTATACTTTTAGCCATAATCTAGGTACTGATGTGTACCAAATACGCTCAAAGCATGGTGCGCAACAAGTCACTGGGATACTTGGAGAAAAATAAAACAAAATGGAAGTAAAAATTATGCATATCTTAGGCACATAACGGCGACACGGGTAAAAACACCGAGATTGAAGTTAATATAAACTACGTCGAAGTTAATATCATAAACTTACAGCGGTTGATAACCTCGTCGCCTAGAACTAATCAAAAATACGCATGAAACAATTCGCATGCATTCCAGAAAAAAACATTAGTCATCGTCGTTTTAGGATGACGTTATTGAGATTTAAAAACAAAGCTTTCGATAAAACCGTAATAAGAACTATTGCGCCCATAATATAGTTTAGAGTTTTTTTGTTCTAAAGTGATTCAAGAAACCAATGAAACTACATTGTATGACGAAAACCCTCAAAAGAAAAATATCGTATTTTCGGAAGAAAATCAATTACTAAATTTACTTATTCCTCTCGAAAATATCCCTGTTCCTCAGAGCAAGCCTTGCTTCCTATTTTATCCAGACCTTTTTCATTTACCACCTTCCTTTAGACTCCCGAGTGCCATTTTCAACGCCTGCTGTCTCTCTTTTAATAAGTTTCACATTAAGCAAGAAAAGGATGTTATGACTGGAAAGCATACGGAAATACACAACGGATATTAACGCCTCCACATTTCGTCAGATAATAAAATTATGAGGTCATGTTTTTGAAGGTAAACATGTGAACGGACAGAATTTTCCTCTAGGATTCCGTT